>CM053624.1:47803561-47840195 GCA_028646595.1 Phalanger gymnotis | reverse complement strand
TCTTGTTTATGTTTATATGCCCAGAGCTTGGCACACTGCCTAGCACATAATGAAGTGCTTCGTGATTTTTCCTACATAATCCTCTTGTTTATCTGACTTCCTAGATTGCAGCTAGGTGGCACAGGAGATAGAGCACTGGGCTTGGAATCTGGAAGAGTCATCTTCAGGAGCTCAAATGTGGCCTCAGACACTTACAAGCTGTGTGATCCTGGGCAAGTCACGTCACCCTGCTTGCCTCAGTTTCCTCATCTGTAAAGTGAGCTGGAGAAGGAAATGGCAAAACCATTGTCAAGAAAACTCCAAATGGGGTCATGAAGAGTTGGACACAACTGAAAACAACTGAGCAAACAACAACAGATTGTATTGCCCTGATATATGTGTGGGTATATATACATATATATGCGTACATTCACATTCATATACATATACATGTCAGGTTACAAAGTTTCTAACAAAGAAATGTATCATCCTCTTTTTCAATAGATGTATTAATGAAATAAGGCTTTCTTTTCAGAGAAATAATGCATGACCTATGACTTCATAATAAACATTAGAACTTGCACATTCTGATTAGAATTGTCTTCAAAAGTCAATCAATGAACATTTATAAAGTGCCTACTATGTACCAGGCTATGTGCTAAGTGCTGGAAAAGTCATTTATGTAAACTACAATACATAAAATAGGCTGGCTAAGCATAAAAGAGTCACTTTGGGACGCTACAGTCTTGTTCCAACCATGCCGCTACTGCCCCAAACCTTATGGGAACCCCAATTTGAGAACTAGCTCTACAGCCTCCAATGATATCTGTCGGTATCGATTGTTCTTCAGTGGTTGACAGTTTCATCCTATGTGTCTGGGTTTTATTTTTGGAACCAGTCAAAGATGATTAAGAGTGAACAGTAGTGAAAAAATGAGGGTAGTCAAACTGGGAAATACAATTTTTTACTTAATAATGGGAGTAAGAGATTCTTGTTTTAGTACAGGCTTATAAACTGGCTTAAACCGCAGAAAGGTTTGAAACAATTGTATTTGGTTGGGCGCTTGTCAGGGCACTGTGCTAAACACAGAGGATACAAATTCAAACAAAAATAAAGTCCCTGTCCTCAAGGAGCTTATATTCTAATGAGGGAAGACAACACACAAAAAAGAAGTCTGAATGTGGAGGGATATACCCATGTGGGACTACGGTATTAAAGTTCAGAAAGTCACAACTAGATACAGGAGGGCAGTACAGGTTGGACAACTTGGACCCTTCCACAAAACCCAGGAGGTCCCAGGAAGCTCTCACCAATGGCAGAGGGGGTCTGGCCTGGCAGAGGAATATTCCTAGAGGAGAAAGCTCCAAGGAGAGATGGAGATTCTAATACCCCTAGTGCTGAGGGAAGATGGCAGCACTCATGGCACAGCAACCAAGTCCAGAAAGTTAGAAGCAGAGTCAGGAAAGGAAACCAGGCATTCTCCAATTTTCCACCATGAAGTGAAAACATTCATTAGATTTATAATTTCTGTTATGACCAGCAAGGAAATATTCAGAAGAGACAACATAAAGGATGTCATTAGAGTCATGTATGACCAGAAAAGAAAGGCTAGACTGAATGAAAAGCATGGTTTTTTTCCTTATGCTTGGTCGACATCTACACGTCGGAATAAAGGGAGATACCCCCCCAAAACTGTCAGGTGGACCCCCTGGGGAGGATTTGCAGTAAGACTTGGGTAAGAGTAGCCAAGGATAAGGAGGAAAGATGGATCATGATATAAGCCACTGGCAGCTTTCCTCAGATTGATGAGATCACAGATCCATCAAAGTGTATTAGTCTGATGTGTTGGTTAAAAAGTGAATCTTGTTACTTCATTGCTGAATTGAAAAATAAGAGAACAGCAGTGATAACAATAATAGCTCACATATCGCTTTTAGTTGTTTAGTCGTGTCTGACTCTTCGTGACCCCACTGGGGATTTTCTTGGCAAAGATACTGGGTGGTGGTCTGCTATTTCCTTCTCCAGCTCATTTTGCAGATGAGCAAGCTGAGGCAAACAGGGTCAAGTGACTTGTCCAGGGTCACACAGCTAGGAAATATCTGAGGCCAAATTTACACTCAGGACCACTGACTCCAGGCCTTGTACTCCATCCACTGCACCCTCTAGCTGCCCACATTTCACTAGAGAATAAAAGCACTCTCTTAAATTCATCTTAGCTGAAGGCACTGTGAGTATTAAACCTTAAGAAGATGCCACTGGCAGGGGACAGGGGGCACATGAGAGCTATCCGAAGGACTGTCAAGGTGTCAAGAGTTGGACTTGTTCTGTTTGGTCCTAGAAAGCAAAGCTAGGAGTAATGGATGGAAATGGCACAAAGGCAGATTTGGACTTAATAAACCCATAAGCACTTATTAAGCACCTATCATGTGCCAGGTACTCTACTAGGTGCTGGGAATATAAATAAAATGAATGAAACAATCCCTACTACAAGGAGTTTACACTCTTTCAGGGGAGACAACCCCTATCCTCCCGCTGCCACTGCCTTCCCACTGAGCTGACCTTCCAGTTACTCTGTCTGTGTGTGTGTCCGAACATAGAATAGGCTTTTTGGGGAGGGAGTCCTCCTGGGAGGACTTTTAAAGGTAACTCACAAAGGGAATTCTTCATTAGGCATTCTTTGGACAAGCTGGCCACTGAGGTCCTTTTTTTCCTCACCAATGACCCCAATGTATTACAAATAAGGAAAAAAAACCCTATTGCTTGTGTAGGGATGCTGTATAGGATATAACATCAAACAAGAGTCATTAGAAGAGAAATTTTGAGGCAGCTAGGTGGCACAGTGGATGAAGCACTGGTTCTGGAGTCAGGAGGACCTGAGTTCAAATATGATCTCAGACATTTGAGGCTTACTAACTGTGTGACAAGTCACTTAACCCAGGAGGGGGGTGTGGGGGCACGGGGAGAAAAAACAGCATACTCTCAAATTGAATCACAGAATATTAGTGCTGGAAGATGAAAGCACCTAATCTAACCCCTCAATTTACAAATGATGAAACTGAGGTTCAGAGAAGTGAAAGTCACTTGCCCAAAGTCACAAGGCACACGAGTTGTAGATCTTGAACTGGTATCCAGATCTCTAGACTCCCAGACCAAGCTATGGTACCTAAAGCAGAAGTGCCTGAAATTATCTCTTGATAAGTACTATTCAGACTTACGGAATCCCAGAACTCTTTTCCAGTATGGAGGGAGTGGGGTAGCAATCTGGGAACCGGTTTTGATAAGAATGGCATTGTGAAGAGCTCAGGCACTTCCAACGCCAACACTACCCTTACCTATCAGTTGCTTCCTAGATTCCTCTCCTGACACAGCCGGCTAATTTTCTGAAATTTCTTTCTCATTGGCTCATTATCTGAATGCCTTCAGCATCTCCCTTGAAACCATCAGTCCTCCTGGATTACTCAGAACTTTCGTTAATCCACACACCCTTCCTCTCTAGTCTTCCCCCCCCCCCAACCCTTTCGTATAGTCTCCTCTGAATTAGTTTTAATTTAATTTCCACTTCTGTCCTTTGAAGCTCCTGGTCCATGTTGAGTTGGAAATAATTACTTCGGATGATATCATCTGCTCCATTTAAAACCAGTCTTGTTGTGATTAGGCTGCCTATTAAGCATTAATCTTTTGTTTTGTATAATATTGGTCTTTAATAGATTACCATTTTTCTTGCCCTTTGATATTTTAGCCCCAAATCAGTATTTGTGCCCCTCTCCTCCAGTTTTCAAAAGCTGTAATTGATTGTCTAATTGGGAAAAGTGCTTTCCTATTTGAAATCTACTGATTCTTCACAACACAGAGCAAAGCAGGTCCACAGTGCCCCAACACAGAGAGCCTTCTGAGACTCATTCTTAAGAATCTGTGGGATTTCCTCAGGGAAAGAATCCACTATCCCTGTTGCAGGCCCCGAAGAGGCCATTCTACCTCTGCCTTATTATTCTAATCTATAAGGTAAGTCTCTCCAGCATGGCAGTCCACGTGTCTCAGAACCGAACAATTTGGTCTCCCAGAATACATGCAGATTCACTGCTGGGTTTAGCACACCAGAAGCCCTCCCATAGTAGGGGTTCTTAACTTGGGGCCCATGTTTAAATTAATTTTTATTTTATTTTAATATTTTAAATGTATATATCTGGATAATTATATTTCAATATAATTGGTTTCCTTTATATGTATTTCCTTCCTATGTATTTTATTTTATGCACTTAATAACATTATTTTGAGAAGGTTTCAGTAGGCAGGGATACATGACCCCCCAAAAGTTAAGAATCTTTGCTCTGCGGTAGGGGTGGAGGCTTAGTTTGCCTATGCATCATTTGATGAGCATTTATTAAACACTTGCTATGTGCCCAGTTAGGTGCTGGAGATACAGATAAAAAAAAAAAAGTCCAGGCCTTCAAGGACATTATGTAGGCAGACAACTTTATACATAGAAGTACACAGGAAATAAATAAAAAGCAATGGGGGCGGGGCAAGGCAAGGAAAGGTAAAGAAGGCACAAAGAAATTGAGGGTTGGGGTTGGATCAGAAGAGCCTTCAGGTAAAAGGTGGTGCTTAAGCTATGTTTTGAGGTAAACAGGATTCAGTGAGGAAGAACAGGAGGACAGACAGTGGAAAGGCAAAGTGAAAAGGAACGTTCCTTTGAGAGAAAATTTTAAAGCAGTCAGATTATGACTCACAAAGTCCAGTCTCTTTACCCGACTAGGTCACAGAACACAGAATAGATTTGGCTCAGTTGTGAGGGTCATGTTTACGAAAAGAGACTGACAAACTAGAGCATGTTCAGATTAGGAAAACCAAGGTGAAGGATCTGAAAGCAATGCTTCAGAGGAGACAGGAAGACTTGAGTTTAAATCCAGTCTCAGACACTTACTAACTGTGGAACCCTGAGCAAATCACCCAGCCCTGTCCGCCTCAGTTTCCTCATCTGTAAAATGAGCTGGAGAAGGAAATGGCAAACCAGTATCTTTGCTGAGGAAAACCCCAAATGGGGCCACGAAGAGTCAGACCCAACTGAAATGACTGAATAACAACAACAGCTCTTAGAAGAAGGATTAGACAGGCTTTGTTCAATAAGAGGGGAGGATCAGGGCCAAGGGTGCAGAGTTTCAAAGGAACTGATTTTGGCTCGATATGGGGCATCTTGGGAGAGTGAAATGAGGATTAGTTTTGGAGTCAGCTAACGCAGCTGAAATCCCACCTCCCTCACTTAGTGTCTGTACAACCTTGTACAATTCCTTTAACTACCCTGGGCCTCAGCTTCCTCATCTGTAAAATGAAGGAGTTAGATTAAGGTGACCTTTAAGATCCCTTCCAGCTATGCCCCTAATGAAAAACTCTGCAATAATCAGAGCTGAACAGAAGTGGAATGGGCTATTTCAGGAGGTAATGAGTTCCTTCATTAACAGAGAACTCATAGCAGCAGCAGCTAAATGACTATTTGTTAGACAATGCTGTAGAGAGAATTTGTAATTAGGTAGGGAATGAACTAGATAAATTCTGTGGTCTCTTCTCACTATCGAGGTTTGTTGGTAGGATTAAATAAAGAACTACTGGAGAAGTTAGTGCCTGACACTTGGCCTCTTTAAGAGAAAGGGTCCAAAAGAGAAAGCCATGTGACTTAGCTGGAGATGCCCAAAGGAGCAGGAGTCAGTGCCACCAAGAAGAAGTCAACAGGACATAGGCCTATGAACCCTTCGCCATGGGGCTGGGAACACCTCCAAAGCAGGGCAGCCTATTAACTCCCTGACACGGAGACTGGGAAGGGATAGAGAAGGATTATAACCAGGGATACTGCCTGAGAGCCTCAGGAACTATGGTGTTCGAGCCACTGAAAGAAGAGGGAACCCACTCGATGGTCTAGCATGGTAAGACTGTTCTAGACTTTGACACACATTTACCTCAAATTCTTGTTTAGACTCCTGGGGAGGCTCAGACAGCTAGCTCTAGGATAAAGGCAGCACTGGGATCATGGTCACTCCTACATTACAGCTACCCATGTACTTTTATGAAGGGAAGAGATCCCATTCCGGTGGGTCTAATTGTTTTCCGGTCCAGAGGTCACAGGGAGAAAAGCACCCATGAGCTAGCTAACTGGAAATTTGTAGACCAGAAGCTTCTGGATCTATAGGGTCCATAGATTACAGGTTTTGTTTGTTTTAACTAAAAGGGAACTAAGAGAAACCAAGGCCAACTAGCCCTAAACTCTTATTTTAGAAGGAAGGTAACAAACTCAGAGAAATTAAGTGACTTGATGAAGGTTGGGGAATGGGAGAAATGGCAGAAAAGCTACAGGCATGAATAAAGGGTAAATGAGGCAGGAAGAGACAAGGTTAGAGAAGAAACAACTTAGCAGAGAAAGATAAGGACAACAAAAAACAAAAACAAAAGTTGGGGAAAAACCAAAAGCTAAGGTTTTTCCATGCTGTTATAACACATTCAGATTACATGATTCACAGAAGAGCTCTTCATAGTATTTTACCGACTGACTGGCTTGTTTTAATCAAACACATGCCCTTCAGAATTACTACCAGAAAACATCGCTAAGGCTCATTTCTTTACTCGTGGGCCAAGTTCTGCCCACCCCCTGGGCAGACGTATAGTCCATTCTAGAGGCTTGGGGGAGGGGCTGGAAGGGTAAATTTGGGATACTTTTCACAATGGCAGTTGAGTTCTCCTTCAAGAACATTGGGATTTATGTTTAATCAGGAAATGAATGAAATAAGAAACTTGGTGAATCAAGTTCACATAACACACACAATGCTATACACAATCTGCCCGGCTCAATCATCTTTAAGCCACTTCAAGTCATTTCTGAAGATAAGGTTACAAGTCATAAACAACTAACCTTTCCCTCCTATGATACAGAATTCATTGGAGACCAATATCGGTTTATCACTTGGGGAAAATGTGACCTCATGTTCTTGATACACTCAAAAGCTTCAACTCTAAAGGCAGGACACTGGCTAGGTAGAAGCTGTTGATAATATGAGCAGGAAGAAAAACTGAGATTTGCTATTAATAAGGTACCATCTGTAGCACGGGATCAGATTTCAGCAATCAATTATCTGTGGGTTTTGGGCGCCCAGTTCCTTGCTTGGGCACTTATTATTGCCAATTGGCAATTAAAGGCTAGAGTGAACATGAATCTTTTTGACATGACCCTTTCTGTGCAACTGAAAAACTCAGGACTAACAATCATTTGCTGCCAGAGAAATTATCAGCTTTGATGAGAACAGCTATTCCAGACAGCAGCCAAGAATAGGAGGTTAGGCCTCCCTCCCACCCCATGCCCCCATTTTATCTACCCATTAAACAGACCTTGTGCTGTTAAATATTTTCTAGATGAACACATATAGAGCAATGCTTGTTGACTATGTGGCAAAAACCTCAGGAGGGTAACTAGTATATTTGAAATAATTAATAACAGTTAATATCTATATGGTGCTTTCCATATATCATCTCATTTGATCCTTATACCAACCCCATGAAGCAGGTGCTATTAGGAAATGGAGACTAAGTGTAAAGTTAATGACTTGCTAAGAGTGACATATAGCTAAGGTAGAATTTGAATTCAGGACTTCCTGACCCTGAGCACAGCATTCTAACCATTATACCACCTAACTGCCTCTATACAGAAAAATCAGGGTTCAAAATTACCAACAGGGGCAGCTAGGTGGCACAGTGAGTAGAGCACCAGCCCTGGAGTCAGGAGGACCTGAGTTCAAATGTGACCTCAGATATTTGACACACTAGCTGTGTGACCTTGGCCAAGTCACTTAAGCCCAACTGCCTTTCCCTCCCAGCTCCAAAAAAAATTATCAACAAGCAGGAAGATGGGCTGAAGACAACAAAACGAAATAAGAGTAAGTGCAAAGTACATTTTGGTTCAAAAACCAAAGTCCACAAAACAAAAGTGACGTGACTTATCAGGTGAGCCAGTCTGAAAAATACAGAGGAGGCCCAGTCAACCACAATCTTCATGTGAACCAACAATGGGACGCAGCTAATTAAAAAGCCAATGTAATATCAGACTGTACTGCCAGAAGACAGTGGGGGCTAAGAGGTAGGGAAGGCCAATTCCACTCTACTCTGGATTTCTCAGTCCAGACCTGGAAGTCTGTGACAAGTATGGCTGCAGACTGCATTTTAAGAAGATACTGATAAACAGAAATACACCAAGAGAAAATAAGATGGTGAGAAGTTCAGGCACTTATCAAAGGATGAATGGTTTAAGGGCCAGGAGATATTTTACCATAAGAAAAAGAGAAGACTCAAGGAAGTTATACTACCGTGTTCAAATATTCGAAGAGATGTCATGTGAAAGGCAGTGTAGCTAGGTGGTGGCTCTATGCATAGAGCGCTCAGCTTGGAGTCAAGAAGACCTGACTCAAATCCAGTCTTAGATACTTACTAGCTGTGTGACCCTGGGCAAGTCACTTAACCGTTTGCCTTACTCTCCTCATCTATAAAATGAGCTGGAGGAGGAAATGGCAAACAACTCTGGTATCTTTGCCAAGAAAATCCCAAGTGGGACCACAAAGAGTCAGACAGAACAGAAGTAACTTAACAACAACATGTGAAAGGCAGAACAGACTTTTGTGTTTCTCAAAAGGGCAAACTCACATTGAGTCTAAGTTACAGTGGGATTCTTTGGGGCTCAGCATTCTAATATAGCAATGAATCTGTGATCACACTGATGCCAGTACTTCCTCCAACAGTGAAACCCATCCACATCTGCCTTTCATTTGTAACTCTGGGCTGTCTACCCAGCTACCCCTTCTTCTCAACATGGAAACAACACAACTTCCTGTTTCAATCATCCATTTCTTTGATGATATAGGCTCAGTCTGATGAGCAACTTTATATTCAACTTCTTCATTTAAGCACTTAGTATTTGTACCCTTACAAATTCCAAAAAGGGATCTGAAACAGTAGGAGGAACACTAAAATATTCTAACCCAGTAAGTTACAGTTACAATGACAAATGACAATTGGCCTATCAAAAGGCAGTGATCTTTCCAAACAAAAGTATTCAAACCAAAACTGGATGACCATTTGGACTTCTGGGAGCCAAGATGGTGGAGGAAGCTGTAACTCTCGCATGTACACCTCCAAACAACCATAAAATATCACCTCAAAACAAATCCTAGAAGAGCAGAATCAGCAAAAAGATGGGATGAAAAAATCTTTGAGCCCAAGAAACTTGGAAGATCAGAAGGAAGGTCTATCTCACTTGGGTCAAAGGGGAGTGCAGTCTAGGACAGAAAGCATCCCAGCAAGCCAGCAGCTAGCCCCACCTCAGCAAACAAGTGGTAGATCCTGAGTCCCAGTGTAGTGGAGCAGGCAAACACCAACACTAGGAACCCCCACCCCACCATGTGCCTCAGCATAGTCAGGGGAATGGGCAGGCTCCAACTCTGAGAACCACCATGTGTTTCAGCATAGCTCTGGGCAGCTGCCCAGCTACCAGCAACCAGACCATCAGTGTAGCCCCATAGAAATGCAGTAACACCCCACAGGCTTCAGCACATGCCAGATACCACCACTAGGACCCCAGCTCATCACCAGGCAACCTGCCAGATCTCTACGGCCTCCAGCAGCATGAACCACACCCATCCTACCCCCTCAGCACAGCACTCAACAGCAGAACCCAGCAGCCAGAGACAGAAAGAGAAATTCCATTTGAAATAACTATAAACAATATAAAAAACTTGGGGAGTCTACCTACCAAGACAAATCCAGGAATTATATGAACACAATTACAAAACACTTTTCACACAAACAAAGCCAGATCTAAACAATTGGGAAAATATAAATTGCTCATGGGTAGCCAATATAATCAAAATGACAATTCTGCCTAAACTAATTTACTAATTCAGTACCATACCAATCAAACTATAAAAAATTATTTGATACAGCTAGAAAAAAATAACATCAGAATTCATCTGGAAGAACAAAATTTCAAGAATATCAAGGAATCAATGAAAAAATTATATAAAAGAAGGTGGCTTAGCAATGCCACTATCTCACACTACATTATAAATCAGTAATCATCAAAACTATCTGGTACTGGCTAAGAAATAGAGGTATATCAGAGAAATAGACTAGGTACATGAGACACAGTAGTCAATTACCACAGTTACCTAGTGTTTGATAAACCCAAAGACCCCAGCCTTTGGGATAATAACTCATTATTTGACAAAAACTGATGGAAAAACTGGAAAAGAATAGGACACAAACTAGGCAGAGACCAGTATCTCCTACCATGTACCAAGATAAAGTCAAAATGGGCGCATGATTTAAATATAAAGGGTGACACTATAAGTAAATGAGAACAGCAAGGAATGGTCTACATGTCAGATCAACGGGGAAGGGAAGAATCCATGACCAAACAAGAGATAGAGAGCAATATAAAATGTAAAATAGATAATTTTTATTACACTAAAATAAAAATTGGTTTTGTACAAACAAAACCAATGCAATGAAGATCAGAGGTAAAGCAGAAAGCTGGGAAACAATCTTTAAGGCAAGTGTCTCTGACAAAGGTCTCATTTCTCAAATATATAGAGAACTGAGTCAAATTTATAAGAATATAAGCCATTCCTCATATACTAAATGGTCAAAAGATATGAACAGGCAGTTTTCAGATGAAGAAGCAAAGCTATCTCTGGGCATATGAAGAAGTGCTCAAAATCACTTTTGATTAGAGAAACGCAAATTAAAACAACTCCGAGGTACCACCTCACACCCATCAGACTGGCTAATATGACAAAAATGGAAAAAGATAAATGTTGTAGAGGATGTGGGAAAATTGGGACACTAATGCACGGTTGGTAGAGGTATGAACTGACCCAAACATACGTTTTCTGGAAAGCAATTTGGAATTATGCCCAAAGGGCAACCGTGTATATCCTTTGATACAGTAATACCACTACTAGGTCTGTATCCCAAAGAGATCATAAAAAGGGGGAAAGGACCTACATTTGCAAAAATATTTATAGCGGCCCTTTTCATGTTGATGAAAAATTGGAAACTAAGAGGATGCCCATCAATTGGGGAATGGCTGAACAAACTGATATATGAATGTAGTACTATTGTGCAATAAGAAATGATGAACAGGCAGATTTCAGAAAAAGCTGGAAATATTTATATGAACTGATGAAAAGTGAAATGAGTAGGACCAAGAAAACATTTTACCAGTATCAGCAACATTGTGTGATGACCAACTATGACTGACTCAGCTCTTCTCAGCAACACAATGATCCAAGACAAGTACAAAGGACTCACAAAGGAAAATGCTGTCCACAGCCAGATAAAGAATTGATGGACTCTGAATGCAGATTGGAGTGTATTTTTTTCACTTACTTTATTCTTCTCCATGTTTTTTATCTTTTTGATTTGCTTCTTTTACAACTGGAAATGTTTTAAGTGATAGCACATGTATAATCTATATCAAATCGCTTACCATTTTCAGAAAAAATGGAGGAAGGGAGAAAAAATTTGGAATTCAAAATCTTGTAAAAATGAATGCTAAAAATTATCTTGACATGTATTTTGGGAAAATACTATTAAAAATAAATTCTATTTTGGGGAAAAAACTGGATGACTGCTTATCAAGGTTACCTCAACAAGAATTCCTGCATTGATAGGAAGTAGGACTAGATCATGTATAAGATCCCTTCCAACTCTAAGAATCTCAAAAAAATACTGGGTTACTAGAATTCATAGCTCTCCTAGAAGGCTCCTCAGTTTCCTTCATTAGTCAGGTCTTCTAATATCTGTTCATTAGCTCAACTTATTCTTCCAGTTCCCTTAATCTATCAGCTCTTTCTACAGAGGATAACCATGACGTATCAATGGTAGTAGTGTCTTAACAAGATGGCCTTTGGTGCCATACTTCCCCCCCAGGCCAAGGCTATTCATACTGTGGAGAAGAGTTAGGGATCTTCTGTCAAAAACATCACGAACTGGACAAAGCAAGTGTGGAAGGCAAAACTAAAGCAGTGATGCTATAAAATGTGGGTAGGACTAATTAAAATGTTGTAGTTGTGGGACACAAATGACAAAACATTTTGGGAATTTAGTGTATAGTTCTCTATATGAACCTCATCCATTACTGAACTTTAATAATAGTGTCTGTGCTACTCATTTGACTTTGGTCACACACTACTACTTATGCTTTCACATAAGTATAGTTTACTCTTCAATGAAATGGTAAACTCCTGGAAGGCAGGGTCTTCCACTTTCTGTATGACTTGTTTCCCCCAATAATTCTGTAAACTTCTTAAACTTGACACTTGAAACTACTTTTCATCCCTTCTCCTCCCCCTAACTCGCTTGGGGCCTGAGTAAGTGTTAAGAACTTAGGCAAAATTGGGATTCTGCCATAGGATTAAGGTGCTTATCACTCAGAAAGGGAGTGGAAAATAAATGATTTGGTTCTAAAGTCACTTCCATGCTATATATACTTATCACGTGAAAATGCTTAATGCAGGCCCGGTTTTCTGGGCCAATTATGAATTTATGAATTGAGAGTAACCTATGGATCACAAACCCATCAGTGAGTTAGAGAGATGTCTGCCCCCTCTGTGAAGACTTTCCCCAGTGGAATAGGCAGATGAGAACAATTTGTTTCAAAGGCCATGAAGGCAGCTGAAGCAGATGCTTTGGAGCACTCAGAGCTTGGTTAGACATCAAAGACATCCACTATATCTTGGGTCATTGCCACTCTTCTTGACTTTTGTCTTACCACTGGACTTTGATGGCTCTGGAAGAGTGAGGCTGATGACTATGTGCAACTCTGCCTCACTTAAATCCAATTCATATGTGAGTCAAGACAGTTCTGTGGTGTCATTGGTCCTCTTCAAAAACAAAGGCCAAACAACACATCTATGAATGCTACCCCAATCAAGCTTAAGGAATTAATTTGATCATTATTTCCATGATGGGCAGTGGGACAGTTTGATTAGAGGGCCAGCCTTGGAGTCAGGAAGACCGAGTTTTCCAGTGTGGTCTCTGATGCCCTGTAGCAATGGGGGCACAGAGAAGTCAATTAACCTCCCAGTGCCTTCAGCAATTCTCCAAGTGTTGTCAACCAGCATTGTTGAAGGGAATTTACTTACACACACACTTACACATACACACACACACACACACACACACAGAGTTCTTTCTTATTTAAATGAATCTGTGATTCAATCAATTTAGAAAGGCCCCATTGAGTAATTTCGTCTCCCAATGTAGATCTGCACTTCTTGGAAATGGAAACCGTTTCAATTTTATTGAAGTTGCCTTCTGCTCACTATCATCATCCTAGCCATACACAGTTTTTGGCATGACTGCATTTCACAGGCCACATGCGTTTTGTTTACCATTGTTTTTGAAAGGTATTTCAGATACAACATCACATTTGCATGTTTTAATACATGATTCTAAACAGAAAGTACTGGTTATTGATGAACTCCATGAAATTTGCACATGGACCCATAAAGCATAAATAAGTCATTGGAAATCCTTGATCCTTTTTTTCCTACACCCACAACCACCTTCTTTTCTTTTCATATTCTAAACTCTATTTTCTTAATTATTTTGCTAATAATTGCCAGCCAGAGACAGAAAGAGAAATTCCATTTGAAATAACTATAAACGATATAAAAAACTTGGGGAGTCTACCTACCATATTCTAAACTCTATTTCCCATGTCATATTCAAGTCTTTGAAAGTTTCCTGTGGGTACTTACAGTGTAACTTATCCAGGGTCACACCGGCAGTCCACTACAGAGGCAAAATTTGAATCCAAGCCTTCCTGACTCTGAAGACAGCGTTCTATCAACTATGCCATGTTGGTTCTCTTGAGTGCCTTATCACCCGTGAAATCATAGCAGGGACAAGGGGTGGGACTGGAGGGGACAGATTATTTTTTCATGAGCCCTAAAAAGATCATCTGCCCAATCAAATACTTTCCTTTGGTTTTTTTTTAAATATTTTGTTTTCCCCCAATTACATTTTAAAGGCAATTTTAAACATTTAAAAAAATTTTGAGTTCCAAATTTTCTTCTCCCCTTCCTTACCTCCGCCTCCCTCCTAAGGCAGTAAGCAATTCCAATCAAGTATTTTTCAGGGACAGTCTAGAGAATCTGAGAGTTCTGCGGCTAATATTTTCAATGGAATTGGGGGATGTAGGGAGAGCTTGAAGGGAAAGGGGTCTAGGGGGAAAAACAGATTTTCAGCCAAAAGGAAACTTAAGAGATCACCTAGTCCAATTTCATTTTACCTATAGGGAAACAGGTCCTGACAAATGAAGTAATTTGCCCAAGCTCATGCAAGTATAAAGCAGAGCCAAAGTTCAAAACTAGGTCCTCAAACTACAATACTCCTTCCATTACCCTCCAAAGGAGTCCCCTTCTTTTCATATCCTAAAAGCTGGTTTGCAGATTTTCCCATGTTTTATGGGTTGATATGTGAATTTCATGGACTTGGTCAATAAACAGCACTTAATGCTTAGGATCATGTGTAAAAATGTTGCAAATGCCACACTGTACCTCTAATGCCTTTCAAAGACAATGCTAAACAGAATGCATGTGGTCCATGAAATGCAACCTTGCCAAAAAACATATATATGGCTATGATGATGATAGTAAGCAGAAACAATCTTAAATAAAATTAAAATGCTTTCCAGTCTGTTCCTTTGTTTGAACTAGACCGGTTTAATGTTTCTCTCCATCTTCTGGCCAGAGATCCTATCTTACTGAATAAATAGAAGAAGACGGAAACACCCAAGAAATCGTGGTAAAAAGAATACTTGCTTAGGAGTTAGGAGGCTTGACTTCTAATCTAGACTCTACTACCACTGACCTTCTGTGTGGCCTTAAGCAAGTCACTACAGCTCCTCTGTGCCTCAGTTTCTTCATCTATTAAATAAGATGATTAGACAGTAGAGATCATAACTCATTCATGCTTTCTCATCCCGTACAATTGCTGTCTTCAATTTCCCATTAACTTCCAATGGGGACCTACCTGAAACACCCAATGCCTTCTATCATCCTGTCAACCCTACTGGGGCACTTCAGCTGACCATCTATAATCTTCCTCTTAATTACATGACCCACCTGTCTCCTTCAATATCATGCCAAGAGATACTAATTCCTGAAGAGAGGCCGTTATAATATTTATGTTGAAGTCTTTTTTAATCATCATCATCATCATACTCTTCATCTCTGTCTCTCAACTACCCTAGGATTTGATTTCTTGAGAAACTGGTATTCCAAGATTGATTAACCATGAAGTATCATTGAAAGGAGACTTGTATCTCCTTTTTCTTCAGGAAGTGACCTAGGATCATTAGTGCCATGCAATTTCCAAAATGTATCATCTGGCCCAGTCTTCTTCTCCCATTTCATTTTAGGACCAAGGTCAGTGTCTACTCCATGTCCTAGTGCCCAGATATGTGAGCTGTTGGACTAATTCAATAAACTACCTTTCCTACTATATGCCATAATCTGGACAATGGGTATTCTCCATTCATATGAATGATTTTTCCTGTGAAATCATCTCTATAATATCATCTGCAAACAAGAGCAATTGAAAGACAGTTCTACGGAAAATCCCTTTTCTATCTTTATTTTACATAGGATATCCTAGGTGGCACAGTATTTACTGGAGTCAAGAAGACCTAAGTTCAAATCCGACCTCAGACATTTGCTAGCTGTGTGACCCTGAACAAGTCACTTAACTCTTTTGTCTCAGTTATCTCATCTGTAAAATGAGGTGAAGGAGGAAATGGTAAATCACTACAGCATCTTTGCAAGGAAAACCCCCAATAGGGGGTCACAAAAAAGAAAGGATTGAAAACAACTAAACAGAAACAACATAGGATATTCTATACGGTAGCAACAAACACCCTTGGTTAACATCTATTAAGTGACAGATAACCATTTAAGGAAAGTTAAGTTAAACTGAGCAATCTTGAATCATCTCCCTTGTGGGAAGACAGCCTTTGAAGCTGCATTCTGTCCTATGGTGTAATCTCATTTTTTTATAATCATCGATCAATTTACAAGTATTTGTTAAGCAGTTATTATGCAACAAGTAGTACGATGATACAAAAACAAAATTAAAGCATTTCCTGTCATCTTCTTATATTCCAAGGGAGGAAACAACATGTACACATAAAATATATATATACAAAATGATACAATAGTAATGTGAAATAACTCCACTATCAGCTGGGAGGGAAAGAGGGATAAGGAAAAATAAACATAGGGGTTCTTGTATTCTCTCCACTTTGTAGTTTGTTTAGGTCACTTGGAAGGTGTGGTCTGTGGGAGAAAATCTACCTTTTCTCATCTCATGTTTTCATTAACAATGTCCCCGATTATATACTATTCTCATAAATGATTAGAAAGCACCAACTGGTAGTTGCTAATATCTTCTCAATTTTAGCTGGGTGAGCTGGGGTAATGGTCATGTCTGTGGTTCTCCTCCCCCCAATCTTGAGGTAGCTTTCCATCTTTCATATAGTTTAAATCATTGATGCCTCAGTGTTTTCAAATATCTTTTCACCAGCACACATTTCTTCTATGTGTACTTGGTCTAGGTCCAGGTGCTCTTCATGACTTCATTTCCCTCACTGTCCTTATCACTTCTTCTTATCATCAGGGAAGTCCAAATGGAGGATACCCACTGAGAGAGATGATAAAAACAGATTGCTATGGAAACACTGCAGGACGTAGGTGACTATGGATGTGGAATATGGTATATGAGGTCAGACGGGTCTGATGTGTTGGTTAGCTGCTGACCTCCACTGTTCCTTTTTGTCTATTACTTATGTTTCATTACAAAGGATAGCTTGCTGGGGAGGGGAGGGGATGGGGAAAGGCAAACATCTGGAATTGATGGCACTAGAAAAATAAAAAGTATCGTTAACATTTTTAAACTTAAAAAAGCAACACTACAGATCTCTTCAATTTTTCATCTGCTTGCTATTTTTCTTCTTATTTCACCAGCAAATGCTTTTAAAAGGATATGGCTTAGTCGGGTCTCTTGTCAAACTTTCAACAGACTTGTTTTCCCTTCTATGCTATCTTTGGAGACAAAAACCCTTCTGTAATGCTTTGCAAATGAGTTCACATTTTAAACAAGCATTGTTCTTGTCTTCCACATCTGCCATTTATAAAATGAGGAGGGTCAGATTTGGGGGTGCGTGATTCCTACCAACACTTTTACCCAGAGAATATAGAATTTCAGAGCTGGAAGAGATCTTAGAGACAAGGGACGGCCTTGTTCTAGATTTACAATCAGAAATATCTGGGTTTGAATCTCATCTTTTACATTTATGAGCTGTGAGACAGGGGCAACTTCTTAATCCCTGAAGCCTTCTCATGAAAAAGAATGAATAAATAAGTAAGCCCCCAAACATCAAAGCCTAATTAGTAGATAGACAATATTTCACAGCCTATTCCACATTCCACACCCAGAGTCCTCTACCTCAGTAGATAAAGGTGTATTCCATCATTAGCTCCCCAAGTGTTTTTGAGGTAGAGAAAAGAACTTGAGAGTAAGGAAATTATGCCCCATTCATTGCTTCCAGACAGATAAAGTTTGAGCGTGGTCTACTTCATGTTCTAGCCTCACAGATCTCTGAAAAATCTCCCTCTGCTCCAGAATGCCAGGTGAGGGCAGCCAGGTTCCATTCTCATTCTCAGTAGTGGCAAATCTCCATCTCATAGTTTTATCCATTGTGAGGAGAGACAAGGACACCAAAGCCCATCGGCCAGAGTGTGCTCCCTTCCTTGTTCAGAACCATAGAAAACACTAGCTTTGTATAGTCACGTTACCTCCATAAGGCTGCAAGTAATATTGTACTAATGCCTTTTCTTCTTCAGATTTTCTTGGGGTCAGAGGAATGAGGGCAATCCCCTTACTTTGCACTGCAAGGAAGACTAACAGTACCTGTCAACTAGCCACTAATCAGAACATCAAAATAAGACCGTTAGAACCTGACCTCAGGCAGTAGATAATACAACTACGGTTCAGAAATCTGAAGCATTGAGCTATTATTTCTAACATTATCTTGCCCCAGAAGTAACATCCATATCAGCCATTAGCTGCAATTCAGACAATAAACACAGAAATTAATGAGTGCATTAAATCATACCCCCATGCATAAACCATGAAGTTTCATTTAACATTAATCTTTAGATTTAAATCCATCAGCATATTTGCAAGTTTAAGTATTGATTTTCATTTCTGTGCACGCAATAAAGCCAATCATTATTTTGTAATTAAATAATATCTTTCTTTTTTTTTAAGTCCTTCGGAAGTTTGGTTCTCTCCCAGCTACTTCCTCCTATGTTCCACAAAGTATTTGTAATCAACAGTTTGCTCCAAAAATATTTCACCTCTATTTGTTTTACAGCTCCATACAGGAAATACAAACACACACACACACACACACACACAAACACACACACACACACACACACACCTGGCTGGGAGAAAATCCCACAGGGGATTGAGGAAAAGGAAAGTAGAGTTCTGTATCATCTTCTTTCACCTAAGCTTCATGAGGTCAGGGATAGGTGCTACAACTAACTGGTTTATCTCTCTCAGGCCTAGCATCATCGTCGTCATCAACACCACCATCACCATCACTGATGTGTCCATAAGGTTTGCAAAGGGCTTTATATACCTCATCTCATTTGACCCTTGAAAGAACCCTTGCAAGGTAAGAGCTATTATTATGGCCATTTTCTAGAAGAGGAAGCTGAAGCTTACAGAGGTAAAGTGACTTGCCCAGGGTCAAAGATGAATGTGGGATCCTGTTCTATCCATACAATAAGTACTTTCATGTTTGCTGAATCAAACTGGAAGATGAAGACTATGTTTCTCAAACTGGCTCCTTCAACCAATTTGCTGCACTGAGTAAGCACCGCCAGCCCAAACCTCCTTGGCCCTGTTAGGCAGACCCAACATAGAAATGCCTAGCACTGACCAGAGCAGGGAAGTTTCCCTTGTGACTCCATTAGACTGTATGAAGCTGCACCACTTCTTTTGCCACAGATGATACAAGGTTTCTTGAAAGCTGAAACATAAAAGCTCATGCTCCTAGCAAAAAAAAATAATAAAATTTTAAAGTCTGTACTCACTCAGCACCTCCCCAAAATTAAAAGCAGAAAAGGCATCTTGTGGAGAATGGAGGGTGGGGCCCATGAAAAAGAAATTCACTTAAAACAATACAAACTGTGGGCTCGGCTTACCTTATAAACAACCGAGTGAGGCAGATGACATTTTTATGATGACCCAGAAGAATCTCTTTAACAGTCAATTTCCTAATGTTCTCTTCTTTGATAGGAAATGAAAACCAGGCCTAAAAGCTGCCCTTTCCTTGCTGGGCAGGCTGGCTGGAGCACAGGACTGTCTCCTCACTGCCTCTACCCAGGAAGCCAATGGGAGGAGAAAGACTTCTTCTGCTCATCACCACCCAGACAACAGAGTGTGAGGGGAGTCTGTGTCTGGGCCTTTTTCTCTGTCTCTTAGGTTGCCCTCAAGGCAACAGTTCTACTCCAACTGAAGGCCAGGCTCAGGAGAAAGCCATACTCCCCCAGCTGCCTCTGGGAGCAAGATATTAAGAGGCATTTTCATTTATGGAGCACTAGAGACAGATTGGTGTGTGGGGGCTAGAGGGAAAGGAGTGGGGCTGTTAATAAGATGCATGTGTCTGTCTAGCCATGATAAAGAAAAAGAAGCCTCAAGAAATGATCCATCCATCCACAGTGGGAAGAATTCAGGCCAAAGGGTATGTGTGTGCCACTTACTCAAATGCAATGTTAGGATATGTGTATGTGTATTTGTGTTGGCTCTGACTAGGTGTGTGAATGCTTGCATAAATAAACATTTGGCTTAAAGTCTATGGGAGATGATGAATGTTTCTGTAATACTAACTTTGTTTGCCTCAAAAAGAAACTGCTTCAATTACTTCCATTCTTTAACTGGCATGTAAATGGTCCTAGTGGCTAGAGTTAGCCTTGACTGAGTTTGAATACCACATTAAAAGCTTACCAGGAAAATCACAACTTTTCCGTCTTGGTGGCATCTACCTCATTGGGTTGTTGTCAGAATCAAATGATATCATATATGTAAAGTGTTTTGCAAACTTGAAGCACTATATAAATGTCATGTTACTTATTATTATTACCATCACTATTACTTGTGGGTAGAAGAACTGATGCAGGTTTGGTATTCTCTCTCTCCCCCTCTCTGTTTGTGTGTATGTGAAAATGTATATATAACTATATGTGTGTGTGTATACACACACACATCTGTACTACTGTGACTGTACTGGGATGGACAGAGCAGGGCCACACTGGCCAGACTCTTCCTGGAAGAGGCTCCAGACAATTACTCCCTAGTTTTTCATGGGTGCCTTTGTGCCACAGTCTGAGGAAGGATCCCCCAAATCTAAGTTTCCTTCTCCCAAAACTACCATCCATGTGGCTTCCTTCATACAAAGCCAAATTCACCCAGTCTATACAGGATAATCACAAGCTGAGTCCAGGGCTGACTGTGGTCAGACAGAGTTGCAATGTCAACAACTGTACAAGAGTCAGGAAGCAAACACCTTAACCCAGTAAACCTGAAGTGAGATGAACAGTTTAACCAATGTCCACGCAAAGGAGCAAGCTAATAAGGCAACAGGTCAAGTTCAGGGTAGGATACACTGAGGTCATTACCATCATAGGTCATTACCACAACTTTATTCACCAAGAGAATTCCGCTCCCCCTTCCCCAGTCAGCATCAGTTAGTCAACGATTACTAAACACCTCCTATGTGCCAGGCACTATGCAAAGAAATGCAAAAACCAGGTCTCTGCTTTCAAAAAGCTTACATTCTGATGGGGAAACAATACATAAAAAAACCACAATATGAGATACACAGTGTAAATGGAAAGTGATCTCAGAGGGAGGGCACTGGGGGGGGACAGGCTACACTCAGGAGAGGCATCCTATATGAGGAAAGGAAAGCAAGTTACATAATAACCTTATTATACAGGGTGTTCCTAAAATCTGGACACATAGGCAAAAATGCATATTTTCAAGAAATGAATGAAATTTTCAACAGTATTTTATTTAATTGGAATATTAACAAATAACATCTTCAATATGATTTCCATCATGCATGATACAAAGGTTGATGCACTTTGCAAGATTTACATTCACTCTTTATGTGTTCACTCAAGTGTGTTGCATCTGTGATTTTCATTGAGTAGACCTTCTCCTTTAGCATACCCCAGAAAAAGAAGTCAAGGGGGCTAAGGTCTGTTAATATTCCAAATATTTCAAAATATACATTTTGGCCTATGTGTCCAGACTGTAGGGACACCCTGTATATTTAAAATGAATAGTAAGTCATACACAACAGATTTGCACTTTCATGTGCAATCATCTTTTTTATTCTACTATGTTATGGAAATGCATGTTTTATTTCTTAAATTTAGAGTAAAGTAAAAAAAAATTAAAATAAAGAAGAAAGGAAGGGGCGAAGGAAGCCAGGAAGCAGAGGTGAGGAGGGAAAAGATTCTAGGCATAGAGGACAGCTAGAGAAAGAAAGGAAAATTGTGAAGGGCTTTAAATGCCAATATAGAGAAATAAATATATATTTGATCCTGGAAATAATAAGGAGTCACTGGAGTTTACTGAATAGGGCAGGATGGGGAAGGGAGTAAGAGTGAGGAGGTGGGATAATCAGACCTGCACTTTAGTTTCTACCAGTATCTTACTCTTCTTAACAACATTATGTAGAGGGCAGAAACAAACAAACCCTGGAAATTTGGAATTTGGGAGTCATGGGGATTTGAATCCTAACTTTCTTTGACACCTTGAGCAAATCATCCAATGATGGTACAGCTTCCTCATCTATAAAATAAGTGGTTTGAACTGAAATAAAAGCTGAAACATAAAAGCCTTAAGCTCTTGCTCCTGCTAAGGTTCATTCAGAACCTTCCCCCAAATTAAAAGCAGGAATGGCATCTTGGGGAAAAGGGAGAGCAGGATCCTCCAGGGCCCCTTCCGAGTCTAGGTTTACGAGCTCATGATTTGCCATCTGAACTCTAGCAGCTTTGGGGGCCAAATACCTCCATACTAAAAGAGAACAGTGTACATTTCTTACAGGGAGAGAATGCTGGATGAGTGTCTTTGAATCCCCAGGGTCCAATGATTTAATAAATATTTACTGAATTTAAAACCAATGGGAAATGTTAATAGCTCCAATTGGGCTACAAAAGCCCAAGAAGTCCCACGCTCCTGCCTTTAAGCTTTGCACTCTGACTATATCACTCTGAAATGGCCCAGCCATTGGGCCTCTCTTCCACGGGCAGGATTTCTTCAATTGCTTCTTGATGTGTTTCTTTCACTGCCAAAATCCAGTACTCCTGCGATCTCTAGGGACAACCCTTGGGGAATCAGTTTTCTCCTACTACATATCAAATGATTCCATCCGGGGTTGGTTAACACACTCTCTCTCACTCTCTCTCTCTCTCTCTCTCTGTCTCTCTCTCTCTCTCTCTCTCTCTCTCTCTCTCTCTCTCTCAACACACTCACACACTGACTGAACTACCAAAATGTTGGCATACACTCAGCAAAGTTTAAATGTTCTTCCTGGAATTTAAAAGTCACACTCCTCCTTTACTGTCCACATCAGGCCAACTATACTGAACTGACAGAATCAGAGGATCACACAATTAGAAGGGACCCCTAAGGCCACACAGAGGCCCAACTATTACCTGAATGAGAATCCCCTCTAAAACATGGCCAACTGATCATCCAGGCTTTTCTTAAAGGCCTCTCACGCAGGGAAACCCACTCTCTTCTAAAGCAGCCACTCCACTTTAGGATAACTTTAACCATTTGGAAATTCTTCCTTAAATCAAGACTAAATCTGCCTATTTATAAATTCCATCGCTTCTAGATCTGTCCCTGGGACCAAGGAAAACTGATCTCCCTGACAGCTCTAAAAAATAAACAAAGACATAACGCTACACACATCCCCAATTCCTTCAATCATACCTCATATAATATGAACTCTACTTGTTTCCACCACAAAATAAAAATAGTCCCTTTCAGCATTAAGTACAATGTCTGGCCCCTAGTAGGTGCTTAATAAATGCTTATTGACTGACAGATTCTGAGCTAGAAGGGACCTCAGAGGTCATGTAGTTCAACCCTACATTTTATAGATTAGGAAAATGAGGTACAAGAGATTAACCAATTCACCCAAGTTACACAGGTAGGGTCAGAGGTGGTGCTTGAATCCAGGTCCTCTGCTACCATGGCCAGTGCTCTTTCTCCTACCCCACAACCAATACTTATGAAGCAGGAGTTGTGAGTTTAAAAGATCCAGTTCATTCAAACAAGGGTGAGAAGGTGTAGTTTGAAGAAGGCAATGAGAGATTCCATAGAGCACATGAAGAAGGTTGGCTAAAAGGGTTAAGGTGGTGAGATTCAGAGAGGATATCAAGTCACTTGTAGTCAGAAGGCTTGAGTTTCTTAATTAAATTAAAACTGTCAAGAACTCAGTTTCTTCTTCTAAAAAATTACAAAGGAGTTGGACAGGGTGATCTCTGAGGTTCCCTCCAGCTCTTACCATGAGTCTCCGTTTCCTCATGTGTTAAATGAAGGTGATGATAATTTTGCAGCACGTACGTCCCCAGATTGTTGTGAGGAAAGTGCCATATGCTTTAGAGACGGCATATAAACCTGAGCTGTTCTCATTCTGGACACTGGTCATCACAGCAGCCAAGGGAGGGCCTACTGCTAGCCCAGATTCTATCACGCTGTCTAGAGAGCTTCTGCTTCCTCAGCTCTACAGGACTTCCCAGAATCTGCAGGTCTAAATTCAGCTCTACTCACTAGCAAGTCTGTCCTTCAGTCACGCCTTGTTGTTTGGTCATGTCCGACTCTTCGTGACCCTATTGGGGGTTTTGTTGGGAGGATGTTGGAGTGGTTTGCCATTTCCTTCTTCAGCTCATTTTGCAAATGAGGAAACTGAGGCAAACAGGGTTAAGTAACTTGCACAGCATCATCCAGCTAGTGAGTAGCTGAGCCAGAATTTGAACTCAGGTCTTCCTGCCTCCAGGCTGGTCGCTCTATCCACTGTGCCATCTAGCTGCCCCTCAGTCAAACCTAAACAGGCCTCTTTGCAACTTCTGACCACTGTCCTTGGTTCTGCCCTCTGTGGCCAAGCAAAACAAGAGTACTCCCTCTTCCTATGTGTCAGCATTTGAAACACCTGAAGTCAGCTTTCACGTCTCCTCTTAGTCTTTCTCTTTTCCAGGCTAAGCATCCCCAGGTCTTTCAATTAATCCTCATGTGGCATAATCTTGAGGCCCTTCACTAGTCTGGGTTCCGCTTCCTAGATGTTCTCCAACTGATGAGTGTCCTTCCTAATGGTGCCTAAAATGGAACACAGTACTCATGATGTGGTCTGACAGTGGGGCCATCACCTCGTTTTTCCTAAATGCAATTCCTCTCTTAATGCACCCTAAAACTGCATTAGCTTCCTTGGCTCCCATATCAAAACAGCTCATAAAGTGAATTTGCAGTCCACTGAAATCCCCAGTCCTTTTTCAGACACACTGATGTCTAGCCTGATCCTTCTGAATGGCGACTCTTGTACCCAGGATGTAATCTATCCCTTCTGGCTTTGTGTCATCTGCAAACTCAATGAACAGATGCTCTCACTCTGGGTCAGCCAGTAGTGGAACAGACTGACTAGGGTTGTGTTCCAGGCCTCCTCTTTATTGGTATACTAAGAGCTAGATGGGATGCTGTAGACACAGACCCCAAAGTATATTTCTGATTCCGTAGTCCCTGAATACCTTTGCCACCTGGGCTTGGTGAATAATCCTCTTAATCTAGTCATACTAAGGATAACAGAATGTCTCTAACTGCTGTTTCCCTTGCAGCCATCTTCACTGATGGTCACCATGAGATATTTTAAACTGGTATAGAAAGAAGTATATACATACTAATGCATATTCACTAACTGAAAATGCTTCCTTTTGTGGAATGCTAAGAGGACGTCAAGCTAGAGGCACCAGAACACAGATGACACAGCACTTGACTTAGGATTAGGCAGAACACCAGGCTTATTATAGCCCTGACTCTACCATTAACTGACTGTGTGGTCTCGGCTTTGACTCTCTAAGCCTCAGTCCCCTTACCTGTAAAATGTAATAATAATGGTGCTAATGAATAACTTGACTGGGGAATGCTTCAACAAACTGTAGCATATAAATGTAGCACATTATTGTATGATCAGAACCAATGAATATAAAGATTGTAGAAGAATTGATGCAAAGTAAAGCGGAATCAGGAAAACAATGTACACGATGACTGCAATAATGAAAATGAAAAGGATAAAAAGAAATAAAACTGAATGTTGTGTAACTCTGGCCACTCATCTTGGCTCTGGGGAAGAGGTAAATAAAGGTACTTCCTTCTCTTCTTTGTGGGGGGGGGAATTGAGGGGTGGGGTTATGTGACACTGCATGTTGTCAACATAGATTGATATTTGGTTTTTTAAAATTTAAGTGCCTTTTCATCCTCCACTATACGGGATCACTTTCTGACTGAGGAAGGGGAGAAGAGTATTGTTTAGGGGGAAAGGTGACGTAAAAAAATAAAAGATATCAATAAAAATAAAAGTACATTTCTGGTGAACTTAGGTTGAGCTCAAGCACCTTACTACCTGGCCTTGTTAAATGCTCCTAATCTAAGCCACAAAGGGATGAATCTCTGACTATTAATCAATTTTACAGTGTATTTTTGCTAATGGTTACCCAGAAACATTTTTTTATATTGGCATTGAAGGAAATAAATCCATACCAATGTAAGAAACAACCGAACAGTCACTGATTGAAAACATCCCCTTCTATGAAATGCCAAGGGATTCCAAGATGGTAAACTGTGAAGAGAAAGGTGATACCTATTATCTCTGCTTCAAATCTGTGTTCTAGGATTCTTGAATGCTGTTATTTCTTAAGATGCATGACTCTAAGAATGGGATACTTCTTGCTAAGAGCTAGATATTGCTTGCTAAAATCTAGACATTTCAAACAGTTGACTAACATGGAGGACATGGAGGGTCTTATCTAGGATTCCAGGTACTGTGGGGCCATTTGGAATCAGACAGACATTAATATATGCAGTTATAATTGAGGAAACAGACTGACACCTTCTCTACCGGTTTTAGGGATGAAAGCAACAAATGTGCCTAGTATACAGGGCAGTGGTCATTCTGAACTGCTTGGTGAGTGGCAGGAGAATTGACATACAGACCCCAACAAGGGAAAAATGGCCTCACTTATTAGTTACAGCTATGTCTAAATGTGTTTAAGTGTGCATATAGTTTATAGCACAAATAAGAATTCACTTACATCCCCAAAAGAAAAATCATACCTGCAGTTACAAAATTCTAAGGAATAAACTGATCCTTAGACATAGCTAAGTAAAGGTAATGGAAACTACAAATTGGATAATACCAAAAGAATCAAGGCAATCAGAGCTTAAAGGGTCCTACTAGGGGAGGGTAAGCACAGGCACATCACATTAAATGTATGCTTCTTACTCCTCCACGCTTAGTCTTGGAAGAGTGGGTGGTTTCTCTCCCTATAAATACAGAAAAGCTAAATAGAGAAGCTGCAGCTTACAAACTTACAAGAGAATTGTGAGTAACAGGCTTTTCACCTGGTGAGGATACAGAAATGTTTGCAATTATTATAAAGTACAGAAAATGCTCATTTAAAAAGCAATTAGTACATTCTCATGATGTAAAACAAGAATATAATGACCTGCATGTACGCTGCCAGCTGGAAGAACTGAGGAACAGGGGCAGGGCTTAATATGGGCTTAGAAGGAAGGAACTTGTTCTCCCCAGTGGCTGCTAAAAGATGGGTTTCTGAGGAGCTGAGAGAGACCCTGCTGTCCCTTCCTGTATATTCTTTCCCTTGGGTGGGTTTCTTTAGAGGCTCACTCTACGGTTTTGTAGGCTTGGAAAAACATCGCTCTCTTCACCTGACCTGGAGGTCCAATTTGCCCAAGAACAGTTCTATGGACCTGGGAAAAGTATCTTTAACAATCTGTGAGAAACAGTATGG
Source organism: Phalanger gymnotis (assembly GCA_028646595.1). Lineage (NCBI taxonomy): Eukaryota > Metazoa > Chordata > Mammalia > Diprotodontia > Phalangeridae > Phalanger > Phalanger gymnotis. Next base: position 47,813,010 of record CM053624.1, on the reverse strand, counting down.
GACGATGGGAAAAGTCCTGGCCTTGGAAGTGCTGGACTTGTAGCAATTCAAAAGTATTTATTCAGCACAGTCTAGGCACTGTGCTAAGAACTAAGGATACAAAATTTTTGAAAAGCAAAACCCATTACCTGCTTTCAGGAAGATCAGTCTAATAGAGGAGATGACTGATAACATAAAAGGTACATAGAGACCAGACAGATGGTAATCTTAGAGAGGAAGGCACTAGCAGCTGGGATTTGGGTTTGGTAGAGAGAGGAAGCCTGGGAAAGGCTTCCTGCATATGGCGGTATCTGAACTGAGTCTCGAATGAATTCAGGGTCTCCCAGAGGCATCGGTCAGGAACATGAACATTCCGGGGATGGGGAACAGCTAGACCAAAAACAAACAGGAAAACACAGATGAGAGTTGGAGCATCCTGTCTGATAAACAGCAAGTGATCCAGTATGGATGACCAGAGGCCCCGTGGAGGGGAGTGATGTATAATAACTGGAAAACTAATAATAAGCCTAATAGTGAAGAATTTTCAATGCCAAACAGAAACGGTATTTGATACTATGTGTGATGGGAATTTGGTCATATATTTGCTACAGGAGAGACCCAAATTCTAATACCACTCTGACACTCACTAGCTGTGTGACTTTCGACCAGTTGCTAAACCTCTCTGAGCCTCAGTGTCCTAAGCTTGACAGTATCTATACTTCACAAGGTTGTTGTTGTGAGGATCAAGTGAGACTATCTAGATTAAGCACTCCATAAATGTCACTTACCTTCCTGGATAGGAACTTCCCGGTCAAGTTTCTGCCTCTACTTTAGTCTCTGATTTTCTGCACGTCTGGCTGCAGTCACGAGCCTTAACCCTCCTCTATCTCCCTTTAACATACGTTCTTGCCCGACTGTATGAAGTTAAAATTTACGTTTAAATTCTCATGCAAGGTAGTTATTTGATGAGGTTAATTTCTGGTTAATATCTATTTGTGTATTAGGCTTTGATTAAAGCTTTCCCTAGAGTAATCCTTGCATATTTTAATTCTCTATATTAATCGAGTTACATTCCTCTTTTCAAGGAAGGACCTGGGTCAATGAGATTTCGTGGGCCTAATCTGCCAATGTCCAATTTCAGCAAAAGAGGCTCATGAAATTTTGGGTAAGAGAAACACAATCTAAGCAATATTTATAAAAGCTAGCATCTAAAGAGTGCTTTAAAGTTTGAAAAACATTTTGCATTCATGAGAAGTTATTTTACTTGGTTTTCAAAGTAAGCATATAAAGCACTTCAGAAACCAGTAATAGTATCTTCTCTTACAGGTGAGGAAAGTGAGGTTTGGCTAAGGTAAGTGTCTTGCTCAATGTCAGCAAACTATCAGCAGAGGCAGAATCTCGACCCAGGTATTCCTGAGTTCTGTGCCCAGCATTATATCTAGTAACACTCACCTGGAAGATTAACTCAGATACAGATAAGGTGATGAGCTATGTTCAAAGAAAGCTTGTTCGAACAGTTTCTTTCTTGCTCTCCCTCATTGTGAATGCAGGAGGATGTGGTTAAACCTAACGACTCAAAATTTTTTTTGGAGTTATAGCCTCTTACAACTGTTTGACTGCAGTCCCTGCCACTCCACCTGAACCTTCATCTCCCCCCACCCCAGGCAGCTTTATATGCATTTATTTTTCTTAAGATGAATGAAAACCAACTGGGTTTAGAAGCACTCTTGAGGTAATCTGAAAATACCCAGAATACTGGAAAACTAAATCTAGTGTCTCTGAATAACTCAGTGAAAGGAAGCCAAATCCACTGGCAAATGATACACTAATCATTTATCTTCTTTGGTTTTCAACTGGATTATGTGATTTAAACAAAAACTCCACTAAAAAACCACCTTCTCCCCAAAACAATCACACATCTGCACGATGGAAAGAACACTGGGCTTGGAAACCAAAGATCTGAGTTTAGGTTTGAACTCTGGATTGACCATTTATGTGATCCTGGGAATACCAAAAATGCACTGTCAGAACTCAGGGATCTCGAAAGACTCAAGAGTGAGCGGGAGCTACCTGGGGCAAGCTCCTAAGAGATAACTGGCAAGTGTTACAAATCAGGGCTTAATTATTTTTGTTAATTGTCTGGACTTAAAGAGAATAAGGGAGAAAGTGATAGTAATAAAAATTAAACTTAAAAGTGTATAGGGCATACTTTTGGGTTTTTTTGGGGGGGCTGTTATTAAGAACTTGCTAGCAAAGCTCTCAGGGTCCTTCCAGTTCTTTCCTTTTTGCTAGTACTAAATTACCATGTAATTTCGTGAGTACAGTGAACTCCTGGCATCAAAACTTCTTCCACAAATAATTCAGCAATTCATCTACACCTTAGAGTCTGAGAGCTGCCTGAGGTACTAAAAAGTTAAGTGACTTGCACAGTATGGATACACAACTAGCGTGTTTCAGAAGGTTTCAAAGCTGGGTCTTCTTGACTCCACGCTGGTAATGCATTATGCTAGGTGGCTTGTTCTATGACTATTATTCTAATGATTCTATTCCCATAAAACTTTTGAGATGTGAAACCTCATGCATAAAGAGATTTTGATTATGGTAGCAAAGTTATGTGCTCAGCAGCTCACCAACCTTTGGGCATTTAAACTCTGGAGCAATAGAGTGAAAAAAATGGAGCATTATACTAACTGAGGGAAAAGATACCTGTGAATCTGGTCCAGGATGGGACAATGAAAAACCACAAGAGACTGAAGCATGAGAGGAGGGTTGGTCTTTGAAGCTGGCTAGAGCGGTTCAGTGTCATTGAAAGATGGACACAGTAAGTGTCTCAAGCAAGCTATGCCCCCTTGGTCCTGGAATCCTATGTCCCCTCCTTACTTCTGGTGTAAGCTTTTGCCTTCTAGAGACATCGGTTACCCTGGTGATGTGTTTAGTGTTCCTCTTCTCAAACAGAAATGGTTTCTAGAATAGTACTACTTAGTCTTGCCTATCAAGGGCACTGGAAGGCATTTTGGTGGTACCATGGCTACAGTGCTGGACACGGAATCAAGAAGACTGTGAGTTCAAAATTGCATGACCTTGGGCAAATCACTTAACCTCTGTTTACCTCGGTTTCTTTGACCATAAAATGAGGATCATAAAAGCACTTGCCTCCCAAAGTCGTTGTGAATGTAAAGGAAATAACCAATGTACAAAGCACTCTGCAACCTTAACGACCTATATTAATGTTATTTACTATTAGCTACTACTTTGGTCATTCTGAGGAGCAAATCAAATAAATCACTATGCAAATCTTTATACATAGGGTATTGTTATTAGCTTCTGACACTTTCACCTGGGGAATCATACCCTTCATTCTGACCCTCTGAGGATATATAAAGCTTGGAGGGAGGCGCAGAGTGTTGTCCTTCTGCATACAGAATATCCTTGTCAAGACCAGGGAACTAAGGTGTCCTGCCATAGCATCCTGTGATATATTCCTTAATGTGTGAATACTCCCAATGTCCCAGCGCATACATGGCCTGGATAAATTACCTACGACTCTAATGCACCCATTCCTGTCCAATCCCTCCTTCCACCCTCTCTTTCATTCCCCCTGATTCATAGGCTTCATAAAAAGCCAAGACAGCAGGATCATCACTTCCTTACGATATGAAGCAATCAATGAAAACTTTCTTTGTTGATGGTTGAAAATATGCCAGACAAACGATAATGACACGAGCGAGCCCCTCTCATGGCAAAGTGCTTTAATATTAAGAGCTGCTATTCCCCTTTCCAACACTCCAGGGAGCTGTCAGACCACTGTTCAACATTTTAAGCCGGGAAGTGGATACCCCTTAAAGCCTCGGCCTTTGAAAAGTTAGGTTAATAATGAATCTGACTGCAGAGCCCAGCTTCTCAATGGGAAGGATGCTGGGGAAACTGAGAGCACCACAGATCAAGGGGTCCAAAGGCTATGTTTGTGACATCTGAAGGGATGCTTAGTTCTCTGTAAACTCAAGGAACCAGATCCTGAATGAATAGATGGCCAAACTCGCAAAGATACCAGAGTCTCATTTTTCGTCCTTTGTAAAATAAAAGAGCTGGACAAAACTGGGGGTTTTAGCCCTCTTATGTCATGAACCCCTTTGGCAATCTGGTGAAAATTAAGGACTTATTCTAAGAATAACATTTTAAGTGTATAAAATAAAATGTATAAGAATACCAAAAAACCAATTATATTGAAACAGTTATAAAAATATGTATATTTTTAAAAATCAGTTTATGGACCCATAGTAAAAATCAGTTTATGGGACATATCTCCTTTATATCCTTATAGTCCTTACAGTATCAAGTCCTACTGATCCACCTCCCGGGTCCACTTGAAATAATCTGCTTTTACAGTCAGCTCTCACTAAAGCTGAACCAACCCTATTTCCCAACACATTTCAATCCTGATCAATTGTTACTAGTTCTGATTAATTAAACCTGACCTATTTCCCTGCCCTGGGACTCTTAACTAAATGAGTCCCTGATGGGGGTCATGAAAACAAGTCCTGTTCCAGAGGGTGTAAGGAAGAGAAGGTTAAGTGGATAGAAGTGCTTCCTAATCCCAAGGAGCCATCCTGGTAAATTCAACACCATCTCCAACAAATCTGAGCAATAGGAGGTATCACATTCCTCAGTGAACACCAAAAGGAGAGATCATCACCCTTGTCAAAGGTTCCTTTTACCAAGTGGATCTTTAAAAGCCAAACATCAGTACATTTGTCTCCCCATTGCCTGCACACACACCACTCTGTTTCCTGGCATTGGTGCTGAAGTGGGTGTGATTCCAAGGACTGCCATTCCCTGATAGATCAGTAAAGTGAAGTGAGCTCCACTTCACACAATGGGGTCTAAAAGTCCAAGAGCTCCAAGGACTTACCCCCAGGTCCCTTCCCCAAAGTGACTGAGTGGATTCTTGTTGTACCCCCTTCCATGGCCCAAGGCCAGAAAGGCTCTCTACCCAAAAAGAGCTTCCCTGTCTGCTTTGAGGAGCCAAATCCTGTTTTCCAATCCTTGGACCACCCAAGGGAAGATTTATTTTTCTAAATGGGATTTCCCTCAGGGCGATCCTACAAAGAACATTAGTCATATAAACACAAAAATACAAAGCACAGATGGGTAGCTCAGTTGCTTAAAGTGTGTGCTAATGAGACAGAGGTCCGGAGTTCCATCTTCACAGGGATTTGTTAAGCTTTCCTCAAGTCCTGAAGTTCTTAACTTTTTTTTTTTAGTGTCATAGTGCCCTTGCGCAGTCTGGTGAAGTCTATAGACCTATTCTTAGAATACTATTTTTAAATGCAAAGAAATAAAATACATAGGATGAAAATTCAATCGATTACGTTGGAATATAGTTATCATTTTTTTAAAAAGTTCATGGACATTTTTGTTCATGGACAGATTAAGAATACCTTCAGTCCCAGTAGCACAAGGCTCTACTCCTAATCCCAATCAACTGCTTCTCAAAGATGCATCACAGAAACAAGGGATGAGAAAAGATGCGAAAGCATGGCTGGGTCAGCACCGTTATTTCCCCAATCATGGAAAAATTAGCAAAGCACCTGCCTAAGCATGTGGCCTTCATACATGACTGAAAGCAAGACAAGTAACTGCAAACACAGACAAGTGTGGAGAATGCTTTAAGTATGGTCTATAAATATCTGAGTACATCAGAAAAATTATTAGGTGATTAAGGAAATATTTCCTTTGATAAGTCAATCCCTTTGTACATTTAAAATTATCCTATTTAAATAACTTTGAAAGATACAAACTTCTCAGAGAACTGTCCCAATCATAATGCCTAAGAAAACTGCATGGCTAACATATGTTCATTTTAAGGTTTTCTTAACACAATACATATTTCTGGGCACTTGTGTGCAGAAAATGTGCCTCTTCAGCAAAGATGACACTCCTTAGTTCATCATCACTAGGGCAAGGGCTTGAGATGACTTTTCAATTCCAATTTAATAAGCAATTTCTACTATATTCAAGGTACTAGTAATAAAATAGTCCCTGTCCTCAAGCAGATTATATTTTACTGGGGAGATGTAAAACACACACAGATATGTATAGTACAAGGAAACCTGAAGTGGCATTAAGTAATAAAAACTGGGTTGATAGGGAAGGCTTGAGAGAGACAGTCCCCTGTGCTGTTCCTTTGGGGAAGATGACCAAGATTTAGAAGGGTGGAAGTAAGGATGGGGTCTATTTCCATCAAGAAGAACAGTTTATGTAAGAGCACAAATATCATGTGGACCTTGAGGAGTGACGAATAGTCCGAATCAGGTAGGTCATAGAGTTCATGAACGGAAGCAAGTGAAAATAAAGCTGGAAAGGTGAGGTGGGTGTCAGATGGCCGAGGGCCTTAAGTCCCAGATCAGGAGTGTGTATTTAATATAACAGGTAACGGATAGCCACTGAATGGGGAAGTGGCAAGCTCAGACATGTGCCTTAGGAAGACTATTTGGAGGATAGATTGGAAAAGGAGATGGTGGAAGGGAGAGCAGTTGGAGATGATGGCAGTAGTGCAGGAAAGGAAAAAATGAAGGACAGACTAAGAGGAGTATTTGTGTGAGTAGGGAAAAAAAGGAGAGACGCAAGAGAAATCACAAAAGTATAATCATTAAGATATGGCAAATGCTGGGATATGGTGGTGCTGGAGATGGAAAAGTCAAGGAAGATTCTAAGGTCGTACAATGTTAGTACCAGGAGGATCCTGGAGAAATTTGGAGCAAGGGCACGTTTAGTGGAGAAAACAATGAATTTTGTTTTGGAAAAGTTTAGCTTGAGTTGTCAATAAAACATCTAGACAGAACTATCCAGCAGGAAGTCATTAATGTGTGACTATACTTTAGGAAAATGATCACAGCAGGATATGTGGGCTTAGGAATCCCCAGTGTAGAGATGAGTTCTCTAAGGAAAATACATTTTGGTGGGAAGAGAAGGGATCCCAGGACAGAGCCCTACAGAATACCCACGTTAAAAAGGAAGGAGATGGAGAATGGTAATTCAGGAAGAGTTGGAGAAATAATGGCTAGACAGACAGGAAGTGAATCGGGCGATAGGTATATCACGTAAGTCAAGGAAGGAGAAAGCATTCAGTGTTTGGGAAACGGTGTATCTTGGGGTAGATAAACAGTATCAAAAATTGAAGGGAGGTGAAAGAGGATAAGATCTGCAAGAAAGTTAGAAGACAACAGGATTGTTGATAATTTGGAGAGAGGAGTTGTAGTTGAGTAAGTCTCAAATTCCAGATTTCAAAGGACTCAGAAATGACTGGCTGATGAAGAGGTGAAAGGAGTGAGTACACACAATTTCAGGAATTTGTCAGTGAAAAGGATAAAAGATATAGGAAGACAGCATGACAGTAAGTATGATGAGGTCAAGTGCAGATTTTTAGGGATAGAGTATATTAGAGCACATCTGCAGGAAGCAAAGAGAAAGCCAGTAAACAGAGGAGACGGAAGATAAAAGACAGAATGATCAGTGAAGCAAACTCCTGGAGAAGATGAGAAAAAATAAGTCTGAATGACACATTGAGGAATGGGCTTTGTCAAGGAGAACAGCCATCTCTTCCTTAGAAACTGGATAAAAGGAGGGGAGGACATATCAGACTATGGCCTCTTGTTTTCTCTGTAAGGAGGCAGAGGGTACAAAGATTTGGGGTCAAAGGCTCCAACACCAACTACTTGTGTGGCCTTGGGAAGTCACCTCACTTTTCTGAACCTTGGCTTCCTCATATGGAAAAAAAAACAAGTTGGAACACCTGGAACATCAAATGAGGGAAGAGAAAGATAGGGATTCACTGTGCAGCAGTGAGGGCCCAGTCGAAGATGATTAACAAAAATGGATAGGGAAACCAATCTCTCCTAAAGTTGTATTTGGTAGCTCTGGAAGGCAAGTCAAGAAGGCAGATGGCTAGGGTGACAGGGAGAATCCCAACATGAGAAATGACAGATTATACACAGTGGGAAGATGATATATAACTGGATTGGTCGAGCAAAGGATCAAGAGAGTGGACAAAGAAAAGTAAGGCCAAAGCATTGCCAATAGGCTGAGGACGGACAGTGATAGAAGCACTGAAGATTGCAATGATAAAAGAGAATACAGATTCAGGTAGAATGAGGCAGAGAGAGAAATGGAAGGCTGGTCAGGGTGGTATTTCTGACTGTGATCCCACTTGGTCCTTCTAGCTCTAGGCAGAGTTCCTGAGCCCTGGAATACCAGACCTTTGCCTGAATTTCCAGGCTTCCTAAAATGGCAGATAGACAGACTGACAGAAAGACAGACAGACACACATACGTGTCTATCAGCTGGCAAATACTAATCAATGACTATTAAAATTTATTAAAAGCAGCATGGTAGAGAGAGCTAGCCTGAGAGCCAAGAAGATCTGGGTTCGAGACCTATCACTAGCACACACTGGCGCTGTGACCTTCCTCAAAGTACTCAATGCTCCAGGCAGCTCACGAAGAATTTCAGAGCATGTACATTATGAGAGTCAATTTCTTCACAAGCAAGTCCTTCCAAACCAATGAATTCAAAGATGCAGTTTAAAAAATTAAGAGTGTAGCTCTGCTGATGCCCTTCAGCCTAATGCTTTTCATAATAACAATAAAGGTTCACTTACATCATTGACTGACAGACCGAATCAATCAGTTCATTCCATTCCACTTAGAAGAAGTAATACATTTATACGGTAAGAACTTCTAGATTACTTTCTAGGTATAAACAAGGCTTGGATGCCTCCTTGAGTCAATCAAAGATATTTCAACTAGGCAAGACAGGAAGTCTGTTCCAACAGAGTGAGGGGCTTGGTAACACTGGGGGCCTTGTAAAAAACTGGGGAACTAGCTTTAACTAGGGAGAAGTGGGGTGCCTTACAGAGGAAGAACATTCCAACTAAACCCATGAGACAGAACTGACTGTACACAAAGGAGAAGATCTTTGGGCTTCCACCTTAGTTTTTGGCATTTATTCCCCACTCCCCATGACCGGAGGAAGAACTCTTGAACTTCGTAAGTCCAGATAATTTTGGACTTTCCATCTTCCCATCAGCATCCTGGCAGCATCTCCACCCAGATCAGCTGATGACACTGCCTGCTTTAGGAGCCAAGGACAGATTGGATACAGATTTGAGGCTCTACATTGAGCCCAGAAGAAAAACTATATAATTCCTAAAGGGAAGGTCTCGAGGGTTCTACCAAATGAAATCGATTTCAAGGAGCTGTGAGTTACCCTCTTGTCACATGTACTCTAAATTGAGATCACTTTCTCCTAGACCTAGACTCTGTATGCACTTATGAGAGACTCGTATAGATTGCTTCTTTATGGGAGGGGGTGTTAATGTTTCGTATCAACTGTTCTTCCTATAGCACCTTAGTAAATACATTGTTTTAAAAGCTTAATTTTTCTAATTAATGGGTATCAACTAATAGTCATAA
>CM053624.1:47781635-47797565 GCA_028646595.1 Phalanger gymnotis | reverse complement strand
TAATCCAGAGACAGAACATCTTGCCCAAGGAAGCAAGTAACAGCCCTGAGCTGTGTTAGCCAATCAGTCCTTTCCACACAGTCCCCAGAGTCTTCCTGGTTGCTTCTTGGTGGGTCATCACTTGCATGTTTCTGGCTAAGGGCCTTTACGTGGGCCCTCATCAGAGAAGGAAAGCTAAGGTTTAGACAGGGCCCCCAACTTACCTGTCTTTCTCAGTCAGAGCCTGCACTTGGCACAGAACTGGGGCAGATCTATTCAGAAAAGAGGTATGTGTATGGAAAAGTTGTGTGTCAAGGGGTGAAAGCTCAGCTTCATTTCTCTAGAACATTGTACTAGGTATCCCCAAAGTCTTACTGCAGTTTTAAGCTATCAAAGCTTAAATAAAGCAATTTATTTTTAAATACCCTCTCATTTAGACATATCTTAATTTTTTTAATCTCTCACACTTGAGGTTATTTAGAAAAACCTGATAATCTGTAAATACATACTTAAATACAGAAGCATGGACCTAAAGAAATCTTTTTTGAAAAAAAATCAAAGAATTGTTAGTTTTTCTGCTGTAGTTATCTTGGATTTTGGTATTTTTTTGAAGTGTGATCTACTTATTCTTGGCTCTGTGAGTGTTAGAAAGTAAGTAAAATGAGGAGGTTCAACTTATTGGTCTCTAGGGTTTATTCCACTTCTTACATGTGGTGTGTTAGTGTTATGTGTTTGGAAGCACATGAGTATCACTGATATAATGGGCAATTTGATCATATTGGAATTTCTTGGTGAGTTTCCTGTGGTGTTATGGATTGGGGAACAAAAGACTGAGCCAAATTCAACTAGCTCCTACTTTTCCTTCTACAGAGCGATTTCCTAGGATAACAGATATATATCAGTTAGATAACGCAAGATGACTTGAAAGACAATATTTGCCCACCCCAGAGAACTTCATATAATGGGGAATTCCTTCTGGAGGATCATTCTGCCACAAAATCTAGTGTCCTCCAAGGCACCATCTTGGGCCACTCTCTCTATTCTCTTCCCACTCCCTTACCGATATTATTAGACCCCTTTGGTTCAATAACCTTTACACAGACGACCCCCCAAATCTATATACATCCACTGCTAATCCTATCCCTGACTCTAAGCCCTCATCCCCAAGGGCCTACTTATTCTCTTGACCTGGATACCCCTATTAGCAACTCAGATTCAGCCTGTCCAAATTGTAAGTAACTGATACCCCTACCCTTTAAACCCAGATCTTCTCCAAATGTATCTGTTTCTCATGAGCACACCATGCTTCCTAGGTTCGCAACCTCAATCAAATTTGACTCTTCCCTCTTCCTCACCCCATACCACATTCTGTCATTTGCCAAATTGTATCTATTCTACCTTGACAACAGGAACTCTTTCTGTGTGTGTGTGTGTGTGTGTGTGTGTGTGTGTGTGTGTGTGTGTGTGTGTATGATAGACCAAGTTTGGTGAAGCCTTTGAAACCCTTAGCATGATGTTTTTAAATGCATAAAACACAGAGGATTACAAACAAATCCAGTGTTGAAATATAGTTATCAAAATATATTTTGATAAGTTCATGGACCCCAGCTTAAGAACACATCATTTGTTCCCTTCTCTCCTGTCATATAACCGTCACCCTAGTTCAAACCCTCATCAGAATTTACCTAGAGGATAGAAATCACCTTCTAATTTGGCTTTCCTGCTTCTCGTCCCTTTCTTCCCAAGTTCATCATCTACCACAATTGACAAATCAATATTCTTAAGCCATAGCTTTATTTCAACCCTTGTCTTTAGTAGCTTTCTTTTGCCTCTAGAATCAAACACAGACTCTTATGTCTGCCATTTAAATACCTTTACCATCTAGCTACACTTGACTTTTGTGGACTTACTTTATATTGCTTCCCTTTATGCATTTTTCATGGCCAAATTGCCTTGCTAACTGTAACTGTTCTATTCTCACAACCATATGACCACAGAAGTTCTCTATAATGCCCAGAATGTACTCCGTCCTCACTGCTGCTTCTCAGCATCTTTCCCTTTTGGTTCAATGTGGGTGCTACCCCTTATGGAAAACCTTTATTGACTTACCCCAGCCCCAACTCCCCACATAGTTATTAGCATACTTCTTCCTCAAATTACCTTATATCTATTTGTTTAAGTCATATGTGTATGTCATAGATCCCTTTGAAAGTCTGACGAAATCTCAGAACCCCTTCCCAGAATAAGGTTTTTAAATGCATAAAATAAAAGAGAGGACTACAAACAAATCCAATACTTGTTAAAAAAGTTCAAGTGCAAGCAGGGTCTTAAAAATTTTGGTACTCTGAGACAAAGCACCACTTGCCCTGCCCTAGTTACTGCTCTGAAGGAGACCGACCCAGAAAGCTGCTGCTCCTTAAAGATGAGATGCTTCTTATTCCTTCTCCCCATTTTGCTCTGTCATAATGGACAGAAAGCATTGCCCCAGTGAGAAGATGTGGGTTCTTGTCCTGGCTGGGCCAGTAATGAGCTGTGTAATCTTGTAGGTCATGTAGTCTTTTTTATCTTAGTTTGTTTATCTGTGAACTAGATATAGTTGTAACAATAATAGCTAACATTTATATAACCATTTAAGGTTTACAAAATGCTTCACGTATTTTCTCATTTGATCTTCTCATCGGCCCTGTGAAGTATATGCTACCATACCACGGTGCAAATGAGGAGATGGAGGCTGAGAGAGGTTGTTACTTGTCCAGGGCCACATAGACCTAGTAAGTGTCAGGCAACATTTGAACTCAGATCTTTCTATCTTTCTATCCAGGCTTCTATCTACTTCACCTACTAGCCACATCCTGTCCTGCCTAAGTCACAGGGTTCTTATGAGGCTAAAATGATATCCTGGACTGGTATGCGAAAGCCCTTTTGAATATACTAATAATTTACATTTACATAATATTCTAAAGTTCAAAAAGTGCTTTCTTCACAACCTTGGATGAAATAAGTAGCATAGGAATTTTTCTCCCATTTTGTATTTAGGATCTCGCTACAACATTGTACAAATAGATGCCAAGAGTCAATGAATTTGCCTGGACCTCAGTTTAATCATCTGTAAAATGAGGGACTTGGACTAGATGTCCTTGGAGGTGCGTTCCAATCCTAGAGCTGTGACCCTATGACCTGTCCGTTTGCACACGGGCATTACTGCAGCCAAATGCAGGTTGTAGCTCCCTATGACTTAGATGGCCTTGGAGAAGTATCTTGGTCAAAAACATTGATTGCCCTGAGGCCGACCTGGTGACAAGTTTCTCCAGCTTTCGTTAGGTTGGCCCTCAGTCAACAGGCTTTGGAGGCCCATACTCAATACCCTTCTAGCTTTGTAGCATCTGTCAGAGTTTGTATTCTATCAGCAGAGTCTTGAAGAATTCAGGGGCCAATCCCATAGCCCAGTGAGGCACTGGAATAGACATGATACAAAGAAAAGAGTACTGGCTTTGAATTCAGAAGGCCTAGGTTCCAATCCTATCTCCGACGCCTACTTTATTCCCTGTGTTATTCAGTCATTTCAGTTGTGTCCCCTTTTCATGACCCCACTTGGGGTTTTCTTGGCAAAGCTACTGGAATAGTTTGCCATTTCTTTCTCTAGCCCATTCTATAGATGAGGAATTGAGTCAGACAGGGTTAAGTGACTTGCCCAGGATCACACAGCTAGTAAGGAAGTGTCTGCAGCATGTTTTGAATTCACAAAGATGCGCCTTCTTGGCTCCATTTTATCTACTGCACCACCTAGCCGCCTTTAGTACTTGGGTAACCTTGGACAAAGCACCGTATCTACCTGGGCCTTGATTTCATTAGTTATAAAATAAGAATGTCAGATCAGATGGTCTCTGAGGTTTCTTTCAACTCTAGATCTAAATCTTAGGACTCTGTTACATATTATATACATGTATGTTACATATGTGTATACACACAAATGTATACATGTATCAGGAATAATTCTCTGTCTCTGTGTATGTGTGCATACACACATACACACACATATAAAATTTATTTTTTTCTGTGACCTGCTCCCAGGAAGGAGAGATGCTTAGGGATGTTGCTGTTGGTCTGTTACCGGGTTTCCTTTTAAGTGTACCTGAAGAATCTGGTGCTTTGCTGGGAGAAGTGTTTCTCGGTCCATAGGGCACCCTAGTCTCTTCCCTTGAGAAGTCCCCCACAGCAGGGCTAGCGAGCTGCCAAGCTGCTGACACATCTTGCATTTCCGGTAATATGGTGCTATAGATGCTTTATGCGGCGGGGTGTCTTCTGTATCTTTAATGAACCCACTACCGGGAAAGCGAAACTGCTGGATGAGATTCTGACTTAAGTTATAGCCACTGCTTGGCCTGCCTGTTGCTGGCTGATTCAATTTCTTTCTGGGAATCTCTCCGCATCACACAGGAGGGCCTGGTGCTCTCTGTCAAAGCTTGTATGGTGATGAGAGAGGCAGGCAGAGTTACTTGATGGGCAGCAGGCTCACCCATCTTTGTGTCTGAATTCCTTTTAGGGCCGACACTTAGTTCCAAACTTTCAGAGGGAGTCACAATAACAAGGAAAACAATGGTGATTGTGGGAGGGGCTGGAGTTTGGGGGAGAGCCCCTGGTGAACTTGGGTGGTTACCTTAGCTATAATTGCCCTGGCATCTTAAAAACAGCCACGTTTTTTTAGAGGAGCTAGAAAAATTTCCTTTGGATCATCCAGGTGGTGCAGTAGATAGAGCCCCGGGTCTAGAATCAGGAAGACTCATTTTCACGAGTTCAAATTTGACCTCAGACACTAGCTGTGTGACCCTGGACAAGTCACTTAACCCTGTTTGCCTCAGTTTACTCATCTGTAAAATGAGCTGGAGAAAGAAATGGCAAACCACTCCAATATCTTTGCCAAGAAAACCCCAAATGGGGTCACAAAGAGTCAGATATGACTTAAACTTGAAATGAATGAATAACAACAAAAGAAAATTTCTTTTACCCTCCTTCTTTCCTGGCTTTGTGCCACTCACTCGCCTACTCCCTGCACAAACACACACCTAGTATGTACACAATGGGGTCCTTACCTTTGTCTACCATATCGCGGATGCTTTGAGTTCTTAAGAACCAAACACTAGAGACATATATGGTCTTAGGATCTTATACACAGGCACACTAGGCTGTCACCTGTGCTGTACGTATGTCTGGTTCCCCTGCCCCGCAAGGGAGCATTTTTAACCTGTAGCAAATGTTAGCAGCACCATGAAACATCTGGGGAAACTCACTTAGGGACAAGTGGAAAGCAGGGGCCACTGTCACCTTGAAAACACATATGTCTTCTCAAGATGCTATGCAAATTGTGAAAGGATTTCCTTATTTGCTGCTGTTAGAGATGGCAGGACATCTGAGCTGAGGCCGTATCTCTTTACCGGTTCCTTGAACTCTGCTGATCCAGTGGGGCGCTGACTCATGTTTTTGATCAGACCTTGCTCCCTGCTTTGGACCCCTCTGCTTGGCACCCCCCCTGCCTCTGTGCCATTGACCTAGTGCTTTTAGTCTCTCCCTAAGCAAAGACTTTCCAGCTGCAGCCTTTTCCTAATCCCCATTTTAAGAATAGAGGGACATCAGCCCTCCAGCCCAAGGCCTGCCTTGGCCCTTGGATGGGGAGAATGGCTTCAGATCAACATTATAGTGCTGTCACTTAAGCGGTGCTGGTGAACCTATTTCCTAAAAGAGTACCTCTACCTACACGTAGTGCAGGAAGTCCAGGCATTAGTCATTTCTTTATTTATTGCTCAGTCCAGGCTTCTCTTTTTAAAAAAAAAAGGTCTAAGATATTTAGATACAGTATTAAGTTAGATAATAGATATGAAGCACTTACTGAAATGTGATATACCATATAAATTATTATTGTAGAACATCAGAACTGAAAGTGACATTTAAGGAAAACTCCTTGGTTTTATAGCCAAAGAAATTAAGAAATTAAGGGCCTGATGGCCCTTAGCCCAGAGAGGCAGGCCAAGGAGGAGCTGAAAGGTAGAATTGGCTTGAAGTATTGAATTAGGGGAAAAGTGACTTTGTAGGTCACTTTCTGGAGACACTGGCCACCTAGTTGGGGATGTCACAAAGAAAGGAAAAGATGGAAGAACCAGGCAGAGGAGAGCAGGGGTAGCTAAGAACACACTGCCTGTCTCACCCAAGGTAAGGGTCTGCATGCACGTGGGGGTAGGAAAGTCCAGGACAGTGATGGGAGATGAGCAAGGTGTGTCATTGCCTGTCCCCCTAGATTGGCAGCATGGTCTCTCCCCGCACTGTTGGCAGAATCAGTCATTACCATCTTCACTTGGGCTGTTTTGAAAAAATCATAGGCAAGCTAACAGCAGTAGCATTCCATTCCATTTAAAAATCTGCTTGGATTTATCCTTTGGCGACCAACCTTTGTCTTAAAACAATGGGAAAAAATCATTGAAATAATGATCGCTACCACGTGCTGCCCAGCTCGAGGGTAGGTTCTCTCTGCTGGGAGGTCTTTGGCCTTGGGGCTTGTGATCTGAAGGCAGCAATCTGAGAGCACCCAGGTGCCTCACTTCCCCTAGCGTGCATTCAAATGAAGAAGCTACTTTTGACCATTGAAGGTGTCTTTCATAGTATTAAAAAATAAATAAAATAGATGGGGGGAGGAGATGTGTGCCCAAAACAGCTGCACAGCTCCTGGCCATACAGAACCAGAACATTGTCTTTGTAGTCACTTAGAAACTAGAACATTGTGGATCATTGGTGTCTCAGAAACCTTCCGCTGGAAGGATGCTCAGCTCCTTAGGGATGGGGAGGGAGGCAGGGACAGGAAGATTGTACTTTATAGAACAGGTTTGGAGACAAAATTTTCCCCACCCAGTTGCCTGATGGCCCTTAGCCCAGAAAGGCAGGCCAATGAAGAGCTGAAAGATGGAAATTGAGGGCTTCCCACAGTCTCAACCCTGTGGTTTTCCTCATTGGCCCGTGTTCTCAGGAAGAAAAAGATTCAGACCTCTAACTCTTATCATGGATTCAGTTACTCATGGTTATGGTTTCTTTCTCCTCTCTAGCTCCCATGGTGAACATGTACCCAGATTGTCACATTACCTACCAGCTCTCTTTTCACCATTATCTTAAAATTGGAGAAGAATTTGTGTGTGTGTGTGTGTGTGTGTGTGTGTGTGTGTGTGTGTGTGTGTGTCTTGGTGCCCTCTGCTTTAGCCTGTAGACTGTTGATTGGTTGTTGTCCTTTGTACTTGAAGAGGACCAAAATGATATCACCATGTTGGAGTCAAGGTACAGTGTGTCTTGTAGACAAGGCCAGCTTAGCATTACTGGCCCCAGGACAGGAAGGGGCAAAATGTATTATGTAACCTTGAGCTTGTAGGAAAAGTGGAAAGAATGCTGGACTTGAGGACCAGGGGACCCAAATTCTACTCTTTTGCTAACCTGTTTCAAGATTGTGATGTACATCTCTCACTTCCTCTGCTTTGCTCACCTGTCACATGAGGGTGGTGCGCCCTGATAGTCCCTAAGATACTTTTGCTGCTGGTGAGAGTGTGTGATTCATACCTGCCCTCTCTCGACCGATGGTAATGAAGAAAGGAAAGAAAGGAAGAAAAGAAAATGCCGATGAGAGTTGGCAGATGGAACCAGATGAAGGCTGTCATGTTCACCTTTGTGAATTTAAAGCCGTGTATAAACTGCTCTCCTTGCCTACTTGGCTTTTGAGATGAGATGACATAACTGAATAAACTAAGTTTCTAATTCTGCCAAAGAAAAGCTTTATGATGGGGGGGGGAGTTTCTCATCCACTTCTCTTTTGTAAATTGTGGGAATAAATGGAAAAAGTACTTTTTTTAGTATCCATGTTGCAGGAAACTATTATGATCACTTGTGACTTTGGGCAAGTCATTTAACTTCGGTGGGCCTCAGTTTCCTAATCTGTTAGTTGAGGATGGTCATGCTTGCCTGTCACCTCCCAAGACTGTGGTTAGCATCCAGTAAGATGTGGAAGGGCTTGGCAAACTGTTAAAAAACTGTACAAGTGATAACTTCAATAATTCCCATTTAGTCACTGCAGTCTCTCCCAGTCTCTGTGTGAATGAGGTCTGCCCAAGTTTGTCCTCCAAGTATTGCTGTTTCCTTTGGGCTTTCCTTTCCCCATTCTTATACAGTGGAAAGCACATGAGCTCTGGATGCAGAGGTCCTGCATTCAAATCCTACCTTGGTTGCTTGGTGCCTTTGTGACCTTGGATCTACCTGGGTCTCATTTTTCTTACCGGAATTTTCTCACCAGAGTTGGACCAGACGATCTCTGACATCTGAGGTTCCTTCCAGGTCTAGAACTAGAAGCTTAAAACTTTTTCTTAGATGTCTTACATTCTTCTCTGAGGTCTAAATGAAGTATTTACCTTCCTGAAAGAAGACTGGCATTTTAGCATGGATCAAAGGGTAAAATGAAGGTGGAATTTCAAATTCTGGGCAGCGCCCCTGAAGTCATACTAGGTAGTCACACTATGTATGGGTCGACCTCGCTTTTACCTGTTCCTGCTGGGTCCTGTTTAAATCTTTCCCCTCTTCCTGGGATGGTTCCATTGACAGCCTAACCCTGTTGTTAGCGTAAGTGGCTTCACACCATTTCTCAGGAAGGAGCTCTGATTACCGGATGGATGTACTGGAAGGCAAATGGTCAGCTGGAGAGAAGCCCAAGACTGAGGCTGATAGTGGTGTAGTGGGGTGGGGTGGGGTGATCAGTGTACCCCCCTAGCAGAAAGGAAATGTGAAAGTTTATTGAGCTCATTGTGCTAAATGGCCTTTATTCTTCAGAATTACTTTAGGAATTGAGCTAAGTAAATCAGTGTTTCCTTTGATTGTAGGAAGAAAATGGGCTACATTATACCTAATGGTTAGCTAATGGCCTTTTAGCTATGTGTTTAGAAAACTAATTATAAATTATATTTAGCTGTTAAAACTTTGCCCCAGATTGGTGGCATGCCATGACTTAGAGGACAGGACTGGGAGCCAGAAGGCTAGATTTTCTGGCTCCACTGGAGACTTGTGTGACTTTAGGCAAATTGCTTAATTGTCCTGGGTCTCAACTTCTATCTGTATAAAGTGGAAATGATAATATCTCTCCTACTTTGTTCCTGAGGGTTGCTTTAAAGACTACTTTATTCCAACACTTGAGGGAACCAAGATTTCTTCGATGAGGCCAATCCCTTCACCACTGTAAATTTCCAACCCTTACGTAGGTTTTTTTTAACTTGTTGTGGCCGAAAAATTCATCTTCTTGTGGCCGATCTGATGATGAGCCTCTGTGACTTAGCTGGGTGGGTCTTAAGAATTTACTAAGTTATCGGAGCCTCAGTTTCCAGATCTGAAAGTTAGTCATGGATTAAGATGATACTTAAGGTCCTTCCTAGATCTGAAATCATCTTCATTATGATTTCAGGTCATCAGGCATTTCCCTTTAGATAACAAGACTTTGGCAACACTGGTTTGTTTGTTTTAAACTCTGCCTCCAAAGAGTGGCTTGAAAGTTTCAGGTATTGACCGTCAGTCTAGCAAGGTGTAGTGGACATTGAGCTGTCTCTAAAGTGATCCCTTTGATTTCACCAACTTCTGGTAAGTATCTAGACCTTCTAGGCTCCCATCTGTGACAAGAGCCCTACAAGCACATACGCCTGTTACTTAGCTTTTCTGTCTATTTATAATACACTTCCTCCTCTTTTATGACTTGTTCTCCTTTTTTTCCCACACCTTTTGTTTCACTTCCAGACCCTTAGTTTTGTTTGGCTAATACTTCCCCCAAACCAATGCCAGAATGCATTAGTGTTTCTTCCCTGGTCCTAGTGTGAGGAAGGAAAACTCAACTTCAAGCCACACTGTCCCTGCCTGGGATGGTTCTGGGATGGGTTTCTTCAGGGGTACCAGCTTTTTCAGTTGTCAGAGTTAATGTCATAATGAAGGTGATAATAATTAAAAAATAGCTATCATTCATATAGTCTTAAGGTTTGCAAAACACTGCGTATATCTCATTTGAAGCCTAAAAACAACCCTAGGAGGAAGGCATTATTATTATTATCTTCATTTTACAGATGAAGAAACTGAGGCAGGTTATGGTTAACTGATTTACCCAGGGTCATGTAACTAGGAAGCAACTGATTTGAACTCAGGTCTCTCCGATTCCGGGTTCAGTGCTCTATCCACTGTGCCGCCAAAACTGAAGCCCATGGTAAACAAAGGTTTGGTAATGGAGCCTAAAGCTGCCCTCCAGGGAGTTCAGGTCATTAGGCCTAGAACTCTCCCAATCCCTACTGAAAGATTTGATGACTATAGTCATTGAGCTGTTATCAGTGTGATCATTGAAAGATCTTCTAAGATCAGATGAAGACAGGCAGGTGTTGACCAGTTTTATAAAAAAGAGAGGGAAGATCAAAAGGGTATTGTTTAATGCCTTCTATTCTGGAAAATTCTAGAAAATATTATCAAAAGGACTGGCCTGGGAACACTTAGAAATGGAAAGAGTAAAAATGAAGAGTCACCAGGGCTTCATCAAGAACAGATGTGATTAACTACACTCATTTGCTTCTTTGGCAAAGGAGACTAAGTCAGAAAAATGCTGTAGACAAAATACACCTGGAATTTGGCAAAACATTGAATTTGACAAAGGCATTTAGTTAATTGTTGTGATTAGGACAGAGAGAGATGGGGAAGATCAACCAGTTAAGCAAATTCATAACTGATTGAATGATGAGACTCCAAAAGCAGCCATTAAAGGAAGTCTCAAATGGAGTTCTCCAGTCACGTCATCCATCCAGCACTGGTTAACACTTTTACAGTATTAGTGTTTTGGAAGAAGGCACAGAGGTCATGTTTATCAGATTTGTAGATAGCACAAAAATGAAGATACAGTCTAGATAGAGAAGGTAGAACGGGCAAAGAACATGTTCCGTGAAATAGTCAGGATCCAAAAAAATCTCAGTAGGTTGTAAAAGTCTGGAATAGCATTTCATGAAGACAAATATAAAATCCTGTACTTAGTACTTAGGCACAAGATGGGATAATTGGCAGGCCAGCACCATTCCTTGGGAACAAGAATTGCGGATTTTATAAGATTATCAATGTCAAGTTGGAAAGGACATGAGGGGGGGATGATCTAGTCCAACCCCCTCATTTTACACGTGAGGAAACTGAGGCTCAGAGAATTTCATCAGCTTTCCCAAAGCTACACAACTGTTAGGTGGAAATCAGGAATTGAATTTCCTTTCAGTTTGTTTATAGAACCTTGATGCTTCTGTGTTTGTGTACTCCGATGTAGGGGGCCATCTCCAGTCATCCTGATCTGTGTCTCACCACTGGACTCAAATGGCTCAGAGGAAAAAGTGAGGCTGGTGACTTCGCACAGCCCTTCCCCACTTAAGTCCAGTTCATGCTCAAGTCAAGACATAATCCTCTTGATGTCATGGGTCCTCTTTGAGAATGAAGAATAAACAACAACCACCTGGGTGTAGACATACACACAATGTTTGGATCAACCCGTATCAGTGCGAAATTGTTCACATTTTAGTTCATTCTTTATTTTGTTGTTGAGTCATGCAGTCATGTCCAACTCTTTGTGTCTATGGGGTTTTCTTGGCAAAGATACCAGAGTGGTTCGCCACTTGGCAAATAGAGGCTAAGTGACTCGCTTACGGTCACACAGCTACTAAGTGTCTGAACCTGGATTTGAACTGAAGTTTTCCTGATTTCAGCCTCAGTGCTCCATCCAATGAGCCACTTACCTGTGTTTTTAATTAAACAAACATGCAAACTGTCCTCTCTTCTGTATTCTGTCATTCTGGGGGGTTTATCTAAGGTAAATATTCATTGAACTTTTTCTCTACCTGAATGTAAAGTCTCTCGCCTGCATTATTAGCCTGCAGCACCTGGATCAGAAATACAACTCTGAGTTTACACAGGTTCATGGAGGGGCCAGAGAGAGGAGGACCTCTAACTAAGTAGCAATAGGGCTTATGTTTTCATCCAGGGTTTCTCCTGGGAGCATCAGAATTTGGCTTGCCTTGACCCCGTTCCCCACCCCCACCCCAATAGGGAAAGAGCTGTTAGTTTCCTTGGAGGCATGCAGGCTGACAAGACAATGAAAACTTTATTTAACCCAACAAAAAATGACAAGTCATCTAAGCCCATAAATAGTTAAGCGTCTGCCTTCTGTAGCTACTTATGTACATTAGTCTTCTAGACTTGGGTACTACACTGGATTTTCCCCCAAAGGGGGAAAAACACCAAGGGAAAAGAACTGAGTCTCTAGAGAATAGGCCTGCCTGATTTCTCACCTGCCCATATAGCACACATTATCAGTTAAGTACTACGTCTGGCCTAGATTTCAACCACTGCCTTGGTACTGGTTCCCATGGTTCCTGGCTTTGAATCTTATCTTTCATTTGGTCTAGTAACTCATTCTCTGCTTGGTGCAGACCATCTCTTGCCACTTGTCTTCTGCTGCTTGCTCAGGTTCCCATAGGCCCAAAATAGGCACCGGAAATACTCACTACAACTGCTGTTGATTGCCAGTCCTGGAGAAGAGCTATGCTGTGGTAAAGGCCTCCCTCCAGTACTGCAGATCTGTTTCTGTGTGTAGCTTCTTTCTGTGTGTCTGTTCTACTTCTCTTTCACTGTCCCTGGAATCCCCTTGTAGCCCCTTTTAAAATTCTAAGCCCGAGGATATAGTAACTGAGATTAGGTTTGAGGGAGTCAGGTGGTACAGTAGGTAGAGAGCTGCACTTGGGGGTCAGAAAGATCCAGATTCAAATCCTGCTTACTGTGTGACCCTGGGCAAGTCACTTTATCTCTCTGAACCTCAGTTACCTCATCTTCTAAATAGAGTGGAGTTGATGGCCTCCAAAGTTCCTACCAGCTCTAAATCATGTTCCTTTGATTTTGTGAACTTCGCTCTCAGAGCTGTGTCATCTCCTCAACATTCTCAGAGGACCAGTGACATCATGAGGATGATGTCTTGACTGGAGCATGAATTAGATTTAAGTGAGGCAGAGCTGCACAAAGTCATCAGCCTCACTCTCTTCCAGTCATCAAAGTCCAATGGCAGAGCATTAGTCCAGCTGACTGGTGATGGCCTGGGTTGCAGTGGGTGAGCTTGGCCTTTTCAAACTAAAGTCTTTTCCAGGCCTCAATTTGTCTAAGGTAATGTCCTTTCTCTGACATACTATGTTATCTTATTCCTAGATGCTGGTTTATATCTTATTCCTAATCAAAGTTGCAGAATTTTTTCACTAGAAGGGACTCAAGCCTAGTTTACTACAAAGAAACAGGGTTGAAAATCAGGATTCTGGTCTTTCTTATGCTAGAGTGGTTTTGCGTGTTTGCATAGCTAAAGTTTAGAAGCTGTGAGATAATCTCAGCCTCAGTGTCTCTGGGTCAGGTGGGTAGAGTTCATCTCCAGGTCCCTGGCTACCTTTTGTAAAGGGGTAACGGCTTCAGACTCAGAGCTGCCTGTCTGCAGCAGGGAAGATAAAGCAGGATGGCAAACTAATAAACACCGAACAAGAATCTGAGCTCAGCTTGGCATTTTCTGTTTGCTGGTGCCATTGATTCTGCCTTCTCAGTCTATTTGCCTGGTCAGCTTGCTCTCAGGCACCTGCCTGACCTTTCTTGCCTCTCAAACAACTGCTTTGCACTTGACCTTCCTTCTTTTCTTGATCCTTAGCATCCACCTGAGCCTTGCAGATTATTGTATTCCTTTGTGCTACCCCATTTATAACACCTGTGGGTCTTTTCCTGCATGGACAGATGCTTGTTCTTGGTCCCATTTGATCAGCTTTGTCTGGCTGTCTCCCATGCCCTGGCTTGTTGGGAGATTATGGGATCTAGGCCAAGGTTCCATTGACTTTTGGACAAAGTTTTGTGATTTTTCTAAAATCCAATCTTGAAATGAATGAATAAATGAAAAAAAGCTTTTTAACCCTTTCCCCAGTGCAGAACACTCTGTGTTAAATGATGGAAATACAAATAGATAAATGACATCATACCTGCTCTTAAGGAGCTCACATTCGAATGGAGGAGATTACACATCTGGAAGATGCCACAGCTGGGACAATAGTAAAGCCTGATGGCCGACGTCAAGTAACTCAGTTTGGCTGTAGTGTAGAACTCATCTAAGTCCAGTGGCAAGACAAGTCAAGACATCTTTCCAATTCATGTACAAGTCAAGACACCATTCTCATGATGTCATTGGTCCTCTTTGATCAGTAAAACTATCCATTTTTTATATTAATCTATTTGATATTGTGAATGACTTTGGTGACAAGAACTTGGCCTTTCAGTCCTTGCGTAGCTGTGATGACATCGCATCCACTGGGGTGGCCCCCCTGGAAGATGGTGGCAGGTCAGACTGGACGGGAAGGCCAGTTGCTTGGGGGCATTGCTACTCCTGAGGCCCTTGGGCTGTCTCCGTTGGATTTCTGAGAAGAGTAGTGATTGTGGTTTGCCCAACCTCCCTCATGCACCTCCAGGAAGAAGGAACATGGGGGTGGGGAAGGAGAAGGGGAAGGAAGGAAGAGGAAGGAAGAACAAAGCCTTTTATATTTTTATTAGGCTAATTGGACACTTTTCATTTCCTAAGAGTGTCTCTTTGGGGTAAATGGCAGGTGAAGGAATACTATTGCAACAATTTTAATAAAATGTAAACTCCTTTTAAGCAAGGGCAGGAAGTATCTCACTTTTGCTTTTGTACCCTCAGTGCCTGGCACACAGAGAGGAAGGAAACAAGCATTTATTATTTTATATTTATTTTGCCAGGCACTGTGCCAATAAACACTTGATAAATATTATCCTCATTTGATCCTTACAACAACTCTTTGAGGTAGGTGTTATTATTATCTGCATTTTACAATTGGGGAAACTGAGGCAGGCAGCAGTAAAGTGAGTTGTCCATGGCCACAAAGCTAATGTCTGAAGTCATATTTGAACTCAAGTTTTTATGACTCCAGACCCAACACTCTGCTATCTACTGCACCACTGCTATCTACTTCCACTGGTTTGTTGATTGCTAGGGAAAGAATTTTTAATATTGACAGAATTTGCCTGATCTTTTACAGAGATTTCTTCCCTAGCCTTCTTTGTCCAGACATGGGAGAGATGAAATTCCCACCCTGGCCTCCCTTATGTGATAGCCCAGCTGGTCCAGCCCACAGAGATCTCCTCTTAAAGGTGTCATGGGGGCTGATGGTAACAAGGGGCCAGACTGACAAATACATCTGTTAAGGGAGCAGCCCAGCGTCTCTAGCCAAGACCTGATGTAGCCCTGAGAGTTCTTCTTCTCTCTCCTCTTTAGGCCATTAAAAAAAACCAGATTGAGATAGAAATCCACAACGTATAGGACAATTCTTATGGTTTCTTAGTCTCTTTGAGGTTCCAAGCCTGGATGTTTCCTTTGCCGGAGGTGTTGGAGGCAGGAGTTATTTCTTACCCGGAGGTAGGTCATTTGGAGGCTATTTACTCATGTTGGACTTTTTTAGTTGTTGGAGCAGTACAGTCAGGTCTACTATAAATCATTGTCACATGGATGTTTCTTATAAGACTCTTCCTGTGGATTTTTCCCTAAGCACCTGGCAGGAACTAGAAAATATGCCTCTGAACAGAAAATGAACAATTCTTTCCCTTCCCTCATCATATTGTATGTTCTGCATGGTTTGGGCCTCAAATGTGAAAGAGTAGAAGGCCAGCCAGCGGGCTTCTGTCTGGGAAGCTTGAACCTCAAGGTTCAAGAATATTTCTTTCAATTTCTATTTTGCCCTGTGGTTCTAGAATATCAGGGCAGTTCTCCTTGATAATTTCTTGAAAGATGATATCTAGGCTCTTTTTTTTGATCATGGCTTTCAGGTAGTCCAATAATTTTTAAATTCTCTCTCCTGG
>CM053624.1:47760032-47781135 GCA_028646595.1 Phalanger gymnotis | reverse complement strand
CAGGTAAGAAGGGAACATTACAGGTATGGGGGATAGCCCATTCAGAAACGTGGAAGCAAGAGATTGCAACGTTATGTACTGGGAACAAGTGGGCCAATTTGGTTGGAACACTGAGTAGTTGAAGGAGGTTGTGAATGGGCTGGGGGCCAGTCTTATCAAGAACTTTTAATTGCTAAATATTTTACATAAAGGCAAGTGGTGAATCACTAAAATTTATTGGGCAGAGGGGTGACATGAATGGACTATGCTTTGGGAAGATTAATGTGGCTGCTATCAGGATGGACCATAGAGCGAAGATCAGCCTTAGAGACAAGGGAGACTGGCTGGGGGGCTGATATAATAAAGGAAGGTAACTTCTTTCATGGCTCAATCCTTTTCTGCTTGCATGACATTGGGCGAGTCCATGTCTTCTTTGGACCTAAGTTTCTTCATCCTTAAAATGATGGTGTTGCCTTAGGTGATCTCTGCTAGCTCCAAATGCTTTGTTCTACTATTTACCATCCGCCTAGTTGGATGATGTCTGGGGAGAAAAAAAACAAAAAACAAAATGTGTTCCTACGTTAACAATCAAGAGGAGACTTACTTTGTACCAGCGCCTGATGTGATCCGTGAAGTTACATTTTAGGCATGTCTTCTGTATACCTTTTATCATACTGTAAATTTCACCGGAAATGTGGTGGGGGGGTGGGTGGGGGGGTGGGAGGTTCTTTCCTCATGCTTCCTCCAAGGGTAGCCTTGTTGCCTTTAGCTTCGGCCCTGCCCCGGAAGGGTTATGCAGGAGACCTTGTATTTCTCAGGGGCAGAAGCCGAGTAGAGCCTGTGTTTACTCTGCAGAAGGGTGCATGGGGACAATCACTGGACTCAGAGGCAGAAGAAAACAGTGCCTGGATAATCAGTAGTTGTATGGGCTGATTCAAGGATGGGGGACCTTCGTGAGGCCACACGTGGCCCTCCAGGTCTTTGGGTGTGAACTTTTACTGAGTCCAAGTTTTACAGTGAAATTCGGATTCACTCAGAGGGCCGAACTGGAGGACCTATATGTGGCCTTAGGGCTGCCCTCCTCTGGGCTAATCTTTCAAACTCTTTGAGCCCCAGCGAATTCACCTGTAATGTCAGCCAAACCACATTTATTGAGTACCTATTGTGTTCCAGGCATATTGCTGAGTGCTGGGGATACAAAAAGAGGCAAAAGACACTCCCTGCCCTTAAAGCATACAATCTAGGGAGGGATGATAATGATGGTTGTACTATTTTCCTCCTGACCCTGAGGTTCAGAGAGTTGGATCAAAGTCTTCTGAATTTTAAAGAGATGTAGAAATCACTGGCTCCCTGCCCCTCCCTGAAGAACTGGGGGACTAGAGGAGAGGTGAGGGAATGCTCACAGGAGTTGCATGAAGTTTATTTTTTTACATGTAGTAACAACGAAACGCCTTAAATAACCCTAATAAGTTGCAGAGTAGGGGCAGATCTGAAAAAATAAAACTAAAGGACCAAAAAAAGCAAACCAAACAATACTATGTGACCCTGGTCCAGTCACTTAACCTTGGTGTTTCTCAAATGACTGAAACTTTTGTAGGTGGGTAGTACAGGGCCTGAGTCAAGCTTCAGGAAGGATCCCACGGCAGACACTGAGTAAGTGTGATACTGAGTAAGGAAGGACCTCTATGACCCTATCTGTAAAATGAGGAAGGGAATAGTAGCCCCTACTTCACAAGCCTTTGGTGAAAATCAAGTGAAATAATATTTGTAAAGTGTTGTGCAAACCTCGAAGCGCTTTACGAATGTCAGCTATTATAATTATCATTATAATCAACTATTTCATAGCTCGATTGAGTCTTTTTTGTGAATTAAAATTATATTTTCCAAAGCAAAAAAAAATAACAATAATGGCATATTTCACAAATCTCTTTCATGTTTAGCATAGTAGAAGACAGCTGGATTCTCTTATCTTTTGCATTCAACCTGTGGTGGTAGTTGAGGTAACCAGGCAGTACAGTGGATAGAACATTGGACTTGACATTAGGAAGACTTACATTTGAGTCCTGCCTGAGGCACTTATTAGTTTTGTGACATGGGCAAATCATTTAACCTCTATTTGCCTCAGTTTGCTCATCTGTAAAGTAGTGATAATAATAGAACTTATTTCCCAGAGTTGTTAAGATCAAATGAGAGAGTATTTGTAAAACATTTTATAAACCTTCATGTAATATGTAAAGGCTGTTATTGTTATTGTTGAATTATAATTGTTATGTAGCTAAAATATAGAGTATCCCAAACATCTTAATGCAGTTTTAAGCTATTAAAGTTGCATTAAGACTTTTGGGACACAGTATATGACAAAATTCAGTCTTATACAACTATGGCCTTGTAAAAACAAGGGACATTTTGATAGGTGATGCCTTAGTATTATTATGAAAATAGTTTTGACCTCAAAGACCCGCTGAAAGGGTTTCAGGGACCCTTAGGGGTCACCACCCTTTGAGAATTTCTGTCTTAGAGAATTGCCTGGGAGCACCAAGACTTTCATGTGTCTCCCTCCCCTCCCCCAGCCTAACCACAGCTAGTATGTACTGGGTGGCAGAGTTTGATCTCAGATCTTGCTGACACTGCCTGGCCCTCTAACTACTCCACCAGACTGCTTCTCCTTGGCTCTAATGATAATATGATGATACCCCACCTACCTAAAGGCAGGCTGCTAGACTGATGAGCTCCTAAGGTCCCTTAAATCACTGAGACTGTAGGATGCCCTGACATCTTAATATATTGTTTTAGGCAGCCCATGTGAGGAGATTCAACTGACTCTCACAGACAATTTTTATAACATCCCCGCAAAGACCTTAGCAGTTGCTTTGAATCCCATCATTACCCAGCTTTCAGAAACTTAAGACTTGGTGGCTGTATGAGAGGGAAAGGGAGATGGAGATGGGACGAGCAGAGAGAGAGAGAGGTGGGAATGAAATGGAGTGATTTTTAAAAATTCTTACCATGTATTCTCTCTCCCTCCCCATCCCAAAGCCTTGTAATGCTTGCCTAAGCTGGGGAGAAGGGAAAGGAGACAGGTGAGGAGAGAGAAGGGGGTGGGGTGGGATCTCTGGCTCTTAAGAAATGTGAGAGTATAGAATTAAGACCAAAAGAGAACCAGACTAGCCTCCTCTCCACTTCAGACATCAGTGGAAACTGAGCCCTGTTGTGAATGAATAATAGGTCCCCTGCCAGTAAAGGGGCCTCATTCTGAGCTACAGGGAAAGCAGGTGGGGTAGAGCAGGTGGACTTGCATGAGCAAACACCCATGTTTATTTTTTGCTCAAATGGTTCTTATTAATGTGAAACAAAACAAAAGAGCCCAGCTCCTAAATCCAGCAGCTACCACCACAGCAGTGAGGGTGTGATGACCATTGTCCATTGACATTATCGCAGACCCTCTGGGAGAGGCATCATCCTGGGTGCCTAGCTCCCACGTCTGTTGTCTCATGGTAAACCTGCTGCTTCCTGGACCCAGCTGGGATTCAGGGCAGGTTACTGGGAGATGGAGGAGGCCTTGTTGGTGTTGTTATGGCGGTCCCATTTTCCTGTCCCATTTCAGTGGAAGGGGGTACCCTCCCAAGTCTCGAAAGATTCATATTAATAGGAAAATGGCAAGTAGAGTCCAGATCGTAGCCTGTTGGCGAAAGTGCCTTAGAATAGTTGTGAAACAGGATAAATGGCATTTCTAAAAAATAAGCTGGGCCAGCTATGGAGGCAGGAGACTGGCGCAGAGGGAGAAACAAGTTTCCTAGCCCTGTTTAAGAGAACATGACTTGTCTTTTAAATCTCTGAGGCTTTTCATCCTTTCTCCCTAGAAGGAAGTGAGGAAAGAGCCTGAAATGAATGAAAGAGAGACAGAGACAGAGTTATTGGTCCTATTCCCTAGAATTTTGCTGTTGGCCAAACTTGTAAGCTGGAGGGAACATGCCAGGTACTAGTCCTGTGGGAAACAGGCATTTTCAGAATGCCAGATCTGAACTCAGTTTCCATATCCCAAGGCCGTCTTGTACCTCAAGTTACATGACCCCAAGACTAACCAGGCTGTAAGCTCCTGGCTGTGCTGGTGATATTTTGCCTTGGTTTTCCTGAGTCTGTAGAAGCAGTTGTTCTCCTAGCCCTAAATTTCCCCCCACATCCTTAGCTGCCCAAATGCCCAAGACCCTCTTTGTACCAGTTGAGTTTATCCTTAATCTCAGTAAAAGTGAAGTCAGCGTAAGCCTCCTTTATAAACTGGAAGGGGCCCTGAATGTAGATTGAAGGTGAGAAACCATTCTCCAACTGAACTTCCTCCTTGCTGCCCCTCTCCCTGCCATCCCTGGAAGGAAGGCCATTACTGGCCAATGTAGTAATGATTCCAGAGAAGCCCGTCTTGGAAAGAGGATGGGGGAAGGGAGGGGAGAAGATCACACAGATTCAACTCAACTTTGGGATCCAGTTCACAAGCCCCACCTTTTAGGGAAACAGCTGGACCTGATGGCATCTTTGCCAAATAGAGTCTTATTCTCTCTTGATAACTCTCAATAAAGTATCTAAAAATAACTAAGCAGATACACTGTAAATGGATTATAGGTAATTGCACTGGCTTAATGTAGTCACAGTTGTATCAAGTCATGATGTCATCCCTCTTAAAGCAATTTTTTGCAGGGAAGTGCCCCCAAGCCCACATCATCTTGCTTCCACTGCTAATCGAGGGCTCCTTCTGGAGCGCTCAGCTCCTTAACTCCGAAAAGAATCCACTCTGCCTCAGCCCTTTTATCTGTAACTGTTCTTCTCTTCTACCCCCCCCCCATGCCCCCCTTCTCTAAATGGCATTGCCATCGCAGGGGGAGATAGAGAATGCCTTGGATCATCTAATGAGTTCAGGCTGCATGAGTAGAGTTGAGGGAATGTAATTACTTAGTCAAAGGTTCTGAAATCAGCTATGGGAAAAGCTATGAGAATATCTGATCTGTCTCTTTGCCAGTGTAGTCTCTTGTTTGTTATTCATCCTCCAAGCTTCCCTTCCCCCCTTTATTCAGGCCACACTCCACCCTCTTCATGGTTGTCACTAACCAATTCATCTTCATTTGGATTTTCCCAGGAGCTACTTTCAGTGAGTGCAGTGAAAAGAACATTGGATTTGAAGTCAAAGGATTTGGGTTCAAACCCTACACTTCTGGAACAAAATGGGATGCTTTATTGAGTCTCTAGCATATAGACCTTTGACAAGTCTCTTAACCTTGCTGAGCATCCATATCCTACAAAGGGGGGCGGGGTTGGACTAGGTGAGCTCTAAGGACCTTTGTAGCTGAAATTCCCTAAGTCCTTGTAAACTAGGAAAGCTTGGCTATTGTGTGGCTCTTAT
This sequence comes from Phalanger gymnotis, assembly GCA_028646595.1. Lineage (NCBI taxonomy): Eukaryota > Metazoa > Chordata > Mammalia > Diprotodontia > Phalangeridae > Phalanger > Phalanger gymnotis. The sequence continues at coordinate 47,775,767 of CM053624.1, read as the reverse complement.
TTGAGGCTCAGCCTATCTAAAGTTTGAGTGAGGCATATCACTGAAATGTTGGGCACTGGATGATGACTGATTCTGTATTTCATCATAGCACTTACTTTATGACTATTGTGTGTGGTGCCTTGTTCTGGGGGAAGTGGGGAAAAAAGATAACTCTTGCTCTCCAGGTGCTTACTGTCTTGTGGAGGGAATTACTTCACTCAAAGTGAGAATCTGAAAAGGCCGTAGCCTAAAAGGGCCAGGGTCTCCCATTGCATCCTGGGCCATCTCCAGTCATCCTGATAAGTATCTGGCCACTGGACCTAGATAGCTCCGGAGGAGAAATTGAGGCTGGTGACCTTGCACAGCTCTCCCTCAGTCAAATCAAAGTCAACTGCAAGTGATATCATCTCCTTGATGTCATGGTCCTCTTCGAGAACGAAGGACAAACAACCTGTCATGATATGAGGTAGAATGAGAGAAGTGGATTGGAACGTCAAACAGAGGAGATGACTTAGTACCTGTTTGACTTTGGCTAAGTCACTTAACCTGACAATCTTTTAGTGGCTTCGTTTATAAAACAAGAGTGTTGGATTTGGTGATTCTGTGATTCTTTGTTCCCTTGTGTATCAACATTCTGTGGATTGTGGGGTGGTGGAGGGGGACTTTCTTTGAATCTGGAATCTTATGAAATAAACAACTAAGGGAGGCATGTAATCACATTGATATCACATGGGCGAAGGCATGGATTTCCTAAAGCATTAATGTAAGGAGTTTGTTCATCAGTGCCAAACAATTAGGTGTTGAAGTGAAATATCATTTTTGGATATTGGAGGACATTGTATCTCTGAAACTTCACCTGTGTCCCCATTCATTGGATGGGTGAAATTAATCCTCAGACCTTTCTTGTGAAAGGCAAAACATCTTGTTTTGGTGAGAGCATAGTGATGGGAGTGATTTGGGGGGGGGAGGCTCCTTCAGATTTCCCTGCGATTTGAGGGTCTTTTGATCTCTTTCAAACATTCAGAAATGTCTGATCCCTAGAATTCTGCATGTTAAAGCTACTTCACAGCTACCACTGGCATCTTTCCAGACTTGGAAAGGTTAGAACATTGTTTGTTTAATTTCTTGTGATGAATCCAGATGCCTGTCTTTTATATCCTCCCTTCCAAAGCTACTTTACATCTATTCTGTGTGTATCTTATGTTTACCTAATTATTTGCATGTTGCTTCCCCTATTAGAATGTAAGTTCCTTGTGGACTGCTTTTGGGGGGCAGGGGGTCTTTCTTGTATCCCTAGAGCTTACCACAGTGCCTGACATGCAGTTAGGTGCTCCATTAAGGACTGATTCATTTTTCTCTACCACCCCCTTCCCTGTCCTAGAGAATTTTGACTTCTACTCACGAGTGGCCTTCAGGACCACTAACAAGTTCTTCATGGACCTTTAAACCAAAGAACCTTGGATCAGTCTGGTGCAGAAGAATTCACCGTCTCACTGACCGTCTACAGCACTGATTTGAGGCAGTTCCTAAACGAGGAGCAGGACTAAATGGAACGGTGAATCTCAAGCTTTGAAGGCAACACCTTTTGGAACTTGAAGAAGTGAATGTTTCAGAAGATGACAAAGGCTTGGGTATGGGGAGATAGACCACAAAACTGTCTACTTCTTTCCCTTTGGCCCCGAGTTTTAAAGCCTTGCTTGGGCTTGAAGGCCTGGCTTGATACAGGGGCCACTTTTTTCTCTTTTGATGAGAATCTCTGTGACCATGGCAAGGTACAGAAGGTGACTGGGGAATGATGGGGAAGTGAAGCAGGCCACCTTAGAAGTGGCAGCGTTGAGACAGAGAAAGAAACAAAGCCAGAGGAGAAGATGGGAATGGCCTAGATTTTGATAGAAGAATGCAGAATGCATGAGAAGTCCAGCTCATCAAAATTGCTATCTTTCAACAATATAAAACCTAGAGAGACAGGACTCATTTTGAGTGGTGGACTCTAGGCTTTCCCTTACCTCGCAAATAGTGGTGGGTGGTACAGGGAAAGGATGTTCAATCTTCTACTGTGGTTGGCAGTTGATAGCAGGGATATCCCCTGTCTAAAGCTATATGTTGTATCAAAAAAATTGCTGGGGAGGGAGCATGATCTATCCTTTAATAGAGTATATGTGGCTTGGCCTGAAGAGCAGCCAGTCATCCGGGCACTCTCATGCTCTTTCCTCTTGAGCTTCAAGAAAAATTCAGACTTGTAGAGGGGAAAATAAACCCCAAATGTCCCAACTGGAATCCAGGAAATGGAAGTCACATTATATACTACTTGCTTTGTACACATGGATTAAAGGACATTTGTTCTGCTAATGGATTTTACTTCCTCTCCTTGTGTAGAATGACTGTAGTCCGTGTTAGTCTCATTAAGGCCAGTTGCCCTGAGAACTAATTCTGAAAGCAGAGATGAGGGTGGGATTGAATTTGAGATTGGTGGGGGGTGGGCAAGGGTGCAGGGTTCAGAGAGAGGCAAAGGCTAAATGTATGAGAAGAAATGGGATAGGGGACATTTTTGAAGTAGAGGAAATGAGTAGCACCAAAACCAGAGATTGGGCAGAAAATCCATTCTCTTTACTACACTGAGAGCCCCCTTATGTCAGTCAATCAACAAAAATTTGTTAAAACACCTACTATTTTCCAGGCAATGTGCTAGGTGCTGGGGATATAAAGACAAGATTGTATCAGTGCCTACACTAAGGAAATTGCCATTCTGTTGACAGGACAACATGTACATATATCTGTGTATTCAAACCAAACACAAAACAAGTACAAGGTGTTACTTAGGGGGATTAGAAAAAAATACAGTATAAGATAGCCCTGGAGTTGAGTTTTGAAGGCAAAATGGCTGCTGTTTGTCCTTCGTTCTAGAAGAGAACCGTAACATCAAGGAGGTGATGCTGTGGCATGCAAGTGAATTGGATTTAAGTGAGGGAGGGCTGTGCAGACTCACCAGCTTTACTTTTTCCTCCAGAGCCATCTGGATCCATTGGCTAGATATAGATCAGCACGCCAGGATGTGGTGGGGGACCTTGGCCTTTTCAAGCTAAGGTCTTTAACAGGTCTCATAAAAAGGTAAATAGAAAGAGGGAGTGCATTCCAGGCATAAGAGAAAGATATGAAGATGAGAGATGGAGTGTCAGATATGAATAACATTAAGAAGGCCAATTTGGCTGGACCATATCATTCATGAAAGGTTGTAATGTGCTGTAAGGTTAGACCTCACAAGCTTGACTAGAAGGGAAAGGCAAAGTATTAGCCTTTTTTTTTCCCAGATCAGGAAACTGAGACTCCAGGTTTATTAAATGACTTACTTAGTGTTGCTCAGGGAGTAGGAAGTAATAGTAGGAAGTAGTAGAAGGAATTAAGTAGAAATGTGGTATAAGGTTAATGGGGAATAAGGTCTTCCCCACCCTTAGGCCTCATGTGGAGCCCATTAAGGGAAGCTTGCTTGCTTATAGGAAGGCTTGCACACCTTTTGTTAATAAGCTAATTAGACAATGAGTCAGGTTGTGATGCCTTCTGGCTCTGAGCCTAGTAGCTGAAATAGTATGTATTGTGAGAGGTGAGCTTTTACTTTGGGTGCTCTCTTATGAGAAAGATGTTGTGATTCCCTGGTCAAGACTCTTAGTGGCCGTTTATTCAGAGCTCCCCGACTCCTCAGAGGTGAAGGCTGTCTCTATTCAGTGGTGGATGTAAAGCTTTGGTTCAGGCAGTAGAGCCCTGTCTGTTGGTCTTCTCTTTATTTCCTGTGTTTGTATTTTATGTAATTAAAAAAGAAAGATTGTTGGCCCCAAAACAGCTATCTTTCCTTAGTAAAGCAGATAAAAAGAAACCTGCACTAGCAGCCATCCTGGGCATGCCAGTGTGGTTGTTATTACATGTGGGAAGGAAGTTGGGACCCTATTGAAGGTTTTCTCTTCTCCTTTGTTTGGAGAATGTCACCGTATGGCTTTATGCACAATAATGTAGGCCTCCGACCGTGGGTTACTTGCTTTTCATTTATTTTTATTTAATGCCCCTATGAGAAATCTGGTTTTAGGTCATTTACTCAATTCCCCTGCATCTTAGACTGACTGCAAGTTAATTATCCCAGATGGAGATTTCCTATGTGATCCTGATCTTTGATGGGCATTCCCCTTTATCCACAGAGATGGCATTCTAATTTGCTGTCAGAGCAGTAGTTTTCATTATTTTTACTGCAATAGAGAGAGATTGCATTGTAATAGTTGCACCTTTTCACCTAGCATCCTTTATAACCTGGCAGTTATCAAGGTGGTGGCTGAGGGCTGGGGTATGGGGGTGATAAGAATGAAGTTGTATCCTTCTAATTGAGCTTATACCTGGAGGGCCATCAGATTCATCATGATGGCCCCATGATTCCCCCAGCTGCTGGTGCTATTTCTCCCTAAACCAGCTGGTCCTTATTTTTTATCTGTTCCGTAGATAATTATAGGTGCGCATGTTAACTCCCTTATTAAAAGATACACTCCCTGAGAGCTGGGGCTATTTCATTTTTGTGTTTGTATCTCCACTGCTTAGTTAAGTGCCTGGCACATAAGGGATACGAACAGGGACTGGACCCATGATTTCAGTTGGTAACTGCTAGGTGAGAAAACTACCTCTACCAATACAGGTCCACCCCTTAGCATCTGAGATGGTGACCTAGAGCCCAGAACAGGTTAAATGGTACCCAGGGTCAAACAGCTAGCATTTAGTACAAGCTGGACTTGAGCTCAGGTCTTCTTATCTTTAAGGCCAGCTTTTATCCACTATAGCACATAGGAGACATTTTTTAAAATGCTCATTGGTTGATTAAAACTGATACTACCATGGATAGAGTGATGAAGTTGGAGTCAGAAAGATACATCCTGCCTCAGATGTTTACTAGTTATGCTACCCTGGACAAGTTATTTAACCTCTCTCAGCCTCAGTTTCCTCATCTGAAAAGCACATAATGTATAGAGTTGTTGTGAGGATCAAATAAGATTGTAAAAAGTGCTTAGCACAGTTCCTGGCACATAGCAGGTGCCAAATGAATACTAGCCATCACCACCATCATCATCATCATCATCACTGCAGATTAAACCAATAAACTAATGATCTGGAGTTTTATCAGAATAAGCAGTATGTTTCTTAGGGCCAGCTGATTTAATGATAGTATTTGGAAGATTTTGGTACTTGAAATGCCAATTTTGAAATTATTTTCTTAAAAAACCAACAACCTAAAATATGGCTAGATCCTGTATTCAGGAAGGTAGGAAGTTTTGACTGATAAAGAAAGTAAATGTTTTTCGAAAACACTTGATAACTTTTCTCTCCCTGGGTCCATCTGGTCTGTCTTACCCCATTCCTTTCCACCTCTTTAAAACCTTCTCATCATTTATGGTCCAGCTCAAATTTCATTTTGTCCATGTGGTCTTCCCAATATCATGAGTTCTGCTCCAGATGTGATCTAAGGAAGAAGGTTCAGAAGGTACTGAATTATCTCAAGAACGGTTTCTGCTGACCTTGTGGAACATCCATCATAGCCAAAACTCTGTGACATTCTCCACAACCAAAGACTTTGACTCAGGGAAATTTCATGTAGAAAATAGAAATGCTGAACAAATACACAGGGTAAAAATACTGAGGAGCTCCTGACTGTATGTCAGTACTAAATTTTTTTGCAATTAGATTTTTTCCCTTCAGACAATACTCTGGGACCTTAGATTTAAAAATGTCAGACAGGAAACTGTCCTGTACTTAGAGGGCTATTGTGTGGTGAGGTTGTCAGAGTAACATAGACCAGTAGGAAAGATCCCAGTTGCCTCTATTCTCCCTCCTCCAAGCACATTTGTTCTATTATATAGTGTTCTGCCAACATAACTTGATAAAGGCCAGTTTCCAGACACCAGTGAAAAGCTTGCTTGCCATTACTCTACTGAAAGAAGAGACTGGTGTTCTCTTCAGAGCTGCTGGACACAGCTTCTGCCTTCCTCTTCCAGAACACAGTTAGTGTTTTCTCTGCTGTGCATAACATCTTGATGACTCCAGATTTTGCTGAGTTCCCCTCTCTAAACTTCTGTTTACTATGTGAATGTGCAATTTTGTACTGAATTGTACAGACTTGTGTTGTCTTCCACTTGTTTCATTTGTATGTGACTTTTCCAAGTCTATAAGTAGTAATTCAGGATCAGGGGGCAAAGATGTATATGTACCTGTTACAAGGGAAGAGAAGGAAAAATTGTGGGGAGGTAACCAGCCACAAGAAGATAGCATAGGATCATAGTATTAGAAATGGTCATCCAGTTCATCAGTTCTTCATCATCATCTTCATCATCTTTTGCATATAAGGAGACAGACCTGGAGATATCAAGTGACTTGTCTTGGGTCCCACATCTAGCAAGCGGCAGAACTAGGATTTAAGCCCACCCTCTCCGGTTTCAATTGTAACACTTTTTCTATTGAACTTTCTTGAGCAGGGCAAGGCCAGGCCAAGGAAGAGCTCACTGGGGTAAGGGAAGGCCTCAGGATCCCAACTGTGAGTATAGGCTTATTGAAAGTTGGGGAGTGGTACTTTATCCTTCAGGTAGTCTAGCCCTATCTCACACCCTGGATGACCTTCATTCCCAAAGCCTTCCAAGCAGGGTTCAGTTATGCAAGAATCAAGTTGTACACAGAACAGGTAGTTAGTTACCAAGAGATGGACCTAGCCCTCTTGGGTAGTGGGCATGCCAGTTTAGGTAATCTGTAGAATCAGGTCAATTGCTATTGGTGATAAGCCAGGAATCCAGGGATACTAGTGGTCATAGCAGATAGAAAAATCATTCCTTCAATAGGTGCCCCAAGTCCATGGTCCTCTTATTTTCCCCCCTCTATTATTCAGACCCTTTTGCAACTTGTTTAATACTGTGATCCCTCTCTTGATGAGGTATCTCGGGAAAATTGCTAATATCAGAGCTTTTAAAGGTCTTCTGGCAGTGGCTCTCCATTTGGCCTTGTATTTGGGGAGTTGAATAGTTTTCATATCAGAAACCTATGCCTTGCCTAGAACCTTCTAGGAGGTAAGGCAAACAATGCTTTATAATAATAATGTTTTTTACACTTTGGGCAGCTCCCTTTTTTATAGGGTTATAAACTTTGAAGCAAAATTTTTAGGAAGCATACCTGTAATATACATGCAGATAACTCCTCTAACTTAAGTTGATGGAGTCCTTACCTTTGCTGTGTGATTTGTATGTAAATGGAAATTTTTTAAAAACAAGTTGCTAGAACAGAGAAATGGGGGGGGATTAGTCTGAAAGTGTTGGGGTGGAACTTAAATGGAAGAATCTGAGCTAACCCAGGAAATTAAATATCATACCATGTGAATTTCATTGAATGTAATGAACTACAAATCTGTGTGGCTCACTGCCTAAATTCGTTAATGTCTAGTTATTTTGCATGGTCTTTTGAATGGTTTTCACAGCAGAAGAAGCCCTGCCCTGGTTAGACGAGTGGTGTGAAAAACAGAAGGTCAATCCCCTCGGTGGTTTGGCTGCTTTTCTCTGATACCAACCAGCAGCTACTTTATTTGTGGGCACTTGTTAGGAGAGGAAGTGGCACCTTTCAACTTTGGCACCTAGTATATGTATTATACTTCTTCCTTCCCCTCCCCCTCTGCCTTTTGAGTACTAATGTTTTCTTTCTTCTTTCTAAACCTCTTGAGTAAAGTTGAACCAATTCCTCTTTCTCCATTCTATGCACATATTAGTTGTTCAGTAAAGACTTGGTTGAAGTGGATAGCTTTCTATGAACAGAAGTGTGTTAAGGCAGTCAGTGTAAGAAGGCAGCATGGGACAATAGAAAGAATACTGGCTCTGCAAGCAGAAGTTCAAATCCTGTATCTGGTACTTAATGCCTGTGTGAAACTTGAGGAGTCACTAAACCTCCCTGGGCCACCACACCTATAAACTGCACAGGTTGGATTGAATGGCTCTGAAGACCCTTCTGTGAACCTACAGTGTGGTGAAAAACACTAGATTAGAGCACCACCTCTGCTAACAGCTGTATGACCTTGGGCAAATAAACCCTGTAAGAATATCTCCAGGTTTGTAAAATGAAAATGGTAATAGCTGCTCTACAGGGTGCTTGTAAAGATCTAATTCATTAACTAGCATTTATTAAGTGCCTACTGTGTACATATGAGGTAGCTGGTGGCTCAGTGGATAGACCCCTGGGCCTAAAGTCAAGAAGACCTGAGTTCAAATCCAGCTTCAGACATTTCCTAGCTATGTGACCCTGAGCAGGTCACTTAATCTCTGTTTGCCTTGATCCCCTGGAGAAGGAGATGGCAAACTACTCCAGTTCCTTTGCCAAGAAAAAGCCATGGATAGCTTATGGTCCACAGGGTCATGAAGAGCTAGACACAACTGAACCACAAGATTTATGTACATATGTTGGAAATACAAAAACTGAAGAAACCAGACCTTGCCTTCAAAGAGTTTACATTCAGTCAGGGAAGATAACATGCACCAATGTAAGCAAATACAAAATGGATATAAAGAGATGTGAGGGGAGGTGGGGAGGATCAGGAAGGACCTCATGTAGAAGGTGGCTCTTGAGAAGATCCTGAAAGAGACTAGGGATACACTTTGTAAACTGCAGACACTATCTATTCAAATATAAGTTGTTAGGTTTATTGTAACATCTTCCTATTTTTTAATGGAACAGCTTGTTATGAGAACAAGGCTGAACTGATTTACTGGGCAGCAAAGCCAACTTCTTCCTTGGGGCAGAGAGGATGAATAGCTTCCAAGTTCATTTTTGTGGGAGGCTGGGGAGGGCTGTTGAGAAATAGCATGGAGGGGATTATACCTGGGCCTTGATGTAATGCTATTGTTAAGAGTCCAGGCCAGGGAAAAGAATTTCTAAATGCAGTTATAACCCACGCAGTCTGAGTACTAGAACAAATGGGTGGAAATTCCTGGAAGGTAGATTTTAACTCAGTCCATAAGAAAGAATTTAGAAGCTCTGTCTAGAATAATAGAATCTTGGCATTGGGAAGGATTTCAGAGGATATCTAAACTCCTACTCAAATTGTGAATTCCTTCTCAACATGCCTAAAGAATAGTCATTCAGCTTCCACTTAACTGATACCAAGTCCAACTTGCATGCCACTATCCCATGCTGCCTCTAAAATAAACTCTCCTGGTACAAGATGATGGGGCAGAGAAAGTTTTAGCAGAATGCAAGTTCAACACTTGGGTGTCTACAAAAAGAGCTGCTGTGGTCAGTGGCATTGGTATCGTGTCCATAATTATAGGGAATATAAAGGAAACAAAAGGGGAGATAGTTCATCTCTTTGTTTCTGTCTGTCTCTCTACTACCTCCTCACCTCCAACCCTTACCATCTGTACCCTAGTCAGACAACATACTCAGTTCTGGGTTCCATGTTTTCATTACACTGACAGGTTAGAATTCATCCAGAAGCAAATGACCAGGATGGTGATAACAGTACCAATACAACCATGGATTCAGGGAGCTCCAAATGCTTAGTCCAGAGAAGGAACAACTTGGAAGTAGGAGACACATCATGCCTATCTTCAAATACCTGCAGGGTTGTCATTTAGACTTACTGAATTTGGCCCAGTGGTGAGAACTAGGAATAATGAACTCAGAGTGGGGGAGTGCAAATGAGGCCATGTCGACTGTGGTTTACCTGGATGAACAAATACCTATTTCAAATCTTATGCAGGGTTCTTCTTCAGCCAACGACTAGCATCAGTGACCTTGGAATTCCCTTCTAATGCTTACAATTCCTGGTCTTTGAATTCCTTCCTCTGAATATGCATAGAGACAGTCCCAGTGTGTGACTGGTCAGAAATCACCATGAGTTCAGATGAGTTCAGGACAGAAAGGGTCACCGAATGAGTTCAGACCTGGCACTTGTGTGTCAGGGAGAACGGATGAACATTCCTGTCTCTGCAAGATACTGTCCATGCCCAGTGTTTCCATGTGGGCCATCCAGGAAAATTCAAGCTGGTCAGCCCGGAAGAAATAAGACTATGCCTGGAAAGGACTGGTGTCAATATCAAGGGAACTTTCCTTCATGGTTGTCCAAAAATAACCAGATTTTTCTGGAAAAGTACTATGCTTGTGTATACCTTCCCTTTAAATTTTTTTTTCAGAAATCACTTCTGTCTGTTAAGTCACTGTAGCATAGCCAAAGAAGATAGCAATGAGCATGTGGTCAGAATGAGGGGAGGCCCTCAAAGGCAGTGACAAGTGAAGGAACCTAGTTCTTCCCCAAGAATTCTCTGAACTAAATTTCAGAATCTCAGAACTAAAGACTTCTAAGCCCTACCCTGCTGCCACCTTGTACCTAAGAACCTCAGGGGTTGTGTCTAACATCGCAATTCTTTCTGCTTCTCTGCTTCTCATTCAGTTACTGAAATGCCCGTTATGCCCTTTGAGAGGCTTCTAAGTCACCAACACTAGCTAGAGAGCCACTTTGACTCCTTCCTTGTATTACTTTGTATTACTGTGTTCCTACCTTGAATATTAAATCACCTCTGAGAAGTTGCATTTTTAAACCAAATTTAGCATAGTCAGGAAACATCAGCAGACAAAAAGAATCAAGTCACGAAAACATGGGTGCCGTCTATGTGTGTCTGGAAAGATCCAGAGCTTTACAACTCATCCATCAAGGCTGACAGGAAATGGAGTATATACGTGGTTTTCAGAAACTCCTGTGGCAAGAAAACTTGTTTTTGTTGGCAGAAATTCTTGCAAAGCAATTCACCATGGGCCTCTTTGGTTGTTATTTTGCATGCAACTGGTAATTCTGATATTTTCATTTAAAAATTTTATTCAGCATCAAGCCTGTGGCATTGTGAAGCCTGATGCTATTGGTCAAGTAGCTGTTAATTAGCCACCAACTCACACAATAAGTGCAGTTAATGACCCCTTCTCAGGAGAAGTTGAAAGACACTTAACCTCGCTTTTTTTAAAAGACGATGCCAAGAGGCTACTCTTATGATGAGCCTGCTCATTTTGCTTATAGTACTGTGAATCTTTGGGAAATTGCTTAGGTCCCTTCATTATTATGAAATAATGATGATTAGAATGACAGGAAATTGTAGTATGTTGAGAGAGAATCAACTTCAGTCAGTAAGCCTCGAGTTGGAGGCCAGTCTGACAAATTCAGGCTGTATGACCTTAGGCAAGTCTCATAAATTCTCAGTGCCATAGGCTTGGGAGAAAGTAAGTAGTGGAAGCGTTAGAAAAGAAGTTTTCTCATGGGGAATTTCCCACAAAGAGTCCTGAACTTGGGGTTGTGAGACTAGGGTTTGAACCTTGGCTCTTACTGCCTGTGTGACTGTGGACAAGCCATTTAACCTTCTCCAGGCCTGCAAAATGAGAGGGATTGGAATAGATTATTACCCCTATGATCCTTTCTAATTCTGAATCTGTGGTCTTACGTACCATGAAATCATGGGTTTCATTAAAAAATTATAATAGAATGATAGCCTATGAAGTGAAAATACTTTTCCCTCTAAGAATTTCAGTTGATTAAGAGGTGATTAAGCCAAAATTGAGTGGAGTATTATAAAGACGTGTGATGTAATTATTGTGGTTCCTCTCTTTAGGGATGCAGCTCATAAACCCTCAGAACTGTGGACGATAGACTTGGTGAGATTCTGTGACTGAAAAAATTCCTGACCTGATGGGCAAGCTTCTCGAAATGAGCTTCGCCAAATTTAGCTAGATTGGTCTTTGGGCAACAGAGACACAGCCCTTAATGACATACTACCCACAGTGGCAGTCTTTCCACCTTGGTGGGACTTGGCAGAGCTTGTACTCTGCGAGAAAGCATAGACTTGGAGAGGCCATGGTCATGAATGTGGCACAATGAAGTGCTGGAGGAGGAGGGCCTAAGTGAAAGAATCTGAGCTAACCCAGGGAAAAGAGTGTCTTTCCATTTGAATTCAGTTTCATGTAATAAACTAGCATCTGGATAATTCATTGCCTGTATTATTTAACATTTAATCAACTTGCTTGGTCTTTTCAAAGTTCTTTTGTGAACATTTTCTAAGTTTTTGGACTTAAGTGTATATTTCAAGGTAGATATTTCTGAGGTATAAAGATTTAAGGATTTCCTCCAGTGGAGACTTGTGGGCTAAGGGATAATGGTCAGTCAGTCAACAAGAATTTTTAAGTGCCTACTATGTATCAGGCACTGTATGAGTGCTGGGGATGTAGAGGAAGGCACAAGATAGTTCCTGCTCTCAAGGAGCTCACAACCTGACTGGGGAGACAACTTGAAAATAACTTTGTAAAACAAGATATATAGGGATGATGAATTGAAGATAATTGATAGAGGGGTGCACTAACATTTTTTTCTTTTAAATGGTATTATTTTTTCCAATTACATGTAAAGATAAATTTTAAAATGTATTTTTATAAAATTTTTGAGTTCTTTCCTGCCCTAAGACAATAAGCAATTTGATATAGGTTATATATGTTCAATTATGTGAAACATATCACCATATTAGTCATGTTGGGGAAAGGGCCCGCTTTAAGAGGGATCAAGAGAGACTTCTCATAGAAGATGAAATTTTGACTAGGACTTGAAGGAAGCCAGGAAATCCAAGTCATCATTGCCCTATGACGAGGATGATGACCTTCTCTGTTCTGTAGCACAAAAAAAGCCTAAAGGCAGAGCTGTAGAGATAGAGGTTCTAGTTTCTCCCTTCATTATGTTTGTTACTTGTTAAATGTGATTGTGGGCTGGTGCCCGCTGTTTCGTGCGTTTGTGGTTTCTTATCTGTAAAAGGAAAGGGCCGACTACAGATTCTTTAAGATCTTCCAGAGCCAAAATTCTTGATTTTATTCAAACTCTTTTTCCAAAAGGCTCATCCAAACAACAGTGACATTGAACTTGATGTATCTATTTATTCCTTTCTCATCTGAGTGACACTTGGAACCAACAATGCTGAAGGGAAGGATTCCATCTGTCCAGTAAAGTGGGACATCTAATTCTGTTGGTTAGGACTCAAAACTTTAAAGGAAGCAGAGATAATTAACTAGCCCAACAACCCTGGGAAGGTAGAGGGATTTAGCAAAGGAATTCAGTTCAGTAATTAAATACATATTATGTCCAAGGTCTGATTTTGGGTATGGGCAATACAAACTCAAGGAATATGCTTTTTATCCAAAGGTTAAGGGCACATGCACAGACAAATACAAGTCAAATTGAGGAGAAAGCACCAGTGGCTAGATAGTGGGAAAGATTCACATTGAAAGTTCCACTTTAACTTGAGGCATTAAGAAAGTTAAGGATTCTAAGAGGCCCAGACGTGGAGGGTGTACACTTCAAGCTTGGCAGACAATCTGGGGGAATGGATAGAGGTGGGAAATAGGATGCAGGCAATTTTGGTTGGAACACAGAATGTATGAAGAGATTGTGAGAGGAGAGGCTGAGGAAGGAATGATGTTAAAATAAGCTTGGTAAATTGGTTGGAGTCAGATTGAGAGGGGCTTTAAGTATGAGACTGAGTTTGTATTTTATCTTAAAAGCAATAGAGATACTTTTGAGCAGGGGAGTGATGTGGTGAGATCTGTGCCTTTGGAAGATTATTTTGGCAGTTACGTGGAGGATATATTTTGAAGGGGAGAGAACAAAAGTGGTGAGACTGGTTTGAAGGATATTGCAATGATTGAGGTGAAAGACAATGAGGGACTGAACTAAGGTATGAGTGGAAAGTAGGAAGGAGAAGACAGATGGAAGGGGATTGAAGACTTGACAACTGATTGAGCTTGAGGAGAGAGGAAAGAGTCAGAATAACTCCAGTATTATGAATTTGCATGATGGGAAAGATGGAGTTTTCCAAAATATACAGAGGTTTAGAGGAGTGGGTTTGGATTGAGGAGATAAAGGAGTAGTGTATGGTATGATTTGAGGGGTGCCAGAGAGACCTCTACTCCACATACTTCCTCAACTAAGACTAGAAATTCTCTTATTTGAGTCATTCCTTTGGGTTAAACCTTACCCTCTCTCCATAATTTTCTTTTAAATGTGAATATCCTTTGAAGAGGTAATACATTTAGTAGCAAAAATCTTAGTGAGAAAGTGTTTATCCAATTTTTTTCTTGATGGAAAAGATGTTTGCTATGTGGGGGTCCGGTGTCCCTGATTTTGTAGATAAAAGGGAGAGGAATGAAAGAGGCCAAAGGAAAGCTGAAAGGGGGCAGAAGAGTTCAGAAAGGGAGACCAAATCTACCACTTAAGAGTTTTGTACATAATTGCCTTTAGTCATTGCATGTTTGTGTTCACACGACTCTGAGCCCTGGGTGAGAATATTCTCCAGCTACCACATGCCCCAGAGAGACGAAGAGCCAAATGAGACTTGGAAATTAATCATCAGGCTTTCTCTGGGTGGTCATTACCTTTCCAGCCAGGCCTTGCCCTGGGAGAGAAATTAATTGTAACTCTAATTGGCAGTTTCCTTCTCAAAGAAGCGGAAGGAACTGCCAGAAAGCCCAGTGATTATCCAGGCCAGCAGCTGGAGAAATCAGATTTAGGAGGGAAAAGTTCATCATTCTCAAAGGGAGATAGCACAAGCCTGGTCAGTGGATGCTAGGGCAAGTTTAAGTTAAGAGTTGAATCCCCATCCAGAAATTCCACAGTCTCCTCATGACTAAGGCATGATTTGGTTCAAGTCATTTCTCCGCCTTGCCCAAGAGTGGGGGCGGAGCTCTGAACTGAGAGTTGAGAGTCTGAACTGAACTAGGCTTTAGTACGAGCCCTACTATCAAAGTAGCTCTCTGATCTTAGGCACATCACTTTATCTCACCCAGGCAAAGTTTTGTTTTTGGTTGTTTTTTTTTTTCGTGAAGTGTGTTTGCTGTTCTTTATTTTCTTGAAGCCTGAATACTTTCAAGATAGGTCAGTAGGTGGGGATGTTGCTGACTCTAAAATTGATAGAGTGGGAAAGGATAAAATCACCCTCTCCTAGGGTATAGCATTTCAGATAATATTTGAAATATTTACTTAGCGCTTAGTACTTTATGTACTATTTGTAAAATGCTTAACACATAGTGCCATATGCCTGGTATATAGCAAATGCCTGATAAATGTTTGCTTCCTTCCTTTCTTCCTTCCCATCCCTACTGAGTTGTTGAGTGTGGGGCCTGCTAACAGCAGCCATCTTGGAGATCTGCCACTTGGAACTCTGCCTGTAGACCTCCACCTAGTATTTGGGAATCCTAGAATTTCTGAGGTTTCTTCCAGGTAAAAATTTCTCTGATTTCCAGGGGCATTAGAAGGTGAGGCTCAGCCAAAACATGGCAAAACTCCATGGAGACATAATCTCATGAAACACTTAGTTAAATTTCAGCAATATGGCTTGCTGAAGGTAAACAGACATCTTAGATTTTACTTCCTAGGTCCAGTGAAGTTGACTTCTAAATGCCACTAACTAGTCCCAACAGATACGTGAATAAAGGATATAAATAGGTATTTTTCAAAAGAAGAAATACAAACTATCAACAACTATATGAAAGAATGCTTGAAATAACTAATATCTGTATATAGTGTGCAGAAGTCTGTTGAGAATAAAGGAGCCAGAGCCTAAGTGAAATTTCATAATTTAAAATTGAAAGGGGTCTTAGTTGTCATAAATTCCAACCGGGACAAATGCTCGTTCAGCCTTTATTTGAAGAATTTCAGTGAGAGGGAGAACCCTCTTCCTCCAGGGG
>CM053624.1:47747293-47759532 GCA_028646595.1 Phalanger gymnotis | reverse complement strand
CAGACTCCAAACCTTTAACACAAATGGTTACTTTGTCCATAATCGTTATGAGCACTGCAAGACAAGATATCCAAATATCTTGTGAAATGATTTTTCTTACTGCCTTTGGATATGTGGTGAAGACAACTTTGCCAACTCCTTTATTGACTTCCCCAAGGAAAACCCGTGAAGCATCCTTCCATTTAACCACCATTTCTACATGTCTTCTGGTTTCATTTTTATGAACAATGTCAATGTGCTTATGGTTCAGGTCCCCCATAAGTATATCAACTTGGTTGTTAAGTCAAAAATCTGGCATTTAGAGTAGCCAACAGTAAAATCAATTTTCATAGATGGTCAAAAAAGCATGAATTTTAGCACCCTTTAGTAGCTTTTCATCATTCTACAGATATCTTTGTGGAGGCAGAGAAAGGCTTTAAAGACTGAGAGCCATTTTATAGTTTTATCTCTTTCTTAGACTGTCCATAACTATGAAAGTGAAGCAGAGGAGGTTAGATTTGATATGCAAGGTAACTGGGTGATATGTATACAGAATCTGTCATAATGATGTCATGATGATTGTGACACACGGAAGGAGCTTGCCTGGCAGCTGCAGTGGAGAGAACACGGGATTGGCAAAGGGCAAAACCTGGCTTCACATCCTGATGCTTACTAGAAGTATGACTATGGGGAGGCAAGTGATTTCCAGACCCAGTTTTCTCATCTGTCAAATGGGGATGATAATATTTCTAGTAACCACCCAAAGGTTCAAACGAGATAATATATGTAAAGTACATTACAAACTTGAAGCACTAGATAAATGTCAGTTATTATTATGAGGATCCCAGAGCAGCCTCAAATGACACTCACAAAGGATGGAAAGAATATTGGCTACAGCCATCTAGAGACTGATATTTTAGAATAAAGGAATTCGTCTAGTTTTCCACGCTTGGTTTTCATTTCTTTAAATAAAAACCTTATGAAAGAAGGGGAGGAGGAAATACCCAGTGAATTACTGCTATTTAACTAGATACACACTGTGAAGAGATGTCTCAAGTCAATAAAGAAGAGATAACATTTGGCAGAATAAAAATTAATTTGGCCACTATAGGAATTAATATAAAAATATCAGGTTCAGGACTTACAAGGGACTTCACCTATAAGTTAACCCCCTCTGGGTCAAATGATCTGTTTAAACTGATTTACATTTGGCACCATTTGTTTCACTATTACAATCAATATAGATTAGGAAATATGAGCTGGGCCTGCCTGAAAATCTCTTTAGTCTGTGCTGTCTTGAACCTTTGAATATATGGAGCTGTGGTCATTAAGGGAGGAAAAAACTTGGAGGCTTTAGCAGGCTGGTCACATTCTTTCTTTATTGTTTCTTTTACACACCAGCAAGAACCTGAACCTTGCCTTTTCAAGAGTGATACTTAGGCTCTTTGTCTTAAGGGGAGCGAATGGCTTGGACAAAGGATAAGTAACCCATCAAATGGGTGCCACTGAGGGCTGTCTAAGGATGCTGTTGGAGGCGAGAGGACATTTGACTTTTCTTTCTAGATAATCTACTCCTTCCTCCTCCCTTTTCCCTCTCTCTCTCTCCCTCTTTCTGCCTTTCTCCCTCTCCCCCTTCCTAACCTTTCCTCCTTATTTGTCTCCCCTTCTTCTCTTTTTCTCTCTTCTCTTTCCTTTCAATTCAATTAAAAAATAATCATATTATGTGAAAGACCTTGTGCCAGGCACTGGGAGTGACAGGGATGATTATCATAAATCCCTGCCTTCAGGGAGCTAACAATCTTATAGTCGGGGGCGAGATTCACAGACAAGTAAAATGGGTAGACTATGAAAGGATTATGGGATCACAGATTTATCTGGAGCTGGGATGTAAGAGGTACAAGGTATGAGGGTAGTTCTCAAAATTACACAGTCTGAGTTAGGAGAGACCCCTGAGGCCATCTAACTGAGGCCACATCTGACCAAGACCCCTCTATGACATCATTGTCATGTGCTCATCCAGCCTCCCCTCTACTTCCTGCCGCCACCCATTCTACATTTAGGGAGCTCTAACTGGTGGGAAGTTTTTTTTTCCTTATATCAAGTTTAACTTTGGCTCTTTGCAACTTCTACTCCATGATCCCCATTCTGCCTGCCGACACCGAGCAGATCAAGCCTAATTTCTAATCCATGTAATAGTCTTTCAGATCCTCGAAGATGCCCTGTACTGTTCCCTCTAAGGCTTCTCTTCTCCAGGCTAACTATCCCCTATTCCCTGAACACTTATGGCCTGATCTCCAAGCTTTTCATCATCCTGATTGTTCTCTGGATGCTCTCCAGCTTATTAATATCCTTCCTAAACTTTGGTGCCCATAACTGAACAAAATACTCCAGATGTGGCTTGACCAGGACACAGTTCAGGGGGACTATTGTTGCCTTCTCTCTGGCACTATGCTCCTTCACCATGAAACCCAACAGGACACTGGCTTTCTTAGCTGCCATATCAAATTGTTGGCTCCTGTGGGGCTTGCAGTGCCCTAGAGCTCCAATGTCTTTTTTAGATGAACTTCTATCTATCTACATCTTTTCCTTCCTATTAATTTGAAATATATTTCTAACCTAGTGTAGGACTTTAAATTTATCCCTATTAAATTTCATCTTATTAAATTTACCCTAATATTTTATCTTTTCAAGGTCTTATTGGGAAGTTGAACTCTATCATCCACAATATTAGCAACCTTTCCCAGCTTTGGATTATCTATAAATTTAATAAAACTTCCCTCTATGACTTCATCCAAATAATTGATACAAATGCTAAGCCATGGAGAGATTAGGCCATGTCCTTGGAATTTCAACTAGAGGCTTCCCTCCAAGATGACATCGACTACTAATTACTCTGACTCCAGTCATTCAGTCACATGTTGACTCCACTAAACTATTTCCATATCTCTGTCCACAAGAATAACATGAAACTGAAATAACCTGAAATCTGGGCAAATGAGCAACAGCATTGCTTGGATCTATCCATGTAGTCATACCATTGAGAAGGAAATGAAGTTAACCAAGCATGAACTGTTCTTGATAAAAGTTAATCTGGCTCTTTGCGATGACCACTTCCTTTACTAGTTATACGCCAATTTTGCCTCTAGTAATATGATCAAAAATTTTGTTCCAAGAGTCCAAATGAAAGTTTCCAGTTTATAATCTGCAGATTGTATTTCCCCTTTGCCCTTGGAAAACCTGGGATGTTTGCTCTTTTCGCTCTCCTCCAACACCTCATACATTTTCGAAGATCACTGACAGTGAGTGGCTCAGCAACCCTATCATTCAGATCTTTCAGGACTCTGGAATTTAGTTCACCAAGGTCTATCGACATGAAGTCATCAAAGGCAAACAAGTGCTGTTTAAATTATCTTCTTACTTATCTTGAGTTTTGAATCTCTACTAGTAATTTTTGCTCTATCCTTTCCAGTTCAATGATCAGTCTCCTTGGCATCAAAAAAGAAAAAAGAAAAAGAAAACCAAAAAAAAAAAACAAATTAAGAATTGAAAAGATCTGCCTTTTCTTTGCAATCTCTTATCACTGTTTCATCTATCCTGAACAACAGTCCTTTTCCTTCTTTGATCTTTTTTTCCCTAATGGAGCTTAAATTTTTTTTTTGGTTGCACTTTGCATTCCTTGCTTCAACTCATTCTGTGCTTTAGCTATGCTTAGAGTGTATATTCATCTTTCATTACGTACTGTTAATTCCGTGGCCTCTATAATGTCTTTAACATTTTTTAAATAGTATTTTATTTTTTCCTAATTACATGTCAAGTCAATTTTTAACATTCATTTTTACAAGATTTTGAGTTCCAAATTTTTTCCTTCCTTTCCTTCTCTTTCCCCTCCCCTCCCCCCCTCTTCTAAAAAATGGTAGGCAATTTGATATAGGTTTTACATGCGCTATCAGGTAAAGCATATTTCCACATTAGTTACAATTGTGAAAGAAAAAACAAATCAAAAGAAAAAAAACATGAAAAAAGAACAAAGTAAGCGAAAAAACATGCTCCAATCTGCATTCAGAGTTCAGTAATTCTCTATCTGGATGTGAACAGCATTTTCCTTTCTGAGTCCTTTGTACTTGTCTTGGATCATAGAGTTGCTGAGAACAGCTGAGCCATTCATAGTTGGTCATCAAACTGATACTGTGTACATTTTTCCTGGTTCTGCTCATTTCACTTTGCATCAGTTCATCCAAGTCTTTCCAGGTTTTTCTGAAATTTGCCTATTCATCAATTCCCATTGCACAATAGTATTCCTTTACATTCATATACCACAGCTTATTCAGCTCTTTTCCAATTGATGGGCATCCCCTCAATTTCCAATATTTTACCACCATGAAAAGGGCTGCTATTAATATTTTTGTACATGTATGCCTTTTTCTTTTTTTATGCTCTCATTGCAATACGGACCTAGAAGTGGCATTGCTGGATTGAAGGATACGCACAATTTAGTTGCCCTTTGGTCATTGTTCTCCAAAATGGTTGAATCAGTTCACAACTCTACCAACAATTCATTAGTATCCTAATTTTCCCACATCCTCTCCCACATTTATCATTTTCCTTTTCTTTTTGTTATATTATCCGATCTGATAAGTATGATTTGGTATCTTAGAGTTGTTTTAATTTGCATATCTCTAATCAAAAGTGATTTAGAGCACTTCATATGCCTATAGATAGCTTTGATTTCTTCATCTGAAAACTGCCTGTTAATATCCTTTGACCATTTATTAATTGGGGAATGAGGACTTTATCAGAGACATTTGCTGTAAAGATTGTTTCCCAGCTTTCCTTCTGATCTTGGTTGCATCACTTAGTTTGTACAAATGTTTTCTATTTTAATATAATGAAAATTACATATTTTACATTTTGTTAGGCTACCTCTTGTTTGGTTATGAAGTCTTCCCTTCCCCATAGATTTGACAGGTAGAATGTTCTTTGCTCTTCTAATTTTCTTATGGTGTCGGTCTTTACGTCTAAATCATGCACCCATTTTGACCTTTTTTTGGTACCCAGTGTGAGCTGTTGATCTATACCTAGTTTGTGTCCTATTGTTTTCCAGTTTTCTCAGAAGTTTTTGTCAAATAGTGAGTTCTCAGCCCAAAGGCTGGGGTCTTTGGGTTTATCAAACATTAGGTTACTATGGTAATTGACTACTGTGTCTTATGTACCTAATCTGTCCCACTGTTTCGCCATTCTATTTCTTAGCCAGTACCAAATAGTTTTGATGATTACTGCTTTATAATATAGTTCGAGATCTGTTATTGCAATGTCACCTTCTTTTGTATTTTTTCGTTAATTCCCTTGACATTCTTGATCTTTCGTTCATCCAGATAAATTTTATTGTTATTTTTTCTTGCTCTATCAGACTATTTTTTGTAGTTTGATTGGTATGGCACAGAATAAGTAAATTAGTTTAGGCAGAATCATCATTTTTATTATGTTGGCTTGGCCTATCCATGAGCAATTGGTATTTTTCCAATTGTTTAGCTCTGGCTTTATTTGTGTGAAAAGTGTTTTGCAATTGTGTTCACATAATTCCTGGGTTTGTCTTGGCTGGTAGACTCCGAAGTATTTCATATTGTTTACAGTTACCTCCATATGTCTTCTAAAAATTGAAGTCAGTTGATGAATTCTCTATGCATCCCAGTGGTCTCTTTAAAATGTTCTTCATTAAGAAATGGCAAGCAGGGGCCAAGTAGGTGGCACAATGGAAAGAGCACCAGCCCTGGAGTCAAGAGGACCTGAGATCAAATCCAGCCTCACATACTTGACACTTACAGCTGTGTAACCCAGAGCAAGTCACTTAACCCTGGTTGCTTCTCCAAGAAAAAAAAATAACAAGCAGGATGATTTCAGAAAAACCTGGAAAGACATATGTGAATTGATACAGAGTGAAATGAGCAGAACAAGGAGAACATTATACATTGTAACAGCAATATTGTATGATGGTCAACTGTGATGACTTAGCTATTCTCAGCAATACGATGATCTAAGACAATCCTCAAGGACTCATGATGAAAAATGCTATCCACCTCCAGAGAAAGAACTGATGCTATTTGAATATAGACCAAAGCATAATATTTTTTACTTTCCTTCTTTTGATTTTTGTTGGGGTTTGTGTGGTATTCCACAAAATGACTAATATAGAAATGTTTTACATGATTGCATATGTACAACCTATATCAGATTGCTTACTGTCTCAGGGAGAGGGGAGGGGAGGGAGGGAAGAATAGAATTTGGAACTCAAAACTTTAAAAAAAATCCAAATCTTAAAAGTTGTTTTTACATGTAATTGGGGGAAAACTAAAATGTTATTTAAAAAAGGAAGGGGGTTTACAAAGCCAAAACATTTTCATAATAACACTAAGACATTATTTGCCTATTAAAATACTACTCACTTTTTGAACTACATATCTGTGTGAGTCCAGATTTTCTTCAGGTGAGGAAAACTTCAACCAAAACAGCAACATCACAACAAACTGAATGCAGAAGGAAAATCCAGCTGTCTTCTACCAAGCCAGACATTAAAGAGATTTGCAAAATTAAGTAAAATAATGCCACTCTTCTCACTATTTTTTTTTTGCTTTGGAAAATATTTTCATTAAAAATGTTAGTTATGTTAAGATGCAATGGGTTTATTATTTTAAGTGAATAAATACTTAAGTTTCCTCCTTTTTTCTCACTGGAATTTTTTTTACAACTTTGAGAATTCACTCTTTAGTGCTTCCCATTCATCCTCAGATCTCTTTATCCCATTTTAGACCAAAAGCTCCTACCTATACTTTCTGTGAATATTTTAAAATTTAGGCATATCAGACTATGCCCAGTTTTCCTCTCTTTATTTTAAGAAATGGTAATTTCCCTTCAACATTCCTATCATTTGTATTTTAAAAACTACTTCTTGCTGGTCAAAACATCAGGTGTTTCCTCCATCTTTTGAAGAATGAAATGTTAAGGCAAGTCAAGAATTTATTAAGTGGGCTTTTGTTGTTTTTTTTTGGGAGAGGGGGAGAAGAGAGGGAAAGAGAGATATTATAGGGAGGAAGGGTAAGAGAGAGAGAGAGAGAACGAGACAGAGAGAGAGACAGACAGAGAGACAGAGAGATAGAGAGAGAGACAGAGAGACAGAGAGACAGAAAGACAGAGAGAGACAGAGAGACAGAGAGAGATCAGACACACACACATATACACAGACACAGAGAGACAGAGAGAGAGAGAGACAGATAGATAGACAGAAGCAGAGGGAAGGACTAGATAATCTAAGTCCTCAAGTTAGAAGGAGGGAATTGAAGGTCATAGGAGGGAAAGTTTATTTCTGACTATAGAGGTAACATAGAATTTGATACAGGCTTTCAGGATTTTAATCAGATGTAGAAAATTGTGTGAACAATGATGTAGAGATGGGAAAATTTGAGGTTTGTACTAGGAAAAGCAAATGGACTGATCTAATTAAGCCCTGATTTGTATCATTTGCCCATTTCCAAGATGTAAATACTTCTACCTAGAATTTAACAATAGGCTCCCAAAAGCCAGTTTTGAGTTGGCTCCAGCATGCCTCTGGTAATGGATAGAGTACTCAACTTAGATTCAGGAAGACCTAAGTCCAAATCCTATCTCATCCCCTTATTAACTGTTTGACCCAGGACAAATCACATAATCTGTCCCAGCTTCCATTTTCTCATCTGTAAAATGGGCTTGTTCTAAGGATCAAATGAGATAGCACATGAGATAGCTACAGAAGATAGATTACTGGACTCAGAATCAGGAAGAACTGGGTTTGAATACCTCCTCAGAACATACACTTAACTGCGTGATATTTGGTAGGTCACATAACAGTTCTAAGCCTGTTTCCTTATCTGTAAAATGGGTACGTTGTCTCCTCCATTAGCTTGTGAGCTCCTTGAAATCAGGGACTATTTTTATATATCCAGTGCTTAGCCCAGTCGCAGACACATAGGAGGTGCTTTAAAATATTAATAGACTAACTTACTATAGAGAAGATGAAGGAGATCTTCATCTTGTATGAGATAAACCAAAAAAGATGTTTGGAGTATGATTATAGAAGGCCCTGAATGAGAGCTAAAGCATTCTATATTTAATAAGCAATGGAGGAGTTATTGATGGTTGAGGAGAGGGCAGTGATATGATCAGATCTGTGCATGAGGAAGGTTAGTTTAGCAGTTATTTGTTAGATGGGTTGAGGTGGGGGAGAAAAGGAGAGACTGCAGGTGGGAGATTGGTTAGGAGTTTATTGTAATAATCCAGGAAAGAGGTAATGAAAGCCTAAACAAAGTTGTTGGTTGTGGAAATGGATAAAAGAAGGGAACTATTTGGAGGGGCAGGATGGATTTGAATGTGAGAGTAGATGGAGAATCAGGAGATGACGTCAAGGTTTTAAGCCTACATAATTGGAAAGATTGTGGTGTCGTTAATAGAAATAGAAAATTCAAAGTAAGAAATAGATTTGAGTTATAAGATCAGACTGAGATCTGGAAGGGACCTCAGAGGTCATTTAGTTTAACACCTGCATTTTTTTACAAGTGAGGAAACCAAGTCCTAGAAAGATTCAGTGACCAGTCAAAGATCATATGTATAGTAAGTAGAAGAGCTGGCCCTTGTGAACCCAGGCCCTCTGACTCCAAATTCAGAACTTTTTATTTATTATATCATCTATCAGGTTTGGAGGGTGGGGAGAGAATGAGAGAATGATGAATTCAGGTTTGAGTATGTTGAGTCTGAGATGTCCATAAGGGATTACAAAGGGCAGGCTTATACCAGCACTCTGATCAGGTTAAATTTAAGAATGAAATGATACACTTGTGAGTCACTGAAAAGTTAACAGAAGGAGTTTAACTTAGCTCTAACACGAAGTATGCAACAAGGACACAGTAGCACTTATCTTTTCTAGACCTATTACCTCACCCAGCTCCTTATAGAAAAGGATCTGGTCAGCAAAGCAGGGTGTGCTAACATTCATAATTTTCTGATATCAATCAAATCAGAGGCGCCCCACCTTATGCCCTTAAGCGACCATAAAGCTACAACAAGAGAGGCAAGAGCCAATCAGGTCCCAAGAACAGTTCTGTCATCTTCTAGGAAAAAATAATTCCTGCTATGGAGGGGGGGGAGAGGGAGAATCTTGAACTTACCACAGGTATCCAGGAAGATATCTTCAGTAGGTTGTTGGAAATATGGTTCTGGAGCTCAAGAAAGAGGGCAGGGCTGGAGTAGAGCCTCAGCAGTCATCAGCAAGACACAAAAGCTTAGTAACTGGAAGAAGAAATCACCACGGGATGTATTATCCAGGTGTATGCTTAGGAAATTTCACCCTCTGAAATTGGAACTCATAAGGGATCAGCATAAAATGTATGAGGTTAACCACCTATGGAAATCTTCCCAGAAAATAACCTGCCCTAAGAGAAAATGTGAAAATGTGGCTCATAAATCACATCTAAAAATGTAACTAATGTAAGATAAGCTAAAATCTAATTAATTGTCACGTTTTGCCATAAGGCAATGTTGCTATTGACAGATACTTTTTATGACTGATAAGAAATATTGAAAAAAGAGAGTTAGTAAAGATATATCTATATTTATTTCTCATAGCCCAAGGGTGAGAGATAACTGTGTTTGACCTACATGATTATTCAAATCACTACAAAAGAACACTCTGCCATGAAACTAGGAGAATTCTCCATGCTTCACCTGGGTGAAATATTCCATAAGATTGTCTATATCTCTTTGACCTCATTCCAGGCTAATTAAGCAATCTTCTGATTACTAACTCATCATCTCAGGATTGGATAACTTGGAAACAGATGCCCTGGTGAGTGAACACAAGTACCCAGACAACAAAATTGTAGTAATTGAAAAAATTAGTATTTGAATTTATAAATCATTCTCTTGTGAGTTTGCATAGAGTGAATCTGTCCCCTTGAGCCTGACTCCTATGTGGTGAAATGACCAAACAATTACAATTCTTGAAATGCATAGATGAGAACAGTCCTTGAGCCCATAAAGATCCTAGTAAGTTACAGATATATTTCCTTAAACAGCATTACCAATCTCTAGCATTGTACTAAAGCAGGCAAATCAGGGATTTTCTCTAGGGAGCCAAACATTTAGAGGGAACTGATAATATTTCAGCAGCTTATTTCTTTTTTTAATAGTATTTTCTTTTTCCCAGTTATATGTAAAAATAATTTTTAACATTCATTTTATAAGATTTTGAGTTACAAATTTTTCTCCCTCCCTCTACCTCCTTTCCTCTTCCTAAAACAGTAAGGAATTTGATAAAGGTTACATATGTGCAATCATGTAAAACATATTTACATATTAGTCATTTGTGAAAGAAGAAACAAACTGAAAGGAAAAAAAACCTGAAAAAAATGAAGAAAGTGAAAATGGTATGCTTCAGTCTGCATTCAGAGTCTATTGGTTCTTTCTTTGGATGGTGACATCATTTTCCCTTGTGAGTCTTTTGTAATTGTCTTGGATCATTGCATTGCTGAGAAGAGCTGAATCATTCATAGTTGATCATCATTCAATGTTGCTGTTTCTGTGTTCAGTGTTCTCCTTGTTCTGCTTATTTCACTTTGCATCAGTTCATTTAAGTCTTTTCAGGTTTTTCTGAAACCTGTCTGTTCATCATTTCTTATTGTACAGTAGTATTCTATTACATTCAAATACCACAGCTTGTTCAGCCATTCCCCAATTGATGGAGATCCCTCAATTTTTAAGTTTTTGCCACCACAAAAAGAGCTGTTATATATATTTGTGCATGTAAATCCTTTCCCCTTTTTATGATCTGTTTGAGACACAAACCTAGTAATGGTATTTTCAGCAGCTTCTTTCAAAAGAATAGGATAGGGATAAAGATTGAATCTGTGATTTAATTGCTTTAGGGAACTCCTGGGTAAGGAAACCCTTTCTTACCCATGTAGGTCTGCAACCTGTGATCATAGAGTTACCTAGAACAATGAAAGCTTAGGTGGTTTGCCCAAGGTCACATTGTCAGTATGTTTCAGAGACAGGACTCTGGTATGGCCTATCTGTTATGTTGAACAACGTCTCAGGGAACTCTCATCTGGTAAGAATAACAAGTTAGAATAGGAAGTTATCAGATGGTGGGCTGGAGTGAGTTCCCAATCCTTCCCCCAGCTCTGTTTCCCAGCCTACTCTGGTCACCTCCCTAGAAGCATCCAGTATCCGATAGTCTCTGTCTCCTTTCCCCACCCTCCCCTATGATGAGTCAACTAAAAGACTCACTTTATACTCCTTTCCCCAAACTTAATTTATAGTCATTGGTCAGTCATTTCTAACTCTTTATGACCTCATTTGGGGTCTTCTTGGCAAAGATACTGGAATGGTTTGCATTTCCTTCTCCAGCTCATTTTATGCATGAGGAACTGAGACAAACAGGGTAAAGTGACTTGCTAAGGGTCACATAGCTAGTAAGTATCTGAGGACAGATTTGAAATTAGGAAAATGAGTCTTCTTGACATCAGGCCTGGCATTTTATCTACTGCACCACTGCTGGCTTATTCTAAGGACCAGAGTTATCAAAATGCTTTGGAAAAGGTCAGAGCGTATCCTCTTTGTACAGTGGGATTGTCATTAGGGGTCAGCTCTGTAGCTGTTGCTGGTTCTGCCTCAGATCTCAGCAGCTGGGGTTATGGAAACTTAAAGGCAGAAGTGGCAGATGTGAAATCCTTGTGGTCTGGGTTTGAAGCCTGGTAACTTGATGTGATGGAGGAGGCCAGAAAATCCAGAGGTCTGGGCATGTTCCTCTACTGGCTCTGTCACAGGTTCCCCCTGTGATTTTTAGTAGAACACTGTGGCTTCAGCTTCCTCCTTGCACTGTATCTGTGGCCATTCCCAGGTGTAACCCAGATGGCTCCTGAGGAGAGAGTGAGGCTGGTGACTTTGCACAGCCCTCCTTCACTTAAATCCAATTCATTTGCATGTCATGGCATCACCTTCCTAATGCCATGGTCTTCTTCGAGAATGTAGGACAAACAACAACAATGCCAATTTGTGGTACTTGCCATGGTTCTAAGAATCCTAATTATGACTCTTCCAGCTTCCCTCCCTAACTATCTTAACTATGATACATGCCATGTAATAGGCAATAGTATGGTCGTTCATTCATTGAAAACTTATTTTAGCTCCTATTATGTGCCAGGAATTATATTGTTACTAAGGCTATGAAGATTGGT
>CM053624.1:47722003-47737322 GCA_028646595.1 Phalanger gymnotis | reverse complement strand
AGCAATCTAACAATGTAACAATGTTCCAATTTTCCCACATCTTCTCCAGCAATTTATCATTTTCCTCTTTTGTCATTTTAGCCAATCTGACAGGAGAGATGTGGTACCTAAGAGTTGTTTTGATTTGCATTTCTCTAATCAGTAGTGATTTTGAGCATTTTTTCATATGCTTATAGATATCTTTAATTTCTTCCTCTGAAAACTGCCCGTTCATATCCTTTGACCATTTCTCAATTGGAGAATGACTTGTATTCCTATGTATTTGGCTCAGTTCCCTGTACATTTTAGAGATGAGGCATTTATCAGAGACACTAGTTGTAAAGATTTTCTCCCACTTTTCTGCTTCCCTCCTAATCTTTGTTGTATTTGTTTTTTTTTTAAAAATTCAATTTAACATAATCAAAATTATCCATTTTGCATTTTGTAATGCTATCTCTTGCTGTGTCATGAATTCTTTGCTTTTCCATAAACCTGATAGGTAAACTATTCCTTGCTCTCCCTGAACCTCCAATTTCTTAAGAAAGTCCTTCTCCCAAGGCATTTCAGCACCCATTCTGAAACTTCTAGGATTAGGGAGTTGTCTGGGGGGTCATGAGAGAGTCAATGACTTACACAGGGCCACACAGCCAATATGTGACAGAGGTCATACCTGACCCTTTGTCTTCCTGACTCCAAGGCTGTTCTCTATCCAGTACACTACAACTGCATCTTCATCTTTTCTTAGTGCATTCCACTCATATGTCACAGTTTGTTCAGCCCTTCCTCCCAACATTGGGCACCTAGTGTTCCAGGTTTTTGCTACCACAAAGGGTGATGCTACATTCATTTTGCAAACTTAAGGATCTTTGTTTTTGTCATTGACTACCTTGGGGTTCTGTGCTTTGCATGTGCATATGGCATGTCTCCTAATTCGAATGTAAGCTACTTAAAGTCTATGACTATGCGTTAGTCCAAGGCTGAGTATACAGTAGGTGCTAAGTAACGATTTACGGAATGGTTGTATTTCCTACTGCCTCTTTCTATGTGCAAGGTTGAGCAGAGTTTACAATATCCAAAAGCCCGGTTCTTTTTTTTTTCTTTGTGTTGGCGTCCTGCTCCTTGGTGAGATAGACATCCAAATCAAGAACAAGGGACACCAAGACACATGCTGAGGAACCCCTTACTCTGTCCCTGCTCCCCATCTGATTTGAGCTTTGTTCACAAATCTGCTTTTCTATGTGAGGACCCAAATTCACTTATTGAAGTTTCATGGATTTCCATCCTTGCTCTAGTGTTTGAGAGCTCTTGGTCCACTGTACAGGATTAGTACAGATTAGTAACTCAGTTA
Source organism: Phalanger gymnotis (assembly GCA_028646595.1). Taxonomy (NCBI): domain Eukaryota; kingdom Metazoa; phylum Chordata; class Mammalia; order Diprotodontia; family Phalangeridae; genus Phalanger; species Phalanger gymnotis. Next base: position 47,735,995 of record CM053624.1, on the reverse strand, counting down.
GATTATAGAAAACCCAAGGAAATCCAGGAGAAGTCCCATTCTTTAGGCTTGGTAGGATACCACCTTGGAAATTTCTGCTTCAGAGTACTTGTTAGCAACTGGATGGCCAAATTGGCACCACTGGCAACCAATACATGTATCTGGGCTAGACTGGGTGCTTGCTATATCCCCCAAGAGGAAAAAAAGTTCCTAGCTACAGTTTGGCCCGGTAGTAGTATCTTTTTTAAATAATATTTTATTTTTTCCTAATTACATACTAAAACAATTTTTAACATTTTTTTAAAAAGTTTTGAGCTCCAAATTCTATCCCTCCCTCCCTCCCTTCTCTCCTCCTTCACTGAGATGGTAAGCAGTCTGGTATAGGTTATACATATGCAATCAGGTAAAACATCTCCATATTATAGTCATTTTGGACAAGAACACTTGAATGAAACAAAAGGAAGAAAGAAAGAGAAAAATAGTATGCTTCGGTTTATATTGAAATGGTATTAGTTCTTTGTCAGGAGGCAAATAGCCTGTTTCATCATGAGTCCTTTGGGATTGTCTTGACTCATTGTATTGCTGAGAAAAGCTAAGTCATTCATCATTCTTCATCATACGATATTGCTGTTACTGTGTAGCATTCCCCTGGCTCTGCTCACTTCACTTTGCATCAGTTTATGTAAGTCTTTCCAGATTTTTCTAAAATCACCCTGCTTGTCATTTCTTATAGTACAATAATATTCCATCACAATCACATACTACATCTTGTTCAGCCATTCCCCAAATGATGGGCATCCCCTCAATTTCCAATTCTTAGCCACCACAAAAGAACTGCTACAAATATTTTTGTACAAGTAGGTTCTTCCCCCCTCCCCCAAGTTTTTTAATCTCTTTGGGATTTAGACCTAGCTGTGGTATTGCTGGATCAAAGGGTATGCACAGTTTTATAGCATTTTGGGCATAGATACAAATTGCTCTCTAGAATGGTTGGATCATATCACAATCCCACTAACAGTGCGTTATTGTCCCAATTTCCCCACATCCCCAGCAACATTTATCATTTTTTAATTTTTTGTCATATTAGCCAATCTGAAAGATGTGATCTGATACCTCAGAGTTGTTTTAATTTGCATTTCTCTAATCAATAGTGATTTAGAGCATTTTTTCATATGACTATAGATAGCTTTGATTTCTTTGTCTGAAAACTGCCAGGCAGTATTTCTATGCTCAGTTTCCAGCTTACTTTGGTCCTGCTTCTCATATATCACTATGGTTGAGTCCAACAGTCTATAGCAATTTTCCTTCCCTAAGCAGATTGAGTATGGGTAGAGTATAACCAGGAGAGAGATCTGTATAATTTCAGGCAGAGACTTGGGCTCAACAGAGAAGAAGATTCTTTACTCAAGCTCCGAGATACACCCATAGTGATGAGAAAGAATTCAAAGAGGTAAGTATATAGGGATTTATTACAACGTCTAGTTGCAAGCCAGATTCACCAGGGATGCTGAGAACCTTTGTTTAACTAACATGGGATGAAAACTGGATTTGGGCTTGGAGGCTGTCATGAAATATCCTGGCCTACCGGAGGAGTCTGGGGTATTTGCTTTTGTTAATGTCTGGACTTACAGTGATGCAGACACAACAGGAATCAGGGGGGGCATGGCACAGCACTCCACCGCCATAAGAGAAAGCTGTCTTGACCAATAGATGTAAGACAAATCATCACTTTGCCAATTTCTTTCTTTCCTAGTAGTAACTCTGGGCTTACTTTCCTAACTATGGTGACTGTTATAAATGCTTTTTCTGGCTTTGGCATAAAGTTGGTCACCAAGGTGAATTCTCCTTAGATCACAACTTGGAGCAAACCATCTCTTTCCCAAAGGGTTCCTCTAGGCCCTGTTAATTGGCATTAATTACTCCACCCATTAGACACAGGGCTATAATTCAACAACTAAGGTTGACAAAAATAGCAACTGACTCAGCTGATGTTCTTAAATACAAATTGTGTATGGGCAGGGAGGTTTTAGGGTTAGGGATACTTGATTTGACCAATCAGTATCAGAATCTAATCCAGTGTAGGGAAAAAGCATTAGCTTTGGGTTAGAGGACCTGTGTTAAGTGCTGAATTATGTCACTAAATTTCCCTGCATTTCAGTTTACTCATCTATAAAATGAGGAGTTTCTACTAGATAGCTTCTAAGGCCCCTTCCAGCTCTCAATCCTTTTCTTTTGTTTCTTTACCCATTTTTTTCCTTTAGATTACTTATTTGTTTCTAGTTAGACTTGTGTCCAAGCTGTGTTTTTCTTTTCTTTTTTTTTTTTTAAAAAAGCTATTTTCCTTTGAGGCTTTGCCTGTAGATATTATGGAATCATTCTCTTCTTCTAGGTTGGTGTCTTGGGTATCCTTGTCACCACAATAGCTCTTTATGGTGGGATTGTTTGTTTATTCTTCCAGCTTACTGTTTGACTTTGGTCTTTATGTTAAGGCTGAGCTCTGTGTATTCCTAGGGGAAATACCTGGTCTGAATTTTTGTCCTCTTGCGTCCTTCTGTTGCTTTACTGTAGTATTGACTGTTATATTATTTCAGGATTTCAGGGACAGCTCATACTAGTGACCTGAAAACGTTCAGTATTCCCAAAGTGGTGTGATTTGGGGCAAAGTCCTCATGGTTTGAGCTTAGGAAGTTTCAGACCCAGGTTTGGGTCTGAATAATATTCCTGTGAGCCAATCTAGTTGGAAGTTCCAGTAATCTGCTGCTGGACTCAGCCACTACCAGTCAGCTAAGAAGCTTTTTAGGTTGGGGGTAACAGAACTGAAGGCTGCCCTTTGGTAGGGAATTCCTACCCTGGTTATTCCACTGTAGACTTCAGACTTGGATGGATGGAGGCTAGAACTGAGACCTCATTTCACTCTTGGGATCAGAACCACACATTTATCTATTGTTCACTTCTGAACTTTTTCCTTGCTCAGTACCCAGCCTAGAGTCCAGAACCTCTCTACAAATCCCAACCCTGGGTACAGATCTCCTCCTCAGTAGACCCTGGATCTGTGACCCAAAACTGGGTACTGAGTAAAAGGGCTTTTTTCTGCACCTTGAATAATGGCATGGTGGCTCTGATCCAGCCGTCATATATAGTCTCATTCTCTTATAGTCCTTGAGTGCTGGAATGCTTTGAATACATGTTCTTGGCAGGACCCACCCACCCACCCCCAGTGTCCACAGACCTGTCTGTCTGGGCCACTGAGTCAACGTGGGCTGAAAAAATTAATCACTGTGATTTTTTCTTGAATTTCCAGTAAGGACTTGGTCTGGTGCATTTTCTAGAACTTTGTGGAGAAGGTGTGTTGGAAGAGTTGGACTATGCTTCTTCCAGCTTCCCTGCCATCTTGGTTCTGCCCTCTCAGCCTTATTCTTTTTCATAACTCCTCATTTTTTTAATGTAACATCTTGCTCACTTCCACTGTGCACCTCATTGCCCTCTGGTAGATGATTATTTTTATTCTTCAGAGACTGGTGTTCCATCACTCGTGGCCATGTATAGAATGTATAGAATGTATACATGGCCATGTATAGAATGTTGGCATTAAAGGGATGGGACTTTGTTTCCTGGAGAAATTTGGAGCTGTTTAAAAGAACTTGGTTGTTTCAAAGGCAGACCAGCTTACTTTTCTGCTCCTGTTTCATTATACTATAATTCATTGTTGTTTATAATTATGAGCCCAGCTCATCATCCGTTTTCAGTTTCTGTCAAAGATGCAAACTCACATATACACATTACATTTATATTGTAGACCTATATATAAATGTAGTTATACACACATATGCAATATCTCATCAACCTTAGTACTCCACCTCACAACTATCTTCCTCTTCTTTGATTGGAGGGTGGAGCCATCTGCTCCAAAGTTCCATTTAAGAAAAGAGCTTAGCTCAGACATCTCCTTCTCATCTTTGTAGATTGCTCTACTTTGGGACTTCTCTGACTGACTTTTCCCACCATGGTACCCTCATGGAGTACATTCTCCTCCCCATCTCTCCCCACCCCCTACTGCTTTTCACCTTCCTTTTGTGTTTTGTCTTTCCTCCTTGAGGGCAGAGATTGTCTTTCTTTTTCCATATTTGTAATCTTCAGTGTTTAGCAGAGTGCATGGCACACAGTATGTGCTTAATAAATGTTTATTGACCGACTGAAATGTATACACATATAGATGTATGTATACCGAGAGATGAGCTTGATAATTGTCCTTCTAATTGCATAACATGGACAATAAATATTTTTCATTCCTTTTGTTTTTCTTGTGTAAATGATTAAGCTAAAATATTTTGAGTCGTTACTGATCTTGTCCAGGAGGTTCTGCAGTGTCCCGGGGCTTGACATAACAAGTATCATGTCATCTTCAAACAGTTGGAATATCTGGAAGATCACACCATCTATACATAGAAATCTTCCCATTTTTTGGGTGGCACCATTAAGATGGGCTTTCTTTTTGTGTTTCTAAGCAACTGTGAGTTTGGAGAGTCAGAAAACTTCCACTTTGATTACTAGTCAAATACTTCCTAATCCCTGGCCCAGAATGAGATGCCGGTGACTTAAGTTCTTTGTTTATTTATACATTGGTAGGAGAAGGATGTGAGTGCTGAGGTCATTCCTATGGGCCTAAGCAGGACTGTGATTGATGAGCATGGACAGTAACTAGAGACACCCCAGAGGAGAAACCCAGTTATCAATTAGGACAATTGTCTCTTGAAGGCTTGTTTTCTGACAAAGCTGAGTTTTCTGTAAGGCTCATGTTGATCTGGGTCAGCCAGACCACCAGTTAGTTGAATAGTTGATTAATTGTCTTTTTTTTTAAATCTTGGATTTGCCGTTTGGTTGAATTGTGGTTGCCTTCCCTTCCTCAGCCTCTACTTGCCCTTCCCACAAAAATGATCAGAAGAAATAAAATATCCCTTTTAAATGAAAAAAAAAAACCCTTCCTATTTTTTAAAAAATGGAGTCTTTTGCTTGATCTGAAAATCAATTAGTCAGTGGGGATTTTTATTAGTCAAACATGTAAGTAATTAAAGATATTGATTAATGGCATGCAGCAGTGGGCACCAGACGCAGCCTCTACCCCACCCCCATCATATCATTACAGTAGATTTGTAGAGCAGGAGAGAAATGAGACTTCCAGTGTTAAGAGCCCCAATTCTCTGTCATGCATCTACCCAGATAAAGAATAAGCTGCCTGTACCCCATGGAGGAGCCATCAGCAATGAAATGAACCACATGTCAATATCTCCCTCAGGGTACCCATCCTATGTGGTTCTTGGTAAAATTGTGAAGTTGGCAAAGTTTGGATTCTGAACCTCTACCTCTGCTTTCTGCATTCTCAGTGTCAACTCCTTTCTACCAATAGCCTCATTGACTATCCAACATTGATTTGAGGGAAAGCTTGGCTCTCAGGCGTTTGCCCCTCACTTTACACATGATTTACTGGCTTTCCTTTCCTGGGGCGACATGTTTAGGTCTCCTATTTCACAGAAGCATGCAATCTGGAAGAGACCTTAGGGATCGTTGGGTCCCATTCCCTTATTTTTGAGAAGAATGAGAAACTTGAGGCCTTGAAAAGGGTGAAGAGCCTTGTGCATAGTTACAAGGTAATTTAACAGCAATGCAAGGACCAGAATCAGTTTTCCTGATATAGAGTGATCTTTCCTTTCCTCCAGGCTACCTAACTGCTCAATTTATAATTGGGGTAATCAGAAGCTGCCAGCCTAGGGCTTGGGGGGTGGGGCATCCCATTGAATATGCATAGATAGGTCTCGAATCTGGCTCACTTCCAAAAAGACATATGCTCTAACACAACAATCTTTTAATGGTCCTATTGGTCCCTGTGATGGGGGAAGGGGCAAGAGAAACGGGCATGAAAGCCCTTTGCCAAAGAGGAGGCATAGCTCACTCAACAGATTTTAAGGAGTGATTCTACCCTCCGTCCGTTTTGTCCTCTGTGAAACGTTCGGGGATTCTTCAGACTCTCTCTCAGAAATCCATAGAGGGGTTGGGGAATCTCTCTCCCTTTTCCAGCAGCAATGGCAACCTTAAGCACACTGCAGTGACGTGTGCTGCTTTCCTAGGTGAACCTGGAACTGGATTCCAAGCCTCTGGCTGCCTCTTCTGCTTTATGGTTGATGGGATCAAGGAATAATGGAGACTATGTAACATCCCAGGAAAACTTTTCACCAAGAGCTGGGCAGGCATTTGTTAGCGAATTAATTTGTTAATAAAGACCTTATAGGGAGGAAACTGGGCTAAATTCTTTTAAGCCCTTAATACCCTCTTGTGGCACGTGGGCTTTATAAACAACAAGGGAAATTTTTTGGCTGTAAATTTGTTGATTATGTTCATGACCAGATCTGTCCTTTTTGTCTCTACTGTGTATATGGACCAGGTTTTGAACAACAACTTGGAATGCAGCATTTCTGATTGGGTCTGCTTCTTAGAAGGACCATGTAATACTCAGCTTTATTGTGAGACCTGTTTAGAAAATTTTCTGTCAAGTTGCTTCAACCTCTGATACATGAATTCCCAGGAGAGTGAAAATCACTCAGAAGATTTTGTCAAGGACACAGCTGTTTTTAACCTTGTTGATCAAAGTCAATGTCATTTGGCCCTTAAATGTTCTTTGTACATAAGACCTTAGGCAGCTTGCAACAGAGCCTGGAACACAAGAGTTCTCTAGAACACAAAGAACACAAATACATACGCAGAGAAAGTTGCCTAGAGAACACTAGATCTTCTTAGGGCCACATTGCTCCGCCATGAGTTGTTTCACCTGGCTTACTTGCTCCCTCTCCTGGCAAGACATAAGCCCTGTTGCCACAATAGATCAATAATAAATTTAATAAGATAAAGTAATACTAATAAATAAAATTTAAATAAATTAATAAATTGGATGACCCCTAGTGGCAAATCCTTTCCTTGTCTTACCTTCTGCCTTTACAAGCAGCCTCCAAACAAGAGAGAGGCTGGGTATATGAGGCTAGGGGTTAAGGGTGTTTAGGCCGTGGTTTATGCTTTCCATTCCAACAGCCCAATGGCCCTACTTTATAGGAAATTATGGTATAAAAGAGTAGCAGAGTCAATGAAGGAGAGGAATGGAAGGTATTCCAGCTAATAGACTTATGAGCACACCTGATGCCTCCTCCACCCCGACTCCATGAAGACTAATGATGGCAAGAAAATCATGAGGAGTTACCCAACTGAAAAGGCAAGTAGATAGAGCCACGACACAGATTGAAATGGGTTCTGGACTTGTCCTTTCATTGGTATATAAAACTCCCAGATGAACAAATTTCTTTTCCCAATGTAGGTCAGAACCTCTCTATAATTTATTGTTTTAGAGAGTTGTTGAGAGTTCTGAGAGGTTAAGGGATTGCCCAGGGTCACATGGCCACAAAGTGTCGGAAATGGGATCTATTTAAGCCACCACACAATGAAGTCTACAACTTGTATAACCATGTAGCTTTTGAGTATGAATTAAATTTTCATATGTTGTCTAGTTCAGGGCTGTCCAACCTTAGGTTTTTATTGAAACAACAGACAGTATGTTTTGATTTGCCATTTTAATGAGAGCTCTGTGGTAGCTAGGCTTTGTTTACTAAAGTGTTTATGTAAATTTCTATCCCTGTAGGCAGCCCTGTAATCACACTGCAGGCCTCACGTGGCCCATGGGCCACATTTTGGACAGCCCTGGTCTAGTTCAAGCAATAATTTGTCTCCAATATTGGAATATTGACATCTAAAGCATGTGCCTTGTCTCTTATCATTTTTCCTTCTCAGATCTTGCTGTGAATCTTTGGTTTTGACCCTGCTTCTGTCTCCAACATGATCTCCTATCTCTGGCCTTTCTCAGATAATCAGCTGGATATTCAGTTGCATGCTTCATACTTCCAATCATGATGAATAGTTTTGACAGTAGTGAGATATATCATGCTATGAGCTATGGCAAACTGTTTCTTCACATTGTTAAATGCACCTTCTGTCCACTGCAGAGCTATGAAGTGCTTCAGCAGATTGGTGATAGATACTACCAGGGTGAAGAACTGAGAGATGAAGCAGAATTAGTTCTTTCCCTTGCCTCTTCCTCCCTACTATATGGAGCCATATAGCATGGGTCCATAGGGACTCCCTACAGGTCCCTTTTAGGACAGTCCCAGGAACTCCATTCTCAAATTTTGGTAAATAGCAATTGCTGGAGGATGCTCAGACCAATTCAGTGTGGTTGGTGGAGTTCCAATAAAAGATGAAGCTATCTCTATTTGCTGTTTCAGTAAATCTTGCAACAGTAAATCCATGAACTTCTAAAAATTATGGGGGATGTCAAGTAACCAAAATCACATAAGCTGGTATTCATATGGTCCATACTAGGTGAAGAAGGCTGCCCTTCCTTTGTTCTCCTTTCAGATAAGTGTGTGTATTTTCTCATCTGAAAAATGGGCTTTGAGATGCCTTCCAGTTCTAGTTCTATGATTCTAGGAGGAAAGGTGCAATCGTATCAATATCCCTGTCCCTTCAAATCAGTGCCTTCTAGTTCCAAATCTGTGATCTAACGTGAACTTCCTAATCCGGAATCTGTGTTCTGGCAAATAGTCTTCCTCCTTATCTTAGCACTTGAATCATGGTGATCTGCAGACACCCTGCTACAAGCCTAATCCATCTTAACTTAAAAGTTTGTGTTTGCTCTCCTTCTAACTCAAACCCCATCTGCTCTGCTCCTGGCAAGATGCCCTTCATTCCCTTGTGCTGGTTGCCTTATCACAGTGCTGGTCAGTTCTTGGTCCTTGGCAGTACCTTTTCTCTTAATGTGTTAATATCATTGCAGCTTTTTTCTTTATTCTCTGACCCTCTAAAAGTCCCCATGCAGGGTAGAGGCCTCTACTGGAGGGTAGTACAGACAAAAATCAGGGAAACAGATATTTGGGTTTGTCTTTTTAATTTTTTTTAAATCAGGTTGCTCTTCTTCAGCTGAAATTTGCAGCTCCAGATCGGCTCTGTTTGCTCAGACTTGCTGACATTTCCGTGGTCTTTTATTAAAAAATCCGATTAACCTGCTGAGAAAGCAGGATGTTTGTCCAAAGCTTATGGACTCTCCCTTCTTGCCCATTTTGTGATGGAGCCTGGGTAACATCAGGTTTTACAATGGCGTGGCACCTTCTTGTGAGGACTTGGTTCCCTTTTGCACAAACAAACACTTTCTGAGTGGAGAAGAGTATGCCCAAAGATGGGAAAGACCCATTCCCTCTGAAGATTTGTGCTGAGCTACCCTGCTCATTCAGTCATAGACAGGGTCTTGGAGATCATTTTCTCCTCCTCATCTTTCCTCTCTACGTAATCTGTGACTGGTGATCCCTTTTAGAGAAAGAAAAGTACTGCAAAGGAGAAGGGATAGCAGTCAAATTAAGAGGATGTCCTGCTTTTTTCTCCATTTCTCATCAGTCCAAGATCTAACCAAAGGATTCTTGAATATTTTCTCCCTGTTATTTATTTCCAAGGATGCCTATTGAATATACATTTTCTGCAAGATAAACAGATCTATTTTTATTCCAGAGTAACCAGAACCCACTGGTGAACTCTGTGTGTGTGTGTGTTTGTGTTCTTGCTAGACTGTTTGAATTGCTGCTAGTTTGAGGGCATCTGGCAAACTCATTTCTATTTTTACAAAGATGGAGTTATTGGGCACTCTTTGAGGGATGCTCCAAGATCCCTCCAGGCTCAGTGAGAATTCTAACACCACAAATGCTGGTAGGTCTGAGAAAAGGAGGGCTTTATCTGGTTCAACAGGCAACAGAGGCATCTACTTCAAGGATTACAATTCATACTTATCTTAAGCCTTAATCAAATAACACAAGGCGTCTTTGGCTGTGACATAATGAATGAATCACTTTTACTCACGTGGATGAACCGCAAGAGCCAATATTTCAACTTGGACAGAGATTAGTGAAATATTTGTATATGCCTGTATAAATAAACACCTAACACTTTCTTCCCCTCCCCCAACTCTCTCCTCTTCAAGTACACACAGCCACTAGTAGTTCACTAGAGGAATGCTCATATTAATAGGCACTGAGTTCATGCAGAGACTGACTGCTGACACAATTAGTCATAATAATAATAAAAAGAAATCCACATTTCTGCAGGAAGTGAAAATGCCATCGGAATTTTAATAACAGCTCCATTTTCCTTCCCGTGAATGATTAACTTAAGTGGATTTCGGACCTGAGATGGGCCTTCATCCACTCAAGGCCCACAGGAAAACTGCAAGAACTAAGCAATAAAAGCTATTCAAACATCAGAAGTGACAACTGGCTGATGTAGAAGACATTGAACAGGGAATTAGGGATGAACTCAGGCCAGTGCCTCAGAGTCTTCATCTCCAACATCCTGCTGCTTCCTTAAAAGATGAAGGTTTGGGCTGGACTGACCCTTCAGCCTCCACATCCCCTGTGCTTTTTGCTGATATTTTCTCTTAGGGCTGGTTCAGACCAAATCAGACTTACAGAATGTCAGAGCTGGAAGGGTCTTTAGAAATCAGAGTCAAACTTTTTTTATTTTTATTTCGTAGAGAAGAATAATAAAACTGAAAAAGGTTAAATGATTTAACAAGGATCTGTTGGAGGATCTGGTTATGTTTAGTCTGGAGAAGAAAAGACTTGGGGTGGAGAATGAGGTCTCGGCTGCAGTCAAACATTTGGTCTTGTGGAAGAGGATCAGGCTTGTTCGGCTTGGCATGAAAGCAAGGACCTTGAGTAAAGGAGCAGAGGAGAGTAGGAGAAGCAGATTTCCTCTTGATATAAGCAAAAGCTTCCTAACAATCAGAACCATTCAGAGGTGGAATGGATTAACCTGGGAAGTAATGGGTCCACCCCACCTCTGCCACTCGTAGAGGTCTCCAGGAGAAGTCTGAATGACTACTTGTTGGGCATGTTGTAGTGGAAATCAACTCTATGAGTACAGTTTGCCCAAGGTCACAAGCTCATCTAGGGAAGTAAACTTGGCTTTCTGCCTTTCAGCCCCAGGGTCTTTCTACCATACCATGCTGCCTCCCTAAGTAAAGTCCTTTAATGGCAGGAGAAAGAAGTCTAAGTGGGCATGGGGACCCAGGTCTATGTATTGAATGAGAAGTTCAGTTAATGCTAACTGGTTGATCTTGTTGACAAGAATCATAGGAATCATAAGAATTGACAGGGTCCTAAGTACCAGCAGCAGTAGGACTGGGCTCCAGGATGGCTGGAATTATACCCAAACCTTCAAAGAAAATAGTTTGTTTTCTTGGATTCAGTATCTCCATGAAAAGAGCATATGCGAGAGAAGTAGCTGGGAACTTGCCTTGGCTGGGATACAGAGGAAAAGAAAAGGCTCAGATGTAGAAACCTGTGGCATTGTGGGAAGACCACTAGATTTGGGGTCAGAAGACTCTGGGTTTGAAACTTGATTCTGTCATTTACTACCTACATGAGTTTGTACAAATCTCAACCCCTCTGAGCATCAGTTTTCACAACAGAAAAAAATGAGGAGATTGGAATAGATGAGGTCCATGTGAGTTCTAGATCTCTGATCTTTTTCCTACAACCCTTAACAGAAGCTTTTGGCTTTGTTCCTAAAACAAGAAATGATTCACCTAATGCCTGATTCAGGTCTAGGATTCCTTTTGGAAACAGGTGTCTGGGATATTTCTGTTTTGCTTTGCTGAGCATGTTGCTAGGGCTCTTTGCTAAAGAGGGAGTAAATGAGAGGGGAACGTGGTGTCAGGTCCTAGTGTTCTGTTCCTACAGGCTCAGTATTGCCAGAGCTAAGTCATCTGTACCTTGAAGCCCTCTATTCATTTCAAAAGTAGGAGCAGAGATCAGACTGGCTTCATGCCCACAAGACACTTTTTCCTGGAATGAGGCGTGTAGAAATGACAGCTCTTCTTTGCACAGATAACTCAATTGGATTTAAGACACTTGGGGTGTGAGCCAAAGGCTCAACCAAATTCCTACTTGTCCTTTCCAAAATCAGCTTCCCCATGGCCTCAAAAACTGCTTTTTTCCCCACTCAAGTGATGCTCACCCACAGAACCCTGTGCCCCCAGGGCCTGGCCCTCAGTCATCAGATCTTAAGGAAAATATTCTTTCTAAATAGCAGGAAGCCGATAAAGACCCAGATTGCTGTGCCCAGCAAGTCCTGGGCCAGGGGCTCAGCATGAGAAGTAGGTGACTTCATCTCCCAGCTGAAAGGGAAGTAGCCAGCCAGGAGAGAGTGTCCAACATAAATCAAAATGGAATTCATTCCTGCAACAAGAAGGTAAAGAGACCAGGGCTTTAATTTACCATCTAGTTCCTCCACCACTCCCTTTCCAAAGTCGGGGAACCACAAAGTGACAGCAACTTTAGCATTGTCTATTGTTTCTGCCCATCTGCAGGCCAGGGGAGGAAGGCCACCAGAGGAAGAGCATCCTAGAACCTAAATGGAATTTGACCCCTATAACCTCTAGCATCTGAAGAAAGTAGGGGGAAGACATGAAAGAGTTAGGGCCTGGTTATTTTCTAACTTTTAAAACTTGGAGTCAAAAGAATTGTTTGGGCTATTTGTAGAGCTGATGTATGATGTATGTGACAGAAAAAACTCCAAGTGCTCATCTTGATGGGAAAGCAAAGAAACAACCTCCCAAAGAGGTGAGTTTTCCCAGTGGGGCTGCTCAGCCATAGCAGGTACCAAAGCAGGAATCAGAAGGATAGTTATTAGGCCACTTTCAAGACTGTCCGTTGAGATTCTTCATCTTGGTGCTTTCTGTAATGCATGTGATTATCTTTGGCAGTTTTCCTATTATAGTTTTCTTGTTCATATCAGGGAAACCCAGGATTTCAAAGTGGGGGGGTGCATTTTGCTTTCCTGAAGCAAAAATCTACTTGGAAATAGTCGTACATATGAATCTCTAGGAATAACAGTTAGGATGAAGTCCCATGTCTAACTCATAAGGACTGTGAATTCCTGTTATAATCCAATCTAAAGCAATCCAATGCAATCCAAACTCATAGGAATGTATACACATACATATATACATATACATACATGTATGTATGTGCATATTGGGCCTCAGTTTCCTCATCTGAAAAATTAAGGGGTTGAAATAGATACCCCCTGAGGCTCTTTCTAACTAGATCCATAATCCCATCATCACAACTGGAGGAGCTCTTAGAAGGTCATTTACTCCAATCACCTTATTTTACGTGTGAGAAACATGAGGGTGAGGGTGAAAGAAGGAAAACAGCTTGTCTGGGTAATAAGTGGCAATTGGTGAATACAGGTTCTCCAGCTACAAATTTAGCACTGTTTCTGTTCTGTCACACGGACTTCTTTTACTGACGTCTCAGGTTCCTATTTCTTTTTCGCCCTAGAATAGTCTGGGTATGCCCAATCAAGCAGCCCGACATACGCCTGCTTCCTCTTACCTATACTGTCTTCTGAGGCTCTGCTGTAAGGCTGGACTCTTGATTAAGGACGATCACCATTCTTAGAAGCCCAGCTCATTTGTGAAGCTTTCACTGACTTCTCCACCCCTCAATGATAACATAGAATGATACATCAGATATTCTGTATTTTGATGCATCTATAATTTTATCCGTGTGACTTTCTCCATAACTATAAATTATTACTGTTCTCATTTAGTAAATTCTCTTCACTACTTCTTGTGGCTGAATAACCTTCTGGTTAACCCGGTGATGACCTTCTAAGAATTTAGCTGGACTTGTCCTACAATGATAGACCCATGCTCAAAACTTTCCCAATTTGGTAGGATCTAGAAGAACTTCCAATCTTTGAAAATTCAGGGTTACGTGTATACTATGAAGAGGCATCAGAGGAAGACTTTCGTGGAGGGTACATCTTCCAACATTAAACTGTATTTTGTCTTATTTTTTTGCCACTTGGGACCCAGCTGGCCAGTTCCAGTTGGGCAACTCATCCTCCCCTCCCCTCCCCTCCCCT
>CM053624.1:47702977-47721503 GCA_028646595.1 Phalanger gymnotis | reverse complement strand
TCCTCTCCTCTTGTCTCCTTTCCCCCTACCTGAGGGTGTTCTGCCCAAAGGAAGGGAAATTTTTGATAGCCAAAAGCTACCTAGTTAATTTGGGGTTTACTAGCTAGATTTCTTTCTCAAAGACAAAGCCTCAAACCAAAATCACTCTGGATCTCGGAGATCGGACAATAGGTCCCTGCGCAAGTACTGCTTGATGGTTATTTTGGGGCCCTCCTGGCTCAGAGTGAATGTAAATAGCAACTGTTTCTCTTTTGGCCAGCAACCTTGAGTGTCTTCCTCTCCCAGTTTTTTTTTTTTGATTAAAGGGGCCATCCTTTGAAGAGGCCTATTCACTGAATACATGTTGCCTCATTCAAAGTGAGAGCCTGAAAAAACCTTAGCTTAAAAGGGCCAAGGTCTTCCACTGCATCCTGGGCCATCTCTAGTCATCTGGATCAATATCTGACCACTGGACCCAAATGCCTCTGGAGGAGAAAGTGAGGCTGGTGACTTTGCACAGCCCTCCCTCACTCAAATCAAAGTCAATTGCAAGTCATGTCATCACCTCCCTGATGTCATGGTCCTCTTTGAGAATGAAAGACAAATCACAATTTCATCTGGGCAATGAAAGCTCTTTGAGGGTAGTAACTGTTTTATTTTCATCTTAGTATCTCTAGTGCCTAATACTGTGCCTGGTACATAATAATCATGCAGCAAATGCTTACCGAATTCCACCCCCACTCCTCATTAAATTATAAACATTTTGTGAGTAGGGATAATGTCAAACTTTTCCGTATCCTCCCTTTCCTCTTTGCAGTGTATAGTGCAGCGTAGCCTTCAATCATTATTTGTTTGATTGTTAATCACCAGCAAGGATACAGTCTTATCAATTTCATACACAGTATAACCTCTGGCCACCAAGACTGGGAAATATAAATTCTCCTTCTTCATTTTCTTTAGTTTTTATATTTTCACAACATTCCAGCGGATAAAGAAGTACTACCCATCAGATTTTAATTCTCACCTGAAGACAGATTATAAAGTCCAACTCAAGGTTACAGGTGTTTGTTAAATCACCTCTTCAAAACCTCCCCAGATAATATCAAACTACTTTGGTCTAACTGGTTGCAAGTTTGACCTATTGTCTGGGATTTTGTCCTTCTCTTCCTACAGGTAGATTAATTGTTCCATCTAAGGGGAACTTGGACATGAGATAGAACAAAATTTCATGCATGAACTGGAAGCTGTGGGATAATAGATCCAGGGCTTCCAAAAGAGAAATTCCCCACCATTCCTATAAACAACCTAGAAGAAAGTCCCCATGTGCTGACACTTTCCCCCTTGCAAATCACCTGGGAAAATAAAAGGGCAGCCACTCCACCATCCCCTCACATCAGTGATGTAATACAGCAGGCCCAGCAGGATGAAGGAGAAGCAGCTGGTGGTTGTGACAAAGGACAGAGACCTGGTGGGAACAGGAAATACAGATGTCAGAACATATGTAAGTATATGCTTACTATGCTACCTGGCCAAGTACTTGGCACTTTAAATGTGAAATTACCTACACTCAGTGACTCAGGATGTGATACAAGTGTGGATCAATCATGTGTGTAATGGATTGTTCCAGGTGTGTTAGCCTTATTTCCTCCAGCTACACCATGAGCTTGAAAGCAGGCTTCCCATCTTGTTTCCTTTTCTTACATGTCCTACACCAATCATTGTCCCAAATATGGATCTTTGCTTATATTCTTCTGTCTACCTGGAATCCACTTTCCCCCTCCCCCACCTTAGTTTATTGATATCTGACCTATCCTTCCGGGTCTATCTAAAAAACCCACCTCCTCCATGAAGCATAATTGGATACTTCTGCCTGTCTCCATCCACAACTGAATGTGGTCTCTCTCTCCTCTTAACACTCCTCTCTCTCAAAACACTTTCTTTAAACCTGTGCTTTTCACTACACTTTTTTGTGCCTCTTTTGACTCCATTAATAGTTATAAACTACTTGAGGGCAGGGATTCAACTCAATTTAATTAAATTTACAAGTATCAATGAATAGTCTACTATTTTCAAGACGCCATTTGAGGCACTGGGGGATTTAAAAAGAGATAGAAATGACATAGTCCCTGCCCTCCAGGAATTAACATCCTATTGGAAGAATACAATATATGCACAAGTTTGTAAATGCAAAGTGTATACAAAATTTTCCAAAATCATTTCAAGACTTCGATGAACTCCAGAAAGTCCTTTTCTAGGAGATAGCATCCAACTATGCTCAGGGATAGCACCTGACAACTTTCTGGCTCACAAACTGCTTGGCATATAATAGATGCTGAATGAATAAATGAATGAATGAATGAAAGGTGGATCCCAGAATCCTTATGGGGAATCAGCCTCTAGGTACCTGAAGCAAGACAGGAAAAGATATTTGAGAGTTCAAAAGATATGGTCTGTCTACAGTCCTGAAACTGCAGCAGGGGAAAAAAGAGATTTACCTGTTGGGCTTGAGTTTGGCCTTGGATGTGGGACATGTACTTTCTTTGATGAGGTCGGCAGTGCTTTGTAGCCATTAAGCAATAACCTGGCTCCTTTCCAGCATGCCTGCATGTCATTTCATGGGGACCTCTGCAGCAGGCAGCCTTGGCTCTGATTTGTATCCACATGTTTTGTTCTTGCTACAAATTCTCATCTGGGGATGGTCATGATTATGTGCGTCTAGCACCATGATTTCCTGTGATGTAATTGGCTTCCTGCTATCCTGGGGAATGACCAATCTTTTACTAACAGGGGCTTAGGGATTACTAAATATAGGCCACACTCATTCACCTAAAGATTGTGCAAACGTTATGTAAGTATATGCTTAGTGTGAGTGAGGACACATACAAGGCTTTTGCAATTCCCAAAGTGTTTTGTCATCCGTTATCCCATTTGACCTTCACAGTACTCTGTGTAAAATAGATTATTATCCTTATTTCAACAGATGAGGAAACTGAGGCTCAAAAATGTGAAAGTTCTGTGGTTAGTTAATGACAAAGCTAAGACCAGATTCAAGATCTTCTGACCCCCAGGCGGGTACCATTGTACCATAATACCCCATAGAACATGGTTACTGAAAACATGAGCTCTTTTTCTCATTTGGGAAGAACTGATGGGAGTCTCAGGAACTTGAGTCTTTGGAGAATGGGCATTTATCCTATAAGAGTCTCCAGTTTGTCCAGTTTGGGAATGCTGTGGGAACTGGCCTCCTTCTGAGCCTGGAACTTTACAGGTGAGGGAGGAAAAATAATGAGTCTTTCTTGCTCCATCTCATTTGAGTTTCTCCCTCTTTCATGGACAACATCAAAATTCAGACTCTCAGCCATTTAAGGACCTCGGGTCCTCTTTGCTTCTTACCCTCTCTTGCTCCCATGCCCCAGATGTTAGACTATTTTAGCAACTTGGGCCCTGGATAAAGGAGAGCGAAATGTACTTTCTGGGAAAGGGGTTGGGGCCTCTCCCTGTTTGAAATCCAGGTGAGGGTAATTTTCTCTCCCCTTCCATATCTGGGGTCTACTTCTTGGAAGGTGGTGGGGAGCAGTAAAGGGAGGGCATTTCCCAACTCATATGCTTCAGGAAAAAGGGAACTTGTGGACCTGTCAGAAGGGCCTGGCAGGGAGGATGGAACTACATCACAGCTTAAGGTCGTGTCAGGGCCTGAACATATTTCATTACAACACTTACCCCTGCTCTCTTTCCGGCTGCCAAAATATCTGAATAGAGCAAATGGCCCTAGTGGTTTCTTGTCAGTATGCATTAACACCTTCTTCCTCTCTGTTGCTCTTAAGAGGACTCATCATTTGCTTCCCATTTCTTGGCTGACTCTGTCCCCCCTTTCCCACTTTTCTGTAAGATGCAGTGCTCAGTTACTGTCCCAGCTCTCCCAGAAGGGCCTTCACCAGCATGTGTGAGTCTCTGCTGCAAGCTGAGAGGACATATATACTGATCTGTCCTACTACAAGGCCATCAAGAGCTGCGTCCAGTGTTTTAAGGCACGCACAACAATATTATGGCAAGGGGTAGTGGGACAATCTAAATTCCCACATCTCTTAAAGAAGTTAAGGCTACATTAATGAGAACTGTGCTTTTTTCCTGCTTTGGGCAAGAGAGACAAAATAGGCTAAAATAGTCGATGAGAACACCAGCCTTTTCCAAAAGGTTGTGTTATAGTACTGGGAATCTGCACAGATTAGGACAGGACTGGGATGATGTGAAGATGAATGGGGTGACATATCTGACTTTAGAAGAAAAGTCTGTGAAAGTCCTACCTTTAGTTATCACTCAAAGCAATTCTGAGTGACACTGGGAAAGAGCTCTGCAGGTTAATTTTCCATGTGGCTGTTAATAAGGGAGCTTCATGCCTAGACATTTAATTACATGTGAAGCATTTAGCAGAACCTCAAGTAAAACCTTATTACAGTAGCAAAGTCATGAATGCAAAAAGATGCTACCCCATGGAACACGGTTATTGAAAAACATGAGCTCTTTTTTTCTCAATTTGTAGGAACTGATGGGAGTCTCAGAAATTTGAGTCTCTGGGGAATGAGCATTTCTCCTATAACAGCATTTGTCCAGTGCTATGTAATTTGCAGAGCACTTTTATGGATACAAAGAACATCCCTGTGAAGTAGATCAGGCAAGTATTACTATCCCCATTTTATAGATAAATAAACTGAGACCTAGAGAGATTGGTCAGATTGCCTGCAGGCATAGGGCAGAGTTAGGAATAGGATCTGCATCTCTCAATTCTTAGAACAAGACTTTTACCTAGTTCTTGAGTAAGAGGCCAGCCTAGTAAGTCCCTCCCAGTCTTTTCTAGCAATGGAGAGGCCAGGAAAATAGTATCATCTAGGACATTATGGAAGGAGCACTGGACTTAGAGCCAGGGGAGTGTGGTGTAGTGGAAGGAGCACTGGATTTCAACAAACATTTTGTTTGTTGATCAGGAGACCCTGGTTACTAACTTGATGAAATTAAAGAAGGAATCCCTTGCATGGGAGTATAAAAACACCGTGTTAGCCAGTGGATGGAGGGAGAAGAGACAAAAGCTTAAATATTCATGGGGAGAGGGCAAAATATACTTAAATAAGTAAATACAAGGAAATGTGTCATGGAGGAAGTGACCCCTGAGCTGTGCCTTAAAGCAAGATGAAAATTCAGAGGCAGGAATGAAAAGGCTATTCCAGGCATGGGTCAGGATATGTACAAATGCAGGGAGGTAGGGCCGAAATTGGATGTCTAGTTCATGGGGGAAGCAAGTGATCCAGCTAGGCTGGAAGGCAAAGTAGGCAACATACTACACTTCTTTTTTCTTTGCCTAAAAGTTGTGATAGTCCTTCTTCTCATATGATGTCACTGGATAGATTCAAAAGCACTTACCAGAGGTTTTTATTGACTGGCATAAATCCTTCATTCTGTGTGCCCAGAGTTAGGATAGCTGAGATGATCCCCTGAGAAATCCAAAAGGAAGAACAAGTCAATAGCTGGCTTTATAGAAGCAAAGGACTACTTCAGGAATCATGGAAAGTGGGGTGGAGTTGGCCTGTGGAGAAGGTGACAGATGTCCATGCTGGACTCTTAAGTGTTTTCATTGATTGGTGAATTAAGAGGGGCATTGCTTAACAAAAATGTAAGCAGAGACATGGTCTAAATCAGGGGCCAACTTGGATTAGCGAATATGGTTCTAGGAAAGTCACTGCATGTCGCAAAGGAAATTCTCCAAAGAGGAAGCCGACGATAGAAAGATCGAGGTTTCCAAATAATTTTCTTTCAATTTTAGTGCTTCTCGGCAAGTGTTTCTGATCATCTTAGAGCCACTTGTTCTTTTTTCTCTTTAAGTACACTCTATATGAAGATTTTCAAATGAACTGAGATGCCAAAGTGGAGAGCTAAGTCATTTTACAGAAGTGAGGTGCCTAAAATTGAAGGAATATTCAGTCTGCTCTAAATTATGGAAACTCAAAGAATCTTAGGACTAGAAGAGACTTCTAGGATCATCTAATCTATCCCTCTATGGTAGGGCCCATTAAAGATTGTCCCCTTTTATTTCTTAGTGTCCAGGCCTATCTTTATCTTTGTCCTATGATCTTCCTTAGGGTAGGTATTAGGTTATATATGCATCTTAGGATTTTGTAACTGCAAGGGCTAACCTTCCTTGGGAGATAGAAATGAATTGCCATTGCTTTTTAGAGAATTTACCCATGTATACACACATATAGAAACAACTTTATTAATCATTGAAACCTTATATCATCATTTTGGAATTTTTGTATATCGGAAGTTTATGTCCATCTTCCTCCTCTACCCATAAAATCTGAGTTAGTATTCATATGTATAAACCCACAGGAGAAAACTAAACACTTCTGCTAAGAGTCTCTGATCTCTCACTTAAGAGAACAACTCAAGGCCAACCTCTTGGTAATGTCACTAGTGATTTAGAGACGGAATTTATTGATTCCTTCATTCATTTATTTGTGCTCAAATTAACTGTTTACTATCCTGACTATCTATACAATTTTACTTGCTTATTATACTCTTGCTTTCACCCCTAAACCCATAGATAATTGGGTTCAAAGAACCCCACAGATAAGATCTTTAACAAAACTCTTGTTAGCAACCTTTAGTAGATACCAATTCTATGCCTCCCCAACCAGTTATGAGGCTCAGAAAATTCTGTATCGAAGTTCTGGAAATGGGTGTAATACGTAACACTTTGCTTCTCCACAAAGTAGCGCTCTGGAACCTACTTCTCTCCAACAAAAGGACATCCCTAACACATGATCCTGTTGAGATGTGGCTTCCAATTCTATCTCTGATGCTTACTAAACTGTGTGGCCGTGAGAAAGTCATTTAGCTTCCATTTCATTAACTTTAAAATTGAAATAATAATGGTTGTGCTGCCTAGCTCACACCGTTGTTTTGAAGTTCAAATAAGCTCATGTAAACAAGGTGATTGGCCAACCTTGACAGCAAACATTTATACAGTGTGTTGGTTATTTCTTTTGAATCTCACAAGAAGCCCTTTTAATCATGGTAGGAATTTATGCCTATTTTACAGATGAGGAGGGTGACATTTTACACAATAATCCAATAACTTGCCTACTTTACACGGTAAATGTGAAAGAACTAGTACTCAGACTGTTACTTGGTTTAGTCTTCTTTCCATTGCGTTGTGTACATAGCCTAGAATGATGGTACAAGAACAAGAAAGCACCTCAGAGGCCACCCAGTCCAATTCCAACACTTTACAGCTAAGGAAACTAAGGAAACATAGAGGACAACTGACTTCCCCAAGATGACATAGAGGGAAAGTAGCAAGGCTTGGATTTGAATCCAGGTCTTGAGATTCTAAATCCAGCACTGTTTTCTACCACACCAGTAGGTCACTTAATAGATCAGTAGATCTCAGTAGATCAGTTAGTAGATCACCAACCATCTCATAGAATCATTGGGCAAAGTCTTGGAGTCTCTGTTACTTCATCTGTAAAATGGTCAATATCACCTTCACCTGCTCCATCTCTCTGCTCCTGACACATCTTCTGGTATTATTAAAAAGCTGAGGTGTGGAAAGAAGAAGGTGCAAACTGAGCCGATGAGCCGGGGGTAAACATGGCCCCCGGTAAGAGTTCACTATTCCCCACACTGTGCCTTTGCAATGCTCTGAATTGCTTTGCAGTTTCCATCATCTCCCCGTACCTTCAGATCTCCTGCCTAAGCCAGCAGTTGAGGCAACACGTGTTGCCTTTTCCTCCAAACTCCAGTCTCTTGAGTTTTTTCCCTTGGTCCTTTCCAAGTCAACATGTTCATTCTGCTCTTTTGAAATATGGATTTATGAGACGTTCTTTTCCAAACACCAAACGACAGAAACTGAATAATCACCGGGGCCAATTCAGCAAGGCCTAACTGCAGCTGCATTTCTATTCCTCTCCTGGGCACAGAATGCTTACTCAATGTAGTTAATGCAAAGCTTTTACTAGCTCAACTTATGATGAGATTTAGAGAAATCTGTCTGCCCTTCACCTTTGGTTTCTGTGGAGGGGTTGTAGCCAGCAGCCTGTCATCCATCACAAGAACTTCTAGCGGGAGTGGGATATGGAAAGAAGGCCAGGTCCCTTTGCCCAATAGTCACTATTTTCTCCTCCTTCCTCTCATTTGGGGGGTGGGGGTGGGCCAAGGCTGAGTATCTTCAGGAAATCCAAGCTGTTAATTGATTCTGCCTGCTAAGGGCATTTGCTCTTTTCTCCCTCCACCCCCAATACAATGCTGATAGCTGCACAACAGCCTGGGCATGTCACAGCCCGGATTTGTCACATGCCCATGTTGAAAACTGCAGATACCAACTTGAAATCTAAGACTTTCATGTTGTGGATAAAAGGCTGCCTGGTGGTTTGAAATTCGACCTCAAATACACCTTGAAAATAACAACAAAAGGCACCGAGGAGGGAAGAAGGAGCACAGATAACTTGTAATTAGAGACCAAACAGAAACAACTGCTTGTAAGAACACTGGCCATGACCCTTATCCAGCCCCTCTTCACCTCTTACATGAACTATTGCAGTCTCTCCTAATTGGACTCCCTGCTTCTAGTCTTTCCCTTCCCCAGTGCATCTTCCTCACAGCTGCTGAAATAACCTGAAAGCATAGGTCTGACCATGTTATTTCCTTACTCAAAAGCCTTCAGTGGTTCTGTACTGCCTGTAGGATACAATACAAAGTCCTTCCATTGTAATTTCAAGCCCTTCATAGTGTGGCTCCAGCTGACCTTTGCAGGGTTGGTTCCCATTACTCCCTTTCACACATTCTGCGTTCCTCCTGAACTGGCTTCTTTGCTGTTCCCCAACCTGGCATTTCATCTTCCATCTCTCCCTTTGCACAGACTGCAATGCACTATGTCTTCAACAGGATCTCTTGGAATGCTTGGCTTCCTTTAAATAAGAAAGGCCTTTCCTGATTCCTTAGTTATTAACACCCTCTTCAAGTTACTTTATATTTACTTATCTTGCATGTTGTATCTCTTCCCACCCCCATAGAATGTAGGCTCCTTGAGCTCAGGGACTGTTTTTATTTGTCTTTATTTTCCATGGCTTTTTTTATTTACTTTACTATATTCATATTTATTTGTCTTTATTTTCTAAGCTTAGAAGTACTTTGCACATAGTGGTACTTAATAAGTGCTGGACTGAATGGGCTTATCATTAGAAGGGACTATGAGGACCACTGGAAAGTCAACTCTTGAAAATCTAATTCTATGAATTTTGTAAAATCTTTAACATGGGTGAAAAGGAACAGGAAATGATGGTGATAAAAAAGTTTATACTTAGGGATAGGGCAAAGGAGAATTAACCACTCTTTTGTGTTTGCTAGGGCAGACTCCCTCCAGCAAAAAAAAAAATGCAAAATTGGAACGATTCCTCAGTGCTTTTTTAAGTTCTCTGTTCCTGCCATTTAATTCCTTTGCTAATACTGCCCTTTGAAGTCCCTCTCTATCATCTCTCTTCACCTTGACTCCCAACAGAACAATTTGTAGAGGAGTTTCTCCTTCAAGTTTGGGTTGACCTAGATGGCTTTATTATAGGCTTTTCCAACTCTGAGACCCTGGGCAATTCTCTATAAATCACTGAGTCCTGAACAAATATGTGATATTATAATGACTCATCCCAGGAAGGTTTCCATTATAAGATAGCTCAGGGACTTACATTAAAGGAATTGATGTCTAAAGGTTGGGAGGGGAGTAGTATTTGACAAGTAGCCCTGTCTTTTGGCCTCCTGAAATCACATTTTGGAGGTTGCTACCTACACGGAAGAGAAAACAGCATATCCCAAAACAGACCACTTATCATTTGATTCTTCTTGACCTCCTGAAAGAATTGTAATTCTGACCTCACTGGAACTGATCATCCAGGGAAATAGGTTTTTTTCTCTCTATCAATCTGAAATAACTGAGAAACATCTAAGTCTGATGTCTTGATTACTTTGACTATTTTTTCTGGGCTCAGTGTTAGAGAGATTAGATTTACAAAGAGGAGAAGAAAGGAGTTTGAAGCAGTTGCAAGAATAGTTGCATGAATTGATGGAGACACAGATACATATTATCTATATCTATATACATATGTATATTACACACACTTGTGATATACATGCTCTCTAGTCCCATCCTGGCACTGAAAACATGGATAAAGAATCATAAAATCTGAGCATCATGAGGGACATCAGAGGTCATTTAGTTTAATCCCCTCCCTAATGTAAGAATCACCTTCCTGGATTCCTTAGAAGTTGTTATCTAGGCTTGAAGTCTTAAGCATGTCCACAGATAAGCTGCTCACTACCTCCTGAGGCAGTCCATTCCATTTGTGGACACAAATCCTCATATTAAGCAGAAATCTGCTTCCATATCATTTATACCCATTGGTTTTAGTTCTCCCCTTTGGGGACAAACATAAAAAGTCAAATCCATCTTCCATGTAATAGCCCTTTAAGTATTTGATGATAGCAGATACATATTTCATTCTCAATTTTTCTTCTCTAAACCAGTTATCTTCAGTTGATTCATCCATTCCACCTGTGATATGGTCTATTTCTCCTTGCAGCCTTCCTTTGGCCACTCTCAAGTTTGTCAATGCCTCTCTTCCAGGGTAGTATGCAGAAGGGAACACAATACTCCAGATGTGAACAACTGCTTTGTTATAAGCAAAAACTATTGTGGTGCAAAATAGATTCCCTCATTTCGTTCCCATAACAGCCCTGAGAAGTGGCTACTAAAAGTATTACTGTCCCACTACCATCTCCATTTTATGATGAGAAAACTGAAACTTAGAATATCAAGTAACTGGCCCAGGGTCAGAGAAGTACTAAAGGAAAGAGGAGCCAAACCCAAGTCATCCTTACTCCAAGACCTCTTTCCACTGTCACTTGTGTTTAAGGGAAATGTGATTACTCTCTTCAGATGACTTTCTGACCAAATACAAATATCCATGCATTAAGAGAAAGGAGTAATTATCGAATTTGTAAATAGCCCTTATGTTTTCATTTCTAGATCTAAAGCTCAAGGTTTTTGTTTGTTTGCTTAAGAAAAGCTGGGTGCTCAGCTCAGAATTGTGTAAGCATAGGAAAGCTTGCCTGGGCTTGCTTTCTTGGTGTGAAAATGTAAGATTTATCAAGTTTATGCACATTTTTGAAATCCAAATACAGGTTAATTTACTTAGATTTTTGAAAGCAGAAGTGTAATGGAAAAAAGATAATTCATGAATTATCTGATAGATTCAAAAAGGTATATAGAATGAAACATTACAAAAGATACAGAAAATTGAAGGAAATTTAGAAGGTGACACAGATAAGCATGGGGATATGGGGATAAAAAGGGGACACACATAAGAAATTACCATGTGAAATTTAATAGATATATTTAAAGAGAAAGCTGTATACAATAGAGATTTGTGGTGTCATAGTTGTTCACATTCAGGGATGTTTCTCGAGTTCATAACCAAAAAAAGAAAATTTAAAAAATATATATTTAAAAAGACAGAGGCTCTCTATTCCTGCATCTTATCAGCTTCCCAGACTAGCACCTAAAGAGGATGGGTGCTCTCTCCATTTCTAGCAGCTTCTGTCCCAAGAGATTCTTGGAAATCCCCTAAATCTTCCTGTCTTCCAGGCTGGTCTTTAGAGGAAAGAAAGCACTTTAGAATGTGTGCATGTTCCTTCCTCACAATTAGGCTAGATTATGAGAACTAACTCAAGTGGGCTTTCTATATCCCTGCTTACATTTCCTTGGCACACCAAAAGCTTGCTGAGTGATGCCTGCCAGAGAAAGAATTATGTAATTCCAAAGAGGAGTTTAGAGACCCCCACCCCACAGAGTAGGCCTGGCCCAGTTTACCCAATGGCTTCATCTTAAAGATGAGGCAACCTGATCCCAGCTCATCCATCATAGCTAAGTGTTACTGACAATCTTACTAACAACCTACTCCCTGGCTCCCTTGCCTGCTCTTTCCCCTCCTGGCCCATTATGGGATCAAAACAATGGGATCTATTTTCATGGTGGGAGCCACAGCTGCCCCTTGTCAAATAGAATTAGGCTTGATTGTGAGTCATAACTTTGTGTATTTATGGATGCTTACTCTGAGAGAAGTGATTCGAGCTGTTGACTGGGACAGGCATAGGAACTTAACACCTAGTCAAGATTGACTATGGCATTTTAGAATTGGAAGTGATCTCAAATGCCGTCTACTCTTACCTGTATCTGTATCCAAGGAGCAATCCCCACTGCAAGATCCCTTTACCATTGGCCATCTAATTGTCTCTCAAGGCAGTCCAGTCTGCTTTTGGATAACTTTATAAAGAAGTGTTTCCTTCTGTCAAGTCAAAATCTGCCTTTCTGAAACTTCTACCCATTTTGTCATCTGTACCCAAACACAACATCCCCCTCTTCCCTTCAAATGCCCGAAGACAACTATAGTGTCCTTTCTCCACAAATCGCCAGGCTTTATTTCTAACAAACTAAACATCTCCATTATTTTTTAATCTGATTTACACCCTATTTCCTTCCATCATCCTGGTCCTTCTCGGTATATGCTCCCACTTGTCAATGGTTTTCCTAAAATGAGACTCCAAGAATTGGATATGATAGCCCAGATGTGGTCTGCTCAGGGCAGAGTGCATACAATGAGGCCATCACTCCACTTGTGCTTGACATACAACTCTAATTGCAGCCCAAGATTGCATTAGCTTTTTTAGGTCTAATGTCATGATATTGGTCCATATTTGGTTTGCTCATATTAAGTGACACAGCCAATATCTGAACCCAGTTTCTCTGAATCCAAATCCAAAGGTACACTCCTTTCCAACTGCACCATGACAGGGCTTGTGAATACTTATTCCCGAGGAAGCGATGGCAGGATAAAGACATAGGCATGGAACTAGGCCGAGGCATGTGAGGAGGCACTGAAGGAGGCCCATGCCTTTGGGCATCTCTGGCCGTCCTTTTGATGGGAGGAATCAAGGCTGCCCATAGCCTTGTAAAGACTACGGTGTTCCCACCTGCCCTCTCAGTGTTCCTCATCTTTACCTTGAGCTACCCCTCCCAGATGCTTAACCAGCATCCTCTTCCCATTGGCCTTGCTCTCAGCTGCCAAAGAATCCCCCTAAGATATGAACTGCTTCTGGGAAAGGTGACATTTTAATAGGAGACTGAAAAGTATTCTCAAAGGAATGGATCTCTAAAACAGAGAGAAGGGCATACTGGTGACCAGGAGACCTAATCCTAGCTCTGCCACTAATTGCCTGTGTGACCTTGAATAATTCTCTTCACTTCCCTGCACTTTTGCTTACTTGTATGTAAAAGTAGGGGAAGCAGAATAACCCTTGCACAAAGCATATTATTAATTCTCCAGGTCGATGCAAATGAAAGCTCCTTCTATTACTTAATTCTGAAAAGTGAGGGGATTGATTGGCCTGGGTGATTCTAAAGGTTCCTGCCAGCTCTGAAAGTCTGTGTGTGTTTCCTGCCTTTTGAGACTTCTTACACTTCCCTTTTTTCCACACACTCTGTGATCTAGTGATTCTGGCCCACTTGCTAGTTCTCAAATATGGAACACTTTATTTCCCCTTTCCGTGTCTTTGACTGGCTGTCCCTCATGCCTAGAATTGTCTCATTCCTCACCTACATCTCATAGTTTCCCTACCTGCCTTCAAGATTCAGCTCAAGTCCCATCTTCACAGGACCTCCCTGATCCCCTATGTTGCTATTGTCTTCTCATCTGAGATTATCTTCCATCTATTATGTCTATATCTTGGATGTACCTAGTCATTTAGAGGCTGTGTGCCCCATTAGAATGTGAGGGACTGTTGCTGCCTGTTTCTGAATCCCTGGCACTTAACAGAGTGGCTGCTCATAGTAGTTATTGTTCAGTCATGTTTGACTCTCTGTGACCCCGTTTGGGGTTTTCTTGGCAAAGATGTTGGAGTGGGTTGCCATTTCCTTCTCCAGTTCATTTTATAGATGTGGAAATGGAGGCAAACAGGATTAAGTGACTTGTCCAAAGTCACAGAGTAAATTATCTGAGGTCAGATTTGAACTCAGGAAGATGAGCCTTCCTGACTCCAAACCTAGCACTGTATCCACTGTGCCACCTCATTGCTTGCACATATTAAAGGCTTAAATATATGTATATGTATATATATATATATGTATATATATACATATGATATGTTGAATAGATTATATCTCAGGGACCAGAAAAAGTGGTACAGCAACCATCAGGAAATTCTATCTCAATGCCCTTCAAATGATACGATGTCTGTCACTACCTACTCAGCCTTTTTGTAAGAATTTTTTCCCTCCTCAGTGCCCTCATGCTCTGTCATCATGTCTACCTGGGCCTGAATGTTTTCTCCTCAGGCTTTTTTATTTCTTCTTTGGAGGAGTAGTATGGCAAATTAGGAAAAGCCCAGCATTTGGAGGGCTTGGGTTTCACTTAATTTCTCTGAGACTCAGTTTCCTCATCTGTAAATTGAGGAAAATGGCAGGCTAATTAATCTCCAAGGTCCTCTGTAACTCTAAATCCTTGTCACTGTGAAAATGTCTTGGAAAACATTAACAGTTATGGTTGGGCCAGGCTGAGCTGGTCACAGCTTTTTCTGGGATTTTTGTGGGTGGAGTTGGTGGGCCCTTGGCAAAATCTTCTCTGTAGTTCTCTGACAGGCTGAGAAGAGGATTTCCAGAAAAGTGATCCTGCCCCTCAGGAAGAACAACTTGGGCCAAATGGGGACAATGGCCTTTTCGATCCTTCTTGTTTTCTCTGTCTCTCATCCAACCTCTTAATGCCATGTGTTTTTAGTCTTCATGGAAAATTACATGAGGATTTCCAGTTTCCACCCCCACGTCCCCTGTGTGTCTCTCTCTGCCAGTGGGGTCTTTGGTCAGCCTGCAGCTCTACCTCGTCCCCCACAAACCAAGGGCTGCTTGCAAACCCACGATTTGATTAAGCTGATAAAGTGGAGTCCTATTCTCTAATCAATAAATTTGGGCTGAGGAGCCGTAGCACTCAATTTTCTCCTTAGTTAGCTTCATTGCTAAGACTACTAGAATTTGTCCCACTGTGGGCCCTACTCAGGAAAGAACGGGAAATTTAATACTTCATGACTCAGGTCTTCTCTAAGTCTTAAATGAGGGCTTAGGAGTGGATCAATTATCTACTGATTCTAGGAATGGGGAACCTGGGGCCTCGAGGCTATGTGTGACCCTCTAGGTCCTCAACTGTGGCCCTTTGACTGAATCCAAACTTCATACATTAAAGGGCTGCACCTCTGGGGCTAATGTGTCTGCACAACGTGAAAGAGGTTTGGGGGCAAGGTGTCACGGCCAGGAGGTCTCTGTCTTCCTGGAGGGGCCTCTCTCTCTGATTCCAAGAACCCCAAGATAGGTCATGGGTCCCACGAAAGAAGAAGCAAAAAGCATCACAGAATTTCAGTCAGAGGATCCTCAACAACCATGTGGTCCAATGCAGACCCTTCAAAAAAATCCTGCTGAAATGATGGGAAAGTCACTGCCTCCTGAGAAGGCCCAGGCCACTCTTGGACAGCTCTAAATGTTAGGAAGTTTTTTTTGACATTGAGCCTAAGTTCTTCTCTAAGCTCTCTTCCCTGACCCTTTGCACCTTGTTCAGTTATCTCAGTGTCTAAACAAAATAAGGCAAATCCGTTTCTCATGAAAGTACTTCGCATTCTTATGGATGGTAATGAGTTTGTAGGCCATACAGCTTTGAGCTGGAAGGGACCTTAGAAGCTAGCTTATCCAACCACTTCATTTTACAGAAACACAAAGGGGTTAAGTGGCTCACCTGTGCTGTCAGAGGCAGGATTCAGACCTAGATCTCTCCCAGCTCAGCCCAGGGTTCCATCTTGACACAGACTCAGTAGGTGTTCCCTGTTCATCTTGTCATCTCTGTGTTTGCTAGTCTAGCCCAGGCTTCAGATTTTAAAAGGGACACCAAGGATCGACTATGACATCTTTCTCTAATAATGATAATTAATAATAATAAACTGGAAGGCACTCAGAGTAGGCTGGAAGACCTTCAGATCATGCATGCCACATGAGGATTGGATGAAGGATAATAATAGTTAGCATTTCTATAGTGCTTATTATGTATCAAGTACTGTGCTAAATGCTTTACAAATATTATCTCATTTTATCATCACAACCTTGGAAGTAGGTGCTATCACTTTCTCCATTTTACAGTTGAGAAAACAGAGGTAAACAGAGGTTGTAACTTGCCCAAGGTAACCTAGCTAATAGGGGTCCGAAATGGGATTTGAACACAGATCTTTGTGAATCTAGGTCTAGTGCTCTATCCATTGTTCCTGGAATCTAGCTATGTTTAGCTAGGAGAAGTAGAGGTTCAAGGGGGGGACCTTCTGTGGGCCTCAGTTTCCTCATTTGTAAAAGGCTGTTGTGAGACTCACATGGGATTACTATATGTTAAATGCTTCACATGCCTTAATGCATTATATAAATGTCAGCTAATATTACTTGTTTAACTAGCTCCCTCTGGAGAGAAGGTGGCCTCATCTCTTGTGGAATGGGCCTGGTTAGTAATGACAATTGAAGGAAGTGGGGGTGTAGGCAAGAAGATGACTGGCCAGAAGATTGACTGAGCTAACTTAGGCCAAACTTGTCTGTGTCCAAAGAAACCTCTAGTCTCAGGATTCCCCAGTGTCTCAATGATTTCCTAACACCTGGATAGTTCTGCCACATCTGGAAACAGGGTGGGGACTTGCATACTGGGGGAGTCAGTTCACGTCCCCTCGGTGATGGGAATGGATGATGTGAACGCAGATTAGGCTTCCTCTTGGGAATCTCTAGGCTTAGGTAATGTGGAATGTGGCCAACTTCCAATTACAGAGACCTAGGACATCAGACGGAGAGAGCCTGCTGTTTCAGAAAGCCAACCACAACTTAGAGATACCTTTGCTATGCTCAGGGAGGGGTTGTTGCTTGAATCTCCAAGTAACAGAAGACCCTAAAATGGATCCTCAGTGACATATTTGGTCTTGCTAAAAAGTATGATGGGAAAAGCACTGATTTATTGAAAAACTGAGTTTTTAGCTGGGCTCTGCCTTGCAGTAGCTGTGTGACCTTGGACAAGCCTTTAAATCTCCTTGAGCCTCAGTTTTCTTACTTCCTGCCTTGCCTCCAAGGACTTGTGAATATCAAAGAAGATTATGCATTCTGTGAAGTCAATTATAACACCCTCCTATGTCCAGGGTTAAGGTTGTGATTGGCTCTCCAGGAAGCAGAAAGCACTCAGATGAGGATTCAGTGATGAATGTCTTGTGGGCAATGTGGGGTGCTGAAAAGAAGACTGACTTTTGGGGTCAGAAGAACTTGTTTTGGACATCCCCCTGCTACCTGCTAGTTGTGTGTCCATGGGCAGACAGTTTTAGCCCTCTGAGCCTCAATTATATAAAGTATGATACTTTATATAAATAAGTATGATACACATTCTGCCTTCTTTCCAGGGCCCAATAAAGAAAAATGCTGAGTAAATCTTAAAGTACCACATAAATGTGAACCGTTATTATTGAAAGAAATACGATTTTCTACTTCTGTTGACAAAGACCATGTTTTCTATTGCTCTTGGGTCCCTCACCCACCCACCCAGCACCCAGTATGGTGCTAAGCGTGCCATGGTTGCCTACTCGATTGGTGAACAGGCATTTTCAATTGCCTGTAATGATCCAAACACTGTGCTAGGCACTAGAGACGCAAAGAAAAGTCAAACAGTCTCTGTCCTGAGGGACTGTCCATTCCTGGAATGTTGTAGGCACTCAGTAAGTATTTGTTGTTTGACTAGGTACGGCTACATGCACATACAGAAGATTGTACAAAATAAATACATGGTGATATATGGAGGTGGGGTGCTAGAAGTTGGGAGCATCACGAAGTGCTTCACGTAGAAGGTGCTGCTCCAGCAGAGTTCTGAAGGAAGGAAAGGATTCAAAGAGGCAGAGAAGGGATGGCATTCCAGGAATGGGAAACAGTCAATGCAAAGGCATGAAGATGGGAGAGGTAGTGTCATGGTTGCAAAATAGCAAGAGGGTAGTTTGGGCAGGAAGAGGAGCAATGTAGACTGATGTTTGAATTTAAAAACCAGAATGAAGAGCATACGCATGTTTGATCCTAGTGGCAATTGGGAGCCATTGGAAATTGAGTCGGGGAATGATATGGTCATATACGCACTCTGAGAAAAACACTTTGTTTTTTTTTTTAATTTAATTTATTTAATATATTTAGTTTTCAGCATCGATTTTCACAAGAGTTTGAATTACGAATTTTTTCCCCGTTTCTACCCTCCCCCTCCCACTCCAAGATGGCATATATTCTGGTTGCCCCATTCCCCTGTCAGCCCTCCCTTCTTCCCCTCCCATCCCCCTTTCCCTTCTTCTCTTGTAGGGCAAGATAAACTTCTACATCCCATTACCTGTGTATCTTATTTCCTAGTTGCGTGCAAAAACT
>CM053624.1:47671522-47702477 GCA_028646595.1 Phalanger gymnotis | reverse complement strand
GCGACGGAGGGGAGGGCAGACTGGGGAACAGGGCAACCAGAGTGTACGCCATCTTGGAGTGGAGGGGGGAGGAAATGGGGAGAAAATTTGTAATTCAAACGCCTGTGAAAATCAATGTTGAAAACCAAACATGTCAAAATTAATTAAAATTAAAAAATTAAAAAAAAAGAACTTCAGGCACAAGGAACAGGTTGGGAAAGTATTTGGTAGTGGAGATGTGGTTACCTTTACAGTCCCTAGGATCGAAACAGACATGCAGTAACTTACCCCATCAAAATCCTGACTTCCTATCTTTATCCCCTTTGGACTTAGCTTTCCAACACTCTGTTTTCCTCTGTTATTTTGCCATTCATTCTTTGACTATTAAATAAATGCATGCTTTGATCTCATTTTCCAGGAGCAGACATGGAATGAAGAAGAAAAGACATTGGGCTTTTAGTCAGGAATGCATGAGTTCAAATCTTAGCTCTGGCTTTGATCAGCTGTATGAACATGGGCAAATCAGGAAACCTCTGTGGGCCTTAATTTCCTTGTTGAAATGGAGATAGTAATGCCTCAGTGATGCCTACCTCCCAGCTTTGTTGTAAGGCTCAAAGGAGAATGTATGCAAAGTGCTTTACAGACCTTTAGGTACTATACAAATGTCAGTAATTATTAGGATGCTCACTGCTCTTATGTGTTTCTTCCCTGTCCACATTGCAAAGCTTTTCACACTCACTCATTTGTGCTAATTTCTCATGCCCAACCCCCTGTACTGCCCTGAATTCTGCTGTCCACCCAGTTCATTATCAGATGGTGCATCCCCCTGGTCATTAATAAAAATGTTAAATGAGACCAGGCCTCACATTCATCCCTCTGGAACCCCATTAGATACCTTCTCTAACTCATTAGGCTGTTATCCATCATTAACCTCTGTTTATGGTTTGGTCAGTCAGGTTTTCAATCTGCTCTCCTTGCCTGTGGACTTTAACACATTCTCATTAACCTTGCTGTAGCTGGCTGCAGTGCCATATTTCCCAGCTCCTCAGGGGACATGGCCCAGGGAGAATAGCATGGCTTTCAGCATTGAGACCACAGACTTCCCCAGAGGAGTCATCAGAGCCTTAAATATTGCTGGCTTCTTGGGGAAGGTGGAAAGAGGAGTAAGAAGTTGGTCCAAGAAAAGATATTTGTAAAAAAGAGGAGAGCAGTGAGTGAGAACATTTATAAAGGCAAAATGGAAGGAGTGAGATGTAGAACGTAAAGTGATAAATCCAAGCTCTCGTATGAGAGAAGAAACTCTAATTCTTATCATGTTTATAGGGGCCCAAAGATATGTTCGTTTTGTAATTTGCGAAGGGGAAAGGGGTCTTTTCTCATATATTTCACTAAGGGATTGACCCAGAATTTAAAGCTCATTGCTATATCCATTATATCCATGTGGCAATACACCCTCCCCATTCCCAATTCCATAATTTCTGAGGGCTGCCCTCTAAGCTCTGAAGTCCTCTCAGACAACCTTGCAATAGTTTGTGAATTTTGGAGGGAGGAGGAAGAAATGATGAAAAACATACCTGGAAGGTGGGTGTTTTCCAGCTGGCATGATGGAAGGAGCGCTACATTGGTCATCAGAAGGCCTGGCATCTAACTCCTATTGTATCACTAGCTTGTCATGTGAGTCACAACAAGCCACTTGACGTCCCCAGGCTTTTCATGTAAAATGAGGAACTTGTGGCCTTTCTGGCCCTTTTCTGCTCTAGGATTCTGTGATTGCATATATATCCCACATCTAACCATATTTATAAGATTTCATTCCTAGGTAGGACCCTCATACTGCCCTAGCTAGCCTCAAACTGAAATCTATCCATTGGGTTATTGACAGTTTTAATCAATTTCTACTTAGAAAAGCCACTTTTGGGGTTAGCATTGACATCACTTTCAGCCACTGGTTCAATTTTCTAGTTCGGTTAATTTAAAATATTGATCCTGCCCTTCTTTTGAGGACCGATTCAAGACCCACCCTCTTTCAGAGAAGCTTCTATCACTGTCCCAGCCCAGATTGAACTAACTTCTTTCTCTGAAAACAATAATAATAACAGCTAACATTAGAGTAGCACTTTAAGGTTTACAAAGCACTTTGCATTAATTATCTCATTTGACCTGAACTCCTGTAGCACTTATCATCTGTACCATTAAGAGAATCTTAGAGTTGGCAGAGACCTTAGTGGTCAATTAGTCCAACTTCATTCAAAGTATAAATGCCCTCTGCTTGATCACTTTCAGAGGATCTCATGATTTAGCTGATTCCATTTTCAGACAGTTGTTAGCCAATGCATCCTTATATTGAATTGAAACCTATGTCCATGTAATTTCCATCCACTGACTCTAATTGGACCTTCTGGGGCAAAACAAAATTAATCTAATCTCTCCTCCATGGCATACCATTACAGATTTGAAAATAGCTATCACAATCCCGCACTCCCCTAGGTCTTCTCCTCTCCAGTTCCTTCAGATCATTCTTATATAATTGGTTTTCCGATCTTGTTGCTTTGACATGTTCCCTGCTTGTCACTGTCTTCTTTGTATCCCTGATACCTACAAAAGTGTATGTCATTCACTAGGCACTTAGTAAATGTTTATTGATTGATGTCCTTCCAAATATGTAGCACCAAAAACCAAACCTAACATTCCAGATGTGGTCTTACCAGAGCAGAGAACAATGGGGCTATCACAAATTTTGTACTGAATATTATTAATCAATAAACATTTATTAGAGCCTCCTATGCAACAAATCTTGCATATTATGCTTCTGTGAAAGCAGACAATATCAAATTATCCTTTCTGCTTAATAACCCTTTCAAAGTCAAACACACTGTCATATAGGGAGGACGATGGACAATTGCAAAGGAAAAGAGAGAGTGAAACAGAGACAGAGAGAGTGTGTGTGAGAGAGAGACAGAGAGACACATACACACATAGAGAGACAGAGACATAGAGACAAAGACAGGGAGAGATAGAGAAGGAGGGAAGAAGAAGAAGGAGAGAAGAAGAAGAAGAAGAAGAAGGAGGAGGAGGAGTACAATAACAATAGCAACAACAACAGCAAGAACAGCAGCAGCAGCAAGAAAAGGAGAAGAAAAGAAGTAGAAAAAAGGAAGAAGATGAAGTAGAAGAGTGAGGAGGAGCTGAGAGTGATCATGAATTGGTGGTCCAGGGTAGGAACTCACCAAGCAAAAGAGACTACTACCCTACCTTTGAAAGCCTGTCAGATACCTTGAGACTTGGTCCAAATGGACTCTAGTGACAGCATGGATTATTGTAACACCCCAACCAGTGTGCTGATGTTAGTGTTCATATGAATCTTAACAATAGGCTGGGCTTGGGGGGAGAGAGAAGCATAGGATAACAAGCTGGCAATATTCAAAACTTATGTGGTCATCGGCTTGACATAGAGGGTGCTCCTTTGTGTTTCGGCACCATAAAGAGACAAGATACACCAGAAATGGGCAGCTATGCAGTGCAATGGATAGAGTGCTGGGCCTGGAGTCAGAAAGACTAGAGTTCAAATATGACCTCAGACACTTATTAGTTTTATGGCCCCGAGCAAATCACTTAACCCCTGGAGAAGGAAATGGTAGACCATTCCAGCATCTTTGCCAACTATTCCAGTATCTTTGCCAAGAAAACCTTATGGACAGTTGGTCCACAGGGATAGAAAGAGACAGGAACAACTGAACAACAACAAACACGCCAGAACATGTCAGAAATCCCAATATCCTACTTGCCAGCAAGGCTTCTGTGTCAATGATTCTGACCAGTAGAGTGGGCAAATCATAAGTACAGATGAAGTGGACTGATGAAGATTGATAGGCATTCTTAGAGAATGTGGCAAACAGTTCAAAACCATGCAGAAATACTTTTTGAATAAGCAGACAAAGCTTCACTGAGTAGTAGTAAATGCTCATGACAGGTATATGCAACTGGATTTGCCACACGTAAACAAATGTAGTTGGTTTGACTCTGAATGGAGTCTATGAACTGTCTGATATCAAAGAATGGAAGATGTCCCCTAACCCCACCCTGATGACATCCTTATGAACCCAGCCAAAAATATGTTCGTCGAGAAATTCCAAAACAAAGGCAAAGTCATGCAGATTCGTTTGTGAAAATAGAGGAACTTGTGATGGCAGTTTAGGACTAGGTCATTGGCACTGAAAATCCCTAGAAGGGTTACTCATAAGATGTCTGGACTTCACGATGAGTCTGGAAATACCTAATGTCCTGCTAACTAGAATTATATACCAGAAAACTCACAATCTTTTATAGACTGATGGACAGCAAATACCCAAATTCCAAATATAGACCTCAAAATAACCTGGACAACTCAACAAATAAAATGTCCCAGAATTAGACCATTATTATAGACCACACTGATGCCCATAATCATTCAGATATAATTTTGATTCATTTAAAACTACAGTAACTTGAAAACATTTTAAAACAAATGTAGAAACTGAATACACTCTATCTCTAAGTTATATGGAATAAAAAACTTGCAAAATATAGATATCTAGCTTGTTCTTTGGTCATGTCTGTGTTATAACTCCATTCAGTGTTTTCTTGGCAAAGAAAATGGAGTGGTTTGCCATTTCCTACTCCTGCTCATTTTATAGATGAGGAAACTGAAATAAACAGGGTTAAGTGACATGCTCAGGGTCACACAGCTGGTAAGTGTCTGAAGCCAGATTTGAACTTAGATTTTCCTGACTCCAGATCCAGTGCTCTATCCACTGAGTCACCTAGCTGTCCAGACATCTAGCAGAGGAGAGCAAAACCATGTGGGAACCGGTCAAAGTACATATCAACCCTGCTGTCCTGTTTGCTACTGGAATTATTCTAAGGATGCTTTCGGTGAGCCTATAGGGTGCCTTACACCTTAATATTTTT
This sequence comes from Phalanger gymnotis, assembly GCA_028646595.1. Classification (NCBI taxonomy): domain Eukaryota; kingdom Metazoa; phylum Chordata; class Mammalia; order Diprotodontia; family Phalangeridae; genus Phalanger; species Phalanger gymnotis. The sequence continues at coordinate 47,697,551 of CM053624.1, read as the reverse complement.
ATTCAGCTACAAAAAGCAGTTATGTCATCCACCTGTGCAACAGTCTGTACAATACTGAAAATAAAGGAATGATGACTTGGCCCAGAATCATATCTATTGAAATCCCACTGAAAAAGATGAGGACAAGATAATAATAATGATGATGATGATATTAACAATTGCTATGGACATTGACATAGCTTTTTAAAGTTTACAAAGCACTTTCTACATATGATCTCATGGGGTCCTCACACCCTACGACAGAGGTGTTACTGTTAGCACTTTACATGTGGGGGAGCTGGCCATGGTCCAATAAGAAATTTTGGAGGCCACATTTTAACTCAGATCTTCCTGACTCCAAGCCTAGGACTCTCAGCGCTATGCACACTGCCCCTGTTTGCCTTGTAGGCTTTGTTTAGTGAAAGAATACCCCAGAGAGAAATGTCAGTGGCCTCTGCTGACAGCCCTCATACCAGAGTGGGCAAGGCCTCACCAATTCCGATAGACATCTCAGCTCAGAATTCTTGGTAACAGGGAGGGAGGGGGCCGCTCTTTCCCTCTTAATACCAGCACAATGTACAGGGCAAGAACAGTGGCCATTATAAGTAATGGAACCTGGCATCTTGGCTAATTCTGTTATTTTCTACAGCATCAGGCTTCATGCCACTCACCAGCAGAATGAACCAGATGAGAAATCTCTTCAGGATACTCCATGGCTTAGTGTGGTACATTAGGATAATCTTTCCAGCCTGTTAATTGGAAGAAAACAAGGGAGGGGGGTGGAGAGAGAAGAAGAGAAATGGGTATTAGCAGACTTCTTTTTTTCCAAAACAAAGTGCTTCCTGGCTAGGCTGGTTCTGAAACTGATTTGTGAGAGGAAGCTGGAGGAGAGACTCAGGGCCTGTCAGTGTGTTTCCTTAAAGGATAAGGGACTGGGTAGGGAATGCCCAGATGAGGAGACTCTTTCTACCAATGAAGATTAGCAGTTTCTTTTGCAACTTATAGACATAGAGAACTACCTAAGGCATTGCAAGGTATAGCAATCTGTTTAGTTTTACACATTTGCTATGGGTCAGACACTGACTAGCTGTGTGACCCTGGGCAAGTCACTTAACCCTGCTTGCCTCAGTTTTCTCATCTGTAAAATGAGCTGGAGAGGGAAATGGCAAACCACTCTGGTACCTTTGCCAAGAAAACCCCAAATGGGGTCACAAAAAGTTGAACATGACTGAAAAATGACTGAACAACAACTTGGCATCTCAGCTTTTCTGAATGTCCAGTGTCCCCAGAGGTACAATATTACATAAGGAATGCCTTTGAAGTTTTGGGTGCATATGGCATTCTTGACTTTGAGGGATGTAGGAGGTTGTTAAGAGTTCTGGTGGGTATGGCCAGAGGTAGAGGGGACAAGTATAGCCTAGGAGCTTCCCAAGTTCATAATATCATAAGACCTTAGGTTCAGAGCTGGAAGGGACCTTAAAGTTTGTACAATCCATCATCTTCATTTTACAGTTGAGGAAAGTCAGGTGCAGAGACTTGCCCAAGATATTTATTTGCCCATAGATAGTCAGTGGCAGAGTAAGTCTCAGGTTTGAATTCCGAATCCTATATTCATTTCATTGCACCATGTTTGTATTTCTCATATATGCCCTCATGATGACTTGTAGCAGAGGTTCCCATTCTCATGGGTATTTCACCCATAAGAAAGAAGGTGGATGGGCATTTCTAACTAGGATATGGAATCTAAAGTCCTATAAAGGGACAGAAATTGGCATCAGAAGAGAATTCTGTATTTCTGGCACTAATGGGGAGTGGATAGCCTGCCTGGCATCACGGGAATTCAATCATGGGTGGCAGCCTAGCAATAAAATGTCTCCCTTTGCTAGTCTATTATGAAGCTTGAAATTCCTCACCCTTGGAGTCATTAGTGGTTAAAACAGCACCAGAATTTTACTGTTCAAGATGGCACCTGAGAAAGGTAATGTAGGCCCATTAGCTTCCATGATCACTTTAGCATGGATGAGTTTATCAGATTAGTGAGCTGTCACCAAGCAGAGAGCTAGACCCTAAGGGAAAATAGAACAAAAGGGAGAAAGGGAGAAAGGAGAGGCCTGTGTCAAGGAGGTCTGAAGAGGGAAGGCATGCCTGGATCAGGCTCTGTGGGAGATATGAGGGTTCTAGAGAGCTAGGCTTAACCAGGGACTGGGCATCTGGCTAGGAGAGGGAGAGATACTGTGGAGGGTCAATCTGGCCTACTTCACAATTCTGCCTAAGGCCAAATCTATCTGCCTGACCTGAGCTCAGGGGATGGTGCTGACTGACTCACTCACTTTGGCGGGAGGGAAAGTCAACCTTGGGACTACCCACAGGCAAGAAGCATCAAGCCACTTCAGGTCCTGGCAATGCTGCAGAGGACAGGCCATCCCTAGGTGCCATGCCCAGCTCCCCAGAAACCTAGGAGAGCTTTAGCAGCTAGCTCAGTAGCTAGGGGATAGAATTGGCCCCTCCATCTTTGGGTAGCCATAACTTAGCTTTGAGAAAAGCAATGAATAGAATTAAGATTCTGAGACTGAATCAATCCGATTTCAAATTCCTTTACATGTTATCTCATTTGATTCTCATAACAACCCTGTGATCTAGGTGCTATTATCCTGATTTTACAGCTGAGGTAACTGAGTCAGGTAAGTAACTTGCCCAAGGTCATGAAAATAACTGTCTGAGGACAGGCTTGAACTCAAGTCTTCCTGACTCCAGGCCCAGAGCTCCATCCAAAACATCACCTAATTGCCTGATGGAAAAAATTACTTATAGTCAATTTGATAAGCATTTATTAAGCACTTCTTATGTGCAACGTATAAAGCGCATTGGATACAACCAGAAGATGAGAGTTTGAGTACCAAATCTCCTATTTATGAGCCATGTGACCCTGAGCAGGTTATTTTACTTGACTGACATCTCCTCTTCTCTCCCCACCCCTCTCCTCCCAGTGTCATCAGCAGTGGCTTACCCAGCACTGGAATTCTTGTTTATGTTTATAGTGAGGGCGGTGATACTTTCACAATCAACTACACTGAATTGTTGGGTTGAAAGCACTTTCTAAAACAATGTGCATGTGAAAAATTTAATTGGATAGGTAAAAAAGAAGGTGGATGGGCATTTCTAACTAAGATATGGAATCTAAAGTCCTATAAAGGCACAGAAATTGGCATCAGAAGAGAATCCTGTATTTCTGGCACTAATGGGGAGTGGATAGCCTGCCTGGCATCATGGGAATTCAATCAGCCTGTCTTGAAGACTTTGTCTGATCCATCTAGGATTGAAGTTGATGAACAAGGTCAAAAGGAGGGCAGAAGAAGGAGTGGTGAAGATCCCATAGCCCTCTCTTTTCTCGGGAAAGGTTGTCCCTACGTAACATGGATAGGAGAGGGTTGGGGGTCCACCACGTCCCCATGCATTAGCTTCCTATTACTTCCTCAAGTAGATTCCAGATGCTTACATTCATTCGTCTTCCCCTTTCATTCTCTTAGATCCAGCTGTGAGCAAATTACTTGAAAGCCCAAGGTGTAACAGAAATTAAACAACCGAATTGGATTAGGATAAGAGTGGCAATATCAAGCCTCAGGTACAGGGAGAACGGAATTACAGCAAGCCCCATCCCCTCCCAAAAGCAGAGTTCTCTTCCATCGCTTCCATTTCCCATGGTAGAGTCTCAAAACTCTACTCATTCTCCTGAGCTTCAAGAGGTTTGCAGCCTTCATGAACCTTCTCTTTCCAAGTATGGTCAGAGGAAGAAAAGGTCTTGGTCCTTCATTGCAGAATAGCGACATAGGATCTGAGTGGGTGGGAGAAGTTTCTGTGATTCTCAAGTATGGATGTTGGGTGAACACATACTCAAGACTAGTCTTCTTTGGTTCTTCTTCCATGGTCCCAGAAGGTCTGGTTCTTCTATATATCCTCTTAACTTGAACATTACTTTTGGTATGGAAAGGCAGTCATATTCCTGGAGACATCTCCCAAGGAAAGGCAGCCAGATTCCAGGAAAGTAAAGAAAAACTCACAATGTTCATAAATCGAGGCTGAAGGTAGCATGGCCAGCTCTAGGTTTGTTAAATGTGACCAATAATCTCCTTCTTTCTTCCTCTCCATCTGTCAGTCAACAAGCATTTATTAAGTTCATCTATGTTGCTGGCACTATGCAACTGTCTAGACTTACAAAGAAAGGCAAAAAAACCCACTCTCTATAGTCAAGGAGTTCACATTCTGGAAGGCAATATGTAAATAACTAGCTAGAAGATATATGCAGAGTAGATGGAAGGGAATCTCAGAAGGCAAAACACTGGGAGCTGGGAGGACTGAGAAAGGCCTCCTAGAAAATCAAGTTTGAGATGATCCTTGACTGTGCCTGCCTCTCTTTTCACTTCTGTTTGGTGGACTGATCTGGTACAGCACCAGATCTATAACAGAGATACCCCAGTTAGATGTAGTTATTAGTAAAATATCAACTAGAAACTCCAGGGTCAGTTCCCTAAGCCCATATGCAGCCAAATCTGAGCTGGGCAGAGGGGTGAGGAGGAAAGACAATGATGTCGGAGGCCTAAAAGACATGAACTTCTGCAGCAAGAAAACATGTTTCCTTCCCTCCCTTTCTTCCACTTCTAGGAAGGCCTCTAATGCTGAAGGCATCCCTTCTGCAGCTGAAGGAAGAAGGAATGGATGCAGGGAAGACTGGCTTTGACTGGGGCTCCTCCCAACAGGAATCTGCCCCTACCCCAGCTGCCAAGAATGGTTCCCTGATAGTTTAAGACAAAAGAGGAAGGGAGCCTCCTGGGACGCATGAAAGGCTCTCCTCCCTAAGGAGCAGAGAAAAGAGACAAAGGTCAGTGGCAAACAATTAACACATTTCTCAATTACACCTCGATGAAAGGCTTTCCCCCCTCTGAGCTATAAAAATAGATTAACTAATTGGCTCAAGCTTGTTCCCTCCTGCTCCACAAAGACCGGGTTTGAAAAACTAACAGGGAGAGCCAGAGAGAGCTAGAGGAGGAGGGGTAAAGAGTCTAGATGTAATGTCTTGGGGAGTGAGGGGGCAGGGGCAGAGAGTGTAGTCTGATCTTGGTCATCAGGCTGCTCCCTTCTCTTTCATTCCCTTATACTCAGGGTGCAGCCTGCCTCTTGCCTCTTTCTCCAAAGGGTTCTTCTGGCTCTTTTATACATTTTGGCTGTCATTTGTTCAACAAACACCTACTAAGTGTCTGGCAGGTGCCAGGTGTTATGGGGGATCCAGGGTAAAAATAAGACATGGTCTCTGCCAAAGAGGACCAGTGACATCATGGGGTGATGGCCTGACTCATGTGGGACCAGAGCTGCTCTACACACAAGCAAAGCTGGACAACAATTCACAAGTTACCTTGTTTGTTTATGACTCTCAGAGCTCACAGGAGTATAATCATTGGTTTGCACAAGGGCTTCCTGACTTTAGATAGTCAATCCACAAGCAGGTATTCTGCTTAATTTGGAGGATATAAAGAAATGCAAAAACCTGGACCCTGCCCTGGAGCAGCCTTGTTTTAAAGGACTTCCCATCACTAAGTAATGGAGGAGAAGACATGTAAATATTTACTTCAATCTTAGAATCCTACAGTGCTTGTGCTGGAACAAAGTTTGCCAGTCATAACTCTAACCCTATCATTTTATAGATTCAATGAAGGGAAGTGACTTGTGGAAAGTCACCATGATTTCATCATGAAGTCAGGACAAGAACCCAGATACCCCGGATTTTCCATCCTGGGCTCTGAAGTAGTGGAGTAGAGACAGAAATATTTTCAGTCTCTCAATCATCTCTTGGACAATCTGCCTACCTGAAGCCATAGAATAGAATCTGTCCCCAAGATCCCAGGGTGGTGGGGAGAGTGGAAGACTGTGGCAAGAGGTCTTGGAATTGAGAGTGGCCCACAGACCTGCCTCCATCTTTGATGGAGAGAAACTCAACCAGCCTTCCATACCTGCCCATTCTCAGAATGGGCACACTTTGCTGAACAATTAAAGGACATTTATTAATGCCTGTGCTATTCATTGAGAATACAAAGACAAATAAAAACATCTCACTCTCAAGGAGTCCACATTCTAATAGGATCTGAGGTTATGCCACCATTATCAGATGACATCACCAGCATATTTCCAGTTCCGAGATGACCATTAGAGGTAAGGGGGGTGGGGGAGGGGGGAGCAGAGATTATTTGAGAGCTGCTAGTCTTGGTAAGGCTTGGATTGTGCACAAATGAGAATTTGCAGTCCCTATTTTTTTTCTTAATAGTCCAGAGAGATAGATGAAAGATGTGATGCTTTCAGTTTGAATTCAGGCACATAGGAATGAAGCCTGTTGAAACATGACAAAGGCCGAAGTGGATGGCTAGTATTATACACAAAGGAAAACACTCTGGCCCGGGAATCCTCACGTGGATTTTTACTAGAATTGACCAAATGTCATTGATTGATGTTGCTGTTTCTCATCCTTTTGTCCATACAAAAGAGCATCCTCAGGACCCCTGGAAATGGACATGGTATCACTGGCTACACCTCCAACGAAAGTCCCCTCCAATTTCTTTTTCTCGTTCCTCTAGTTCTCTGTTGGCTGAATTTTTGAAAGAAAGCCAAAGTCAAATCCTGCTACGCTGATCAGCAGCAGCTGGAATGTGCCAGATGAAATCAGAAAAATCTTCCTGTGTCTTAAGGGGCTTCCCATCACTAAGTGACCTCAGGCATCTCTGTTTAGCATCTCTGCTTCTGCCCAGCAAGACCGACTCAAGCTCTGTGGATATCCAACCTCCTAGGAGGGGAGGGTGGAGAGGAACCTCCAAGCTCTGGGCAGAGAATCTCAGATGCAATGTCCTTTCAAACTTGCCGAGGGAAAGAGCCATTCCAGGTCTCTCTTCCCCAAGCCTGGGCAGGAGAGAAAGGTCAGCACAAAGGCCACCTGCTGGGTGATATCAGCCTCCTGATATGGAGCTGGCTTCCTTGTGGTCCTGTCAACTAAGCAAACGAAAGGGGGGCAAGGAGCGGGCACAAGCACTAGTTAGTTATGGAAAACCATACCGGGGAGCAAGCCAAAGACAGGCTGTTTTTTGTAGCAAACTCTTTTGTTTCCAGGAGTTAAAATCATCCTGAGTTGCTGCTATTATTTTTCCTCTTTTCCCTCTGGCCTTGTTTTTTGTTTCCTTCCAGACACTTTTCCACAGATAGACAAGCAAACACATCTTTTTGTGCTTCCAGGAAACACCCAACAAAAGCCATAGAGACCGTTCATTCCTTTCCCACTTGCACATCATTTTTAGCACTTGTCACACCCTTTGGGGACTTGGGGAAGGGCTCAGCTGTTGTCTAGACCCCCCCCCTACAACCTGGCAGGAACACCAGCATATAACTTCTGCTCTATACTGAAGCCCAAAGTGTGGGATGAAATGTCTCACCTACTGAGATGGCAAAAAGATGATTGGAGTGAGAGACTGGGTCTGGAACCTCTCTCTAAACTTTACTCAATCCCCCGAGCAAACAATCTCTGTACCTTGGTTTCATCATCAATATAAGGAGTGACTTTGGAATAGTTGACCTCTAAGGTTCCTTTCCATTTTAAAACTGTGATCCCATGCCACTGGGTTCATAATCAGAGGACCTGAGTTCAAATCTTGTGTTATCACTTCACTCCTTGAGGTAGCTAAATGATGCAATGGACAGAAGTCCTGGACCTGAGCTCAGGAAGAACTGAGTTCAAATCTTGCCTCAGATACTTCCTAGCCATGTGACCCTGGGCAAGTCATTTAACTTAAGCCTCGATTTCCCCATAGGGCTGTTGTGAGGCTCAAAGGAGATAATCTATGTAAAACATCTTTCAAATCTTAAAGTGCTACAAATGTTAGTTATTATTAATTATTACCTATGTGATGGAGCAACTCATTTAATCCCTTTGAAACTCGGTTTCCTTATTTCTAAAATGAGGGATTTTGATTAGATTGTCTCTAATGATCATATATGTGTGTGTGTGTGTTGTATATATACACATACATGTGCATGTCCATATGTATATACGCACATATATGTGCGTGTCCATATGTATATATATATACACACATATATGTGCATGTGTTTAAAACTACATAAATAAAAATATATGTGGATATATACATATACATATATACACAGACATATATATGTAAATGTATGATCTTATTACCAGGTAATGTCCCTGGCCCTCTAGTTCACATGTGTTACCCACTGGGCCACCTTGCCTCCCCTCAGAACTTTGGGTATACACTCACCCCATCTAGGTCTAGTCACATGCCCCTGAATTGCCATAGAGTAAAGGGGGGAGGCCCTTTATTGTCTAGCCTTCATTTACTCAACCTCAGGCTGTCTTAACCAGGAAATGTCACACTTTATGCCCTCAGCCAGGAGAGCTGGAATCTGTCAGTAGATAGAGCTCTAGGTGTTATGACTTGGCTAAGAGAGGAGTTCCTGGCTTGGTGAAGAGAGGCAGGCACTGCTCCAGGCAGAGAACCTTTGAATGTTTTCCAATAGACATCTAGAAACACCACTACAGGTTTAATCAAATCAAACCCAATGCCTTTGTGGTTTCATTAAACCTCCCATTCCCATCTGCCCACTCCCCCAAAGAGACATCTGGTTTTTTTGTGGTCCTGGAATCCCATAGGTTTCCTCACATCTGAGTTAGAAAAGCTCATGGACACACCAGAGAGCAAGACGATTGGATTTGAGTCTCTGGGAGCACTTCTGTTGGGCTGTCAAAAAGAGCAAATCTCCAGCTGAGGACTAACTGCTACTTGGCAATCGATACTTGGTATTCTAGTCTTCTTTTACTGACTTCCTCCATAGTCCCAGACACCATCAGTCCGAACCTTTTCCTCTTTCTTCAAGGCCTCCAATCTGCTCTCAGCTCCCAACAAATGATTTCACCTCCCGCTTCCCCAAAGAAGATCATGGAGTCTTGGGTTTGGGGCTGGAATGGATCTTGGAGGTCATCTAAAGCTATCCCCCATTTTACAGATAAGGAAACTAAGGCCAAGGGTGGGGAAGTGGGGAAATACTAGTCCTACATCTCATTTGTTCCTTATAACAACCTGTGAGACAGGCATTATTATTATCCCCATTTTACAGATGGGGTAATTGAGGCTCGTGGTGATTAAGTAACTTGTCCAGAGTCACACAGCTAATATTAGAGGAAGAAGCTGAGCCCAGGTCTTCTTGACTCTAGACCCATGGCTTTCTCTGGGACCTCCACCTTTGATTGTTTTCTTCCTGACAACTTCAGAATCTTCTTCTTTTCTAATTGCTTCCCTTCAGTCAACAACCATGCTTGAGCCTCCCTATCCTAAGAAACTTTCCCTAAAGCCTGTTGCCCCTTCAAACTACCAACAAGTATCTCTCCATCAGAGTAATAACTAGGAATTCTTATACTTACATTATCTAACCAAAAGCCTGCCCTTGGCTGGACAAGGCAGGGGAGATGAGTGAGATGTCCTGGGATACTTGTTCGTTGCTCATGGGGGACGGATCTGGGGTAGGGAGAGAGCTCAGTTCAGCCTGCAGTCTGACCACTTTCTATTCAATGAATTATCCTTGGAAATTTAGCCTTGACTATATTCAGTAACCTGGGGCAGAGGTGAGATAACACCCTCCCCTTAGAGATGGCCCTACTTTGTATGACGAAATCTTCAAAAAAACCATCTTACATTTGCTCCACTTGCTTAGTGTTCACTCAGTCTTCACCCCATGCAAACTGGCTTCTCTCATCACCATTGTAACACTGTTCTATCAATGATTATGGCTTGGTGGTTCAGTGGATAGAGTGCTGGGCCTGGAGTCAATAAGACCTGAATTCAAATCCAGCCCCAGACACGTACTAGCTATGTGACCCTGGGTGAGTCACTTTACCCTGCTTGCCTTAGTTTCCTCATCTGTAAAATAAGCTAGAGAAGAAAATAGTAAACCAGTATCTTTCTGAGAAAACCTCAAATAGGGTCATGAAGAGTCAGATATGACTGAACAACAATTGTCTTTTTTCTGGTCCTCAGCTATTTCGAATTACTTGCTTCCCTTGATATTGTTGACCTTTCCTCCCAAGTGGAAACCACCTCCTCCCCTGGCTTCTGTGAGACTGTATTTCTCGATGAACAAATTGTAAGGGTAATGTCTTTATCATAAATACTTAGAGGGGAAAAGACATTTAAATCAAAATATCTGATTTGAATCAAGATTATCTGTTCGCCATTTCAAATTCCCATGTTATCCCTGCCTGTCATGATGCCGTTTCGAGGTCTGGGAAATATAGTAACAATAATAACTGACATTTATGGAACTCATAGCACATAACAAAAAGCACACTCTTTGTTGAACAAGCCAGGGGATAGGCATGAGATACCTTAGAATACTGTTTGCAAAAAGCTTTACATGTAGCCTCATTGTAGTGCACAATGAGCCCTGTGAAATTTGTATGTATGATAATTTTATAGTTGAGGAAACACAGACATTTAGAAGTCCAGTAACTTGCCCAAAGGTCATCCACATAATTAGTGTCAGGATCTGAACCCAAAATCTTCCTGACTTGTAATATACTTAACAATATTGTAAAGGAAAAGAACTTGAAAGACTTAAGAACTCTGGTCAGCACGATAAGCCATCATTCCAGTGGACCAGGGATAAAGAATGCTGCCTACCTCCTGATGGCAAGATGATACACTAAATATATAGAATGAGACACAATTTTGGATGTGGCCAATATGAGAATTTGTTTTGCTCGATTATGAACACTCGATACAGGTTTTGTTTCTTTTTTATTTTTCTGGGGGAAGAGAGAGGGGGATAGAAACGAAATCAATTCTAGTTTGTTGAAAAACAAATTAGTGCCCAGCTACAAGCCATTTTCAAAGGAAAATCCAGGCTATTGATAACCATATAAAAAAATACCACACAATACTAATGGAGAAATGCAAATTAAATCAGCTCCGATGCTCTACCTCATACCCATCAGATTAACAAAGAATACATACTCAAGCAAAACAAATTCACCCATTGGCCTCGTCCAAATGCATATATCTCCTTATGCAACTTGAGCTCATCACCTCTCTATCAGGAGGTAGGTACAAATGAAGACAAAAGTTGGAGGCACTGTGGGAAGAACAGGCACGTTATTGTGTTGTTGATGGAGCTGTAGATTGGCATAAGCCGTTCTGGAAGACAATTAGAAATATGCCTCAGAAGTCAATAAATTGTGCATACCCTTTGACCCAACAGTGTGACCACTAGGACTGTATCCCAAAGGTATCAAAGAAAGAGGAAAATGACCCATTTATAGTAGTTTTTGTAATGGCCGAGAACTAAGAATTAAAGACCGTCCATCAATTGGGAAAGGATGGACTAATTGTGGTATATGGATGTAATGGAATATTATTGTGCCATCAAAATGTTTAAAAGGATGTCATAGAAACCTTGGTAGTCTAATAAGAACTGATGCAGAGTGATGTGAGTAGAACCAGAGAACAATTTATACAATAACAGCAACATGGTAAAAAAAAAAAAACCAACTTCGAAAGACTTCAGAACTTTGGTTATAGTGATGCCTAAACATGGTTCCAGAGAACTGATCATGATGCCTGGTAGCTACCTACTGATAGAGAGGTGATGAACTCAAGTTGCTTAATGAGATATGTGCACTTGGACAAGACCGGTTGGGGGGATTTGTTTTGCTTGACTATGTATATATCTTACAAGGGTTTTGTACTTTTTTATTTCCAGTAGGACCGGGCTGATGAGAGAATGGAGGGTGTTAGGGATAGGGTTTTGCCTAAAAACTGAGGAGAAACTATAAGAAATCACGGATGAGCAGGGAAACTTTGAGCATTGCATATTCAATTGGTCATACTTTAAAAATACAATTATAAGAATTCATTACAATTTTGTAATATGTAATAATAGCAATAAGAATTTATTATAATTAAAAAGGAAAACAAGCTATAAATAATAGAAATTTGCGGATTTATGTACAATCTTTTCCTTTTCCACAATGCATACAGAAATGTGCTTATTATTTGGTGTTTCCTAAGTTTAGAATCTTTTAAAAATGGAAAAAAAAGAAAATTTCCAAGTGTACCAGTTTTACATTTCCTTTGTCCTCCAGCTCTTAGGGAATTCCCTTTTCATAATCAGAAGTATGGTGGTGTCAGGAAGACGTGAGTTCAAATCAGGCCTCAGACACTTATTAACTGCATGATCTTGGGCCAGTCACTTAACCCTATTTGTCTCAGTTTCCTCATCCATAAAAGGAGCTGGAAGGAAATGGTGAACCACTTCAGTATCTTTGCCAAGGAAATGCCAAATGGGGTCACAGAGACTTAGACATAACTGGAACAACTGAACAACAACACAATCAGAATCAGAATCAGAAGCCCAATGGAAAGGGCCAAAGCTTAAACATCAGGAAATCTGGATTGTGATCCCAGCTCTGACTACTGACTCACCGTGACACTTTGGGCAAGTCGCAGGATTTCTTAATGCCATGAATATAGTGGCACACAGCTAAAGGACCAGATCTGTGATCTTCACCAAGACAGAGAAATCCTTGGGTTGAAAGTACCTCTGCCAGTGCAGGTCAGCACCATCCCTGTGACTTATAGTCTTCGAGAATCTTGACATGGAGATGGAGTGGGGTACTAAATCACTGGCCCAAAGTCACAAAGCCTGTATGTGCAGAAGGAGGACTTGTACACACACAGGTCTTCCTCATTCCAAGGCCAGCTCTCTAACCAATATGTTGTTGTTTGGTCATTTTTTGGTTGTGTGTGATTCTTCCTAACCCCATTTAGGGTTTTGTTGGCAAACATACTGGCAAAAATTTCCTTCTCCAGGTTATTTCACAGATGAGGAAACTGAGACAAACAGGGTTAAGCGACTCATCCAGGGTCACACGGCTATTAAATGTCCGAGGTTGTTTAGAAGTCAGGTCTTTCTGACTCCAGGCCCAGCACTCTATCCACTGTACCACCTAGCTGCCTCTAAAATCCCTATTCTATGGTTGAGGAAATCAAGACTTACACACAGGAAGTTAAATCCAACTAAGGTCACACAACTTTGCATTGGACCCTAGCTTTTCTGCTTCCAAGGCCAATCCTACTATAACACACTGCTCCCCAGTGCAATTGGTGGCCTGGCGGTAACAGCACCCGTCCTGCCTGTTTCAGTGTTGTGAGAATGAAATGTATAGAAAGGTGCTAAATTAGAAGAATTTTCTAAATATACTGCTCAGGATTAGACTTTGAGGATGCCCAGATACCACCATAAATGGATTGTTTTAGAACAATCTAAGTCTTTGAGAAGGATGCCCTTCTGTTCTTAGCCCAGTTAACAGACTTCTAAGTAAAACCACCTCTCTAGATACTCATATAATAAAGCATCCTTTCCCTATGGAGCTGCACTGACTAGCTGTGTGACTTGAGGCCAGTGACATAACCTCTCTGAGCCTTGTTTCCACATCTATGAAACCAAGGAGTTTAAAACTAGTGGATCTGGGAGGTTACTTCCTGCTCTAACATCTCTGATTCTATGCGCAGTTATATAGTACCATCATTTTCACTGAAATTCTCACCAAAGCCTATCTCTCCTCTCATTTGGATTTTGTATATCCCTAGCTCATCAAAAACTGGGGCCATCCCCTGGCCACATGCAGCCCTTGGCATTGGAGCTCTCTGCCCTTGGGTGCTCAACCAAGAATTCTCCTGGAATTAGGGAGCAATCTCAGAGATGAAAAATGCTTTCAGCCATTCAGAATGGGGGTAAATGAGTTAAGGAAGGTCCGTGCCAGACTCCTTATCTGCTGCCATTCTCCTGCAAAGGGCATTTAGTCACTAATGTCATTTGCAGCTGATGAGAATTCAAAATGAGCCATCTCTGAGGTTCCTGGGAGTGGAGAAGTTTATCATCATGGCTCTTCCATGCCCTCTCAACTTTATCGCTATTTAGCAATGCCTTGGGCTTGGGTCTGGTTGCTTTTCTGCCGGAAGGAGGAAAAGGTTGATAAACCAAGGAGGACCCTTTGCAAACAGGCAGAGGCGAGGCACAGCCTCAGATAGTGGTGCTTCTAATGGCCTAGGAGTGAAATAAAGTTACAAATACAGAGCTAGAGCTCGAAGGTACCATAGAGGCCATCAAGTCCAGATCCCCATTTTACATATGAGGAAACTGAGGACCAGAGAAGTTAAGCAATTCCTCCAGGGTCACATAGTAAGGTTCAGAGGCAATATTTGAACCCAGATCATCCTGATTCCAAGTCCAGAGCTCTATCCACTGCCCCATGCTGCCTTAATGAAAAGGTCCATGCCTCTGTGCTCCTGTGGGGGTTTATTTAAGGATGCCAAGTTAATTGCTAAGGTCCCAAGCACAACACAATTGCCCTCTGGCAATACTCCAATGAGCCCAAGGTCTACCTCTGATAAGAGCATGTAAGGATATCATGATAGCTCTTCTACAGTATATTAAATACTGAAAGTACTTACTACTAATTAAATTGAAATAGTTTAATTAATCAAAATTAATTTAATCAAATAAATTAATCATACAATTAAATCGCAAAAAAAGTATTTAATATAAATTGTAGGTACTTAATAACTGCTTGTTGATTTTACTTGATTGAGAGAGTGAAAGCCCTTGAGATAACTGAGAGGATAACTACTTCAGACACTTATGAGCTGTGTGACCTTGGATGAGTCACTTAACTTCCTCTCTCAGTCTCAGTTTCCTCATCTGCAAAATGAGGATAATGGTAGCTCTTACCTTCCAGGGTTGTTGTTGAGAGGATCACATGATACAATACTTGTAAGTGCTTTGCAAAGCTTAAACCCTACAAAATGCTAGTTATATTAGGATGATTAGATCTTGGGGCAGCTAGGTGGTGCAGTAGATAGAGCACCTAGCCTGAAGTCAGGAAGACTTGGGTTCAAATCCAGCCTGACACTTACTAGCTATATGACCCCAGGCAAGTCATGTAACCCTGCTTGCCTCAATTTCCTCATCTGTAAAATGAGCTGGAAAAGGAAATGGCAAACAGCTCTAGTACATTTGCTAAGAAAACCCCAAATGGGATCCCAAAGAGACAGGTGCAACTGAAATAACTGAACAATATCAAAATAAATAACCCATGTGCTCCCCTGGTATTTGTGCAATGTCAAGAGGAAGGAGGAAGGCCCTCGCAGTGTTGGATGGACCATTTCAGAGAGAATGCTGATCTATTTGAGTATTTAGGTTTAATGAGGGGTCCTAGGAATGTTTAGGGATTATTTTAGTATTTAATATAATTTGGGAAAATTCTAATTGCTAAAAATTGGCTTCTTTTATCAAGTCAAAATTTACCTTCCTGTAACTTCTGTTGAGAACAATCTAATTCCTCTCCTGCAGGACAGTCCTTTACATACGTGAAGATAACTATCTCATCTCCTGTAAATCTCCTCCAGGCTAAATAGCTCCAGCTCTTACCTATGGCTGAGTCTCAAGGCCTTTTACTCTCCCAGTCAAGTCAAATTCACAACATTTATTAAGTGCCTACTATGTTTCAGGCACCATGCTAAGTACTGATGCAAAGAAAAGTAAAAGCTAACACTATCCTCAAGGAAATCACAATTTTTTCTTTTTAAAAAATATTTTATTTTTTCCAGTTACATGTAAAAATTTTTAAACACTTGTTTTTAAAAATTTTGAGTTCCAAATTCTCTCCCTCTCTTCCTCCCCTCCACCCTCCTTGAGAAGGCAAGCAATCTGATATAAGTTGTACATGCGCAATAAAATGTATCTCCATATGAGCCATTTATGAAAGAAAACACAGACAAGAAACAAGAAAAATTTAAAAAGTAAAAAAAAAAGTTTGCTTCAATCTTCATTCAGACTCCATTAGTTATTTTTGTAGAGGTGGATAGTACTCTTCATCATGAGTCTTTTGGAATTGTCTTGGATCATTGTTTTTCTGAGAATAGCTAAGTTTTCACAGTTGATCATTGTACAATATTGTTGTTACTGTGTGCAGTGTCAAGGAGATCACAATCTAATGGATGCTCTGCTGGTGCTCTGTCCAGCTTTATAGCTCTCATCTTCTAATTAGGAAGTTTACTTTTTGAACCGAGGTGAAGGACTTTTATATTTATTTCTACAATATTCTATCAGATATCCTTATGTTGCCATCAGAGAAGCAGTGTAGTGAAGGGGGTAAAGAACTGGCCTTGAAAATAGGAAGATCTCCTGTACCTGACACATAATGGATGAGCGACTCTGGACAAGTTTCTTAACCCCTCCATGAACTAGGCAATTCTCTGTTACAGCACGTTAAAGAGATGGTGCTGACCTGCACTGGAAGAAGGAGTTTCATCTCCTGGGAGTTTCCTTTATGAATAAAATCACAGGTTCAGTCCTTATCCTTATATTCGTACTATAAGATTCAGCTCCAAATTCTAGGTTGTGAGGTTTATGATTTCACTGGTGTATATTCTCCTTCTATCAATGCATTCACACATCTTTAGCATGATGGTTCTTAACCAGGGATGCATGGATAAATTTCCAGGTATCCATGAACTGGGATGGGAGAAAATAATTATACCTTTGTTTCAATACAGTTTCCTTTGTAATCCTATTTCATTTCATTTCACGCATTTAAAAATATTTTTCTATTGGAAATCCAAGAGATATCCATCAATTGGGAATGGCTAAACAAGATGTCATATATGATTGTGATAGAATATTACTGTGCTATAAGAAACAAATAGGATGACAAACAGGATGATTTCAGAAAAACTTGGAAAGACTTACATGAACTGATGCAAAGTGAAGTGAACAGAACCAGGAAAATGCTGTACATAGTAACAGCAATATTGTACAATGAACTGTGAAAGACTTAGCTACTCTTAGCAATACAATGATCCAAGACCATCCCAAAGGACACATGATGAAGCATATTATCTGCCTCCACAGAAAAAAAATTGATATTATTTGAATACAGACTGAAGCATAGTATTTTTCACATTCTTTCATTTTTTTCTTTTTCTTGAGTCTTCTTGTATAAAATGACAAATGTGGAAATGTTTTACACAATTGCATATGTATAACCTATATCTGATTCCTTACCATCTTGGGGTAGGGAGAGAGAAAGAAAAGAGGAAAGAAAAATAGAATTTGGAACTCAAAACTTAAAATAAAACCAAATATTAAATAATTGTTTTACATGTAATTGGAGAAAAATAACATAAATTAGAAAAAATAAAAATATTATTCTGTGGCAGGGTCCATAGGCTTCACCAGACTTCCAAATGGGTCCATGACATGATAAAAGATTAAGAACCTTTGCTAGTAGATTGTAATTCATGTACTGCTTTGGAGGGGGAAAAACTCATCTCCTGGTAGCCATCTGTCTCATGAGAGAGAAACTGAGCTAGGCTGGTCCTCCAAAGACACAGTTCTGCTGTTGGGCCCTTCTTCAAAATCTTACCAGCTTCTCAGAACTCTCCAGCATTTGCCCAATACTCCCACAGCCTTAAAGGACCCACAGTATGCTTTATGAAAACCCAATCTAAAACTCTTAACTTACAAAAAGAGAAAAATCGAGGGGCAATCACTTCTTTAAAATGATGGAAGCTTTCCTAGCGTATTTATGCCTGTGTTTACAGACCACGAATAGGGCTTTTAAGGCAGAGAAACCTAAAGCCAAAGTGTAAAATGTTTAGGAACTGTGGCAATAGAAATGAAGATAAAATGCCTCAGAAGCTATGTAAATTGGAAAAAGTGAATACAGTTTGCAAATATTTGACTGACAAGCCACTTTTCAGGAGCACAGCTGTTGGATAGAGCGCTGATGGGAGTTACATGTCCAGATTTTCTCTGAGGACAGAAGAGATGGATGCCCCAAGAGATTTAGTACAAGCAGCCTTCCCTGGTGCAGACCAATGGGTCAAAATAACATTCTTTGATGTATTCTGAGGACTTAGTTTGTGCAAAAAGCCTGGATTAGTGCTGGCTACACTTTTCAAAATGGAGACACTTCTCAAAGTGCTTTCGTTCAATCCATCAACAAATATATATATTGAGGATCTATGAAAGTCAACCCTGGGCTAGGCACTTTAGGGGATTTGATAATTCAGTTCTATTTAACGACCCTTTATTTAGCATTCACTAAAAGGTGGTTCTGCTAGGCACAGTGAGGGTAGGTGGTAGAAAAGGACGTGCAGAGAAGGAGTACAAACCTTGCTCTCGCAGAGTTTATAGCTTACAAAGTGCTATGCTACAATATAGGATACAAAATAAGTTACATCTGCACAAAAGAATTGAAAATTAAATTCTATTTGAGGTCTTCAGAAGGAAAAAACAGTAGTAGTATAGAACTATAAGTAGAAGAGACATCAGAGGCCATCCAATCCAATCCTCTTTATTTTACAGATGAAGAAACTGAGGGCCAGGGATGTTAAGTAATTTGCCCAAAGTCACAAGGGTAGTGAGAATTAGAAGTGGGATTTGAACCAAGGTCCTCTTACTCTGGAGACAGTAGTCTCTCCAATATTATACTGCTTTTCTACCTGAAGACCAGAAAAACAAAGTTATTTACCCAAGGTCTCCTAAGTAGACTCATAAATGTAAAGCTAGCCCCCAAAGCCAGTCCTCTTTCTATTTTACTCTGACACTTTTCCATCATGACTTACTGATCAGAAAAGTCTTTACGAGGGATTTGAGCTGAGCCTTAAAGGGTACATAGGTAGTATTTCAGCAAGGAGAAGATGAAATTTCATCAACAGTGTGGGAATAGAGATTGTTAGGGGAGAGATGGGAAACTGGCAGTTTGAGATATATTTTTGGTATGACCTAGGTTTGAATCTCACCTCTGTTACTCAATGACCTTGGGCAAGTCACTGTGTGACTGGGGCATGCTATCCTCCTTGGCATTCAGGTTCCTTATCTGTAAAATAGTGGTGGTGGACTAGATGACTTCTCAAGTCCGTTCCAGCTCTATGATTTTATTATATGAAAGGTTAGGCAGTGCAAGTTGTTGAAGGGTATTGAATGCCAGTACAAGGAACTGATTTTGTACACAAACCATTAAAAGGTTTTGATCAGAAGGATGATAAGACCAGATCTGTGAGTAAAGACAGGATAAGTAAGAAGGAGAAAGAGAGTGGAGGTAGGTAGGGACGGTTTAATAACCGTCTCTTTGGGAAGGAAAATGTACACAGGAGCCACTTTTAAATTTAATATGTGTTGTTAACACTTTCTTAGGTCTAATAAATCGACAAAACAATAAATCAAACTTTGATGTGCAGTTTTTGCTGATTTCCAAATTGTAAATGCTCACGCTGGAAATTTAACTATGGTCTCTCATAAGAAAGGGTTAAAACTGACTCCAGCATACCCCCACAGGTAGGACAATTAGAAGGCCATTCAATTCAGTTAACTTCAAGAAGCATTTACTAAGTGGGCACAGTATGTTGGGCATTGGGAATATGAAGATGAGAATGATATGTCTCTGCCTTCAAGGAGTTCATCTTCCAGACTAGAAAGGCATCAATGAGAGCTTATGCTAGGGATGGTAGGCATAGGAATGGAGAGAGGGGGAAGAATATGGGAGGTGTTTTAGTGTAGGAGTGGAAATAACTGGGTTTGCAAACCAGCTGGAGAGGGGAGTTAAGGGAGCAGGAAAAAAAACCAAAATGGCTCCAAAGCTTGCCACCATGGACATTGACTGAATGGTATCATATAAGGCTGGCCGGTGTCAGATATGGGTTTAGAACTTGCAGACTAAGTCATCTGCATTACAGATGCAATGAGAAAACCTGGGAAGTTTAAGGACCTGATTAGATTAGTCACTAAGAGTAACTTCTAGGAATACAGAAGTAAAATTAGGATTATTAGGACTGGTAGGGGATGATCTTGCTCATGTAGAGGTTTGCACATGAAGGTTCCAGGAATGTGACTAAATAGCCAGAAGGGGCATTGCCCCATACCATTAAACCTACATCTTATGGATAATGAGAAAAGCACCTAAGAAATAAACTAGTTGTGCACTAGATTAGAAACTCTGTAAGGACAGGAACCGTGTCTTATCAAAACTCCTTACTCTACATAGAGAGCTTGCTTAATATGTTTGTTGGGTCATGACCTCAGAAAACTGATGAAGCTGCTGCGTACCTCTTGGCAAAGAGGCAATGGCCTAGAAATCAGTAAAAAAAAAAAAGAGATTGTTTTGCATCTACATCTGTATTTTTAACAGTATGAAGAATTCCTTCATTGAATCAGACTAGTAACTGGTCTGTAACACAGAGCTGTAGAGAACTACGTTGAGAAGGTAAGTGACCTGGGTCTCATAGGTAGTATGTCAGAGGCAGACCTATATCCAAGTGTAACTAACTCCAAGGCTGGTCCTCAATTCACTACCCCACATAGTCTCTCCAAGATATGCAGATGGCTCTCTTATATTTGGTCAGATACCCAGGTCCATCTGCTGCCTTCCCCCTTTCTGCCACATGACCACTCCTTCTGCTGACTCCTGGATGGTGGTCCTCTCAGGAATTCAGTGTAGTCAAATCCTAATTTTATATTTGAGGAACAATTTAAATCTAATCCAGCAAACAAAATAAGCAATGTTTTTTGTGCTGATTCGGGAGACACAAACCCTGGGTCTGTGAAGTAACTGGGGAAGGCTTTGATTTGGCAGCTTAGAAGGCTGCTAAGCAGGTGGGTATCTGGTGAGTGAGAAATGACTCCTTTCAAGGGCTGAAGATTAAAGCCCAGAATGGTGATGATTGAGATTGTCTAATGAGCTCTCAGAGGAGGGCCCTAGTTACTATCTCCCCCTTTGAGTTCCATGTCACAGATGAGTCTTCATGCATTCCCATGGTATCCCTAGAGAAAAGTTGCTAATGGTAAATTCAGCATTATTTGGAATCCACTTGCTTCTTGAATGAAAAATCTGGTTTCAGATGTGAATCCTGCTCTGGGAGGTTTCCTCTGTTTTCCTGGTGATTTCATTTTAAACATATTGTGCAAAAACAAAACATGTCCTAAATAATTGAAACAACCCATCTTGGCTCCCATGGGAAAGATGAGGAAGCAAGTCTCTCCTTGATTAGAGGAGGCAGCAGGGAGAGACCATGAGTAAATTATGCTATACACACTGTCAGAGGATGGTACTCTCAGTTGGCTTTCTTGACTTTTTTTTCTTTGTTTCAAGGGAATACTTTGATGAGAGGAGGGTTGTATAAATAGAAAAGTTGTGATGTTTAGAAAAGAGCATCAATAAAACACATTAAAATTTTTTGGCATGGAAATGTGGCTTTTCCAAGGTCACACAAAATGTGTGGAGGCATAGGATTTATCCAAGATCACTGAAGGCATCAATGACCATGACATCTGGCCCCTGATCTAGTGACATTTCCCTTGCCTGCAGTGGCCGTGCACTCTCAGCACCTTTAGATCAGAGCCAACCTGAATCATAGGCAGAAGCTGCCTTTGCCTTGAGCCCTTTACAAGCCCCTGGATTGTGTTGGGAGGAAGGGAGGACTTCTGACTCTTACCTCTTCTCTGCTGGCCTCTAAAAGTCAATCAATAAAAAATTATTAAGGACCTAAGTTCCAGGTACTGTGCTAAGCACTAGGGATACAAAAAGAGGCAGAAGGCAGTCCCTGCCCTCAAGGAGCTCACAATCTAATCAGGGAGGCAACAAGCAAACAAGTAAATACAAAGCTCTCTGTCTGTCTGTCTCTCTCTCTCTCTGTCTTCATCTCTTTCTGCCTTTGTCTCTGTCTCTCTTTGTCTCTTTGTCTCTCTTCTCTTTCTATCTCTCCCTCTCTATCTCTGTCTCTCTCTCTCTGTCTCTGTCTCTCTTTTCACTCTCCTCTCTTCCCCCATCTGTCTCTGTATCTCCTGTCTCTGTCTTTGTTTCTCTCTCTGTGTGCCTCTCTGATTCAGTTTCTGTCTTTCTTCTCTCTCTTTCCCCGACTCTTTGTCTGTCGCTCTCTGCCCATCTCTGTTTCTCAATCCGTATATATGTGTACGTATATGATAAATAGGAAATAATTAAAAGAGGGAAGACATTAGAACTAAGAAGAATAGGGAAAGGCTTCCTCTAAAAGATGGGATTTTCACTGAGATTTAAAGGAAGCCAGGGAAGTATACAGGTAGAGTTAAGGAGGGAAAGCATTCCAGTGTTCCTGGGCTAAAGCCAGCGAAAATGCCTGCAGCAGAGAGAAGAAGCCTCTTGTTTGTGTAACAGCCAGGCCAGTGCCATTGGAAACAACCTGACCTAATGACCTTCCTCCCTTCCTCCTGTCACAGTCCAGGGGGCTTGTGACCAGATTGAAGCAGAGCCAGCTTCTGTCCATTCAGGTCATTTATTGAGTCCAGGATCAAAGGACCTTGGAAATCCTTTAGTCTGATCCCTTCATTTTACAGACAAGGAAATGAAGTCTTGTCCAGTTCTAACATTCTAGAAGTTGCTGGTGGTTCTAGGAGGCTATCACTGCTGGTGACATCTCTTCATTAACTGAGGCTCCTCTAGCTTATTAGAGAGCCTCTTAATTAGCTGAAGGAAGATAATAAGGCCTTAGTGCATTCTGAACAGTGAGCAAGATGTTTTGCGAAATATGAGAAATTTTTGTTTTGCAAAAATATGAGAATTCTAGAAAAGGTAACTGCTGGATTGGGGAGGGGGGGGAAGAAGAGAACCAAGGGGGTAGCTGCTGCCTAAACATATCAGCAAGGCCCCCCCCCAACCAATATTCCACAGAACATGGAAGGGAGCCTTGGAGCAACAATCTGCTCCAAGAGAAACTCTTGCTACCTCCCACCTTCCCTCAGATAAAAAAATCCCCCTGAACCAAGCAAGCATAGTATATCCCTAAAAGAGAGACACCCTCAATCCTGATCGCCTCTCCCTCTAAATGCTCAGAGTTCAGAGCTTGACCTTGCTGGCACAGGCTGCCCAACGCCTCAGGATCCTGGGTGCTTTAGACAGGGAACAGCTTTGACGAGGTCCATAAACTCCCTATCACCTCGGCCCCTACCAACTGAAGCAGTAAATTATCGATAGCCAACTTCAGCTGAATGCCAGTCCAGGGAAGAGGCCAGCCCACCAAGCCATGAAGCCCAGAACTGCAGCTGTCAAAGCAGATAAGGAAGCTGGAATCCCAGAGTCAGGCAGGTCCTCCCAGCTCAGCTTGTCTAAGGTCTGACTCCAACATACCTATGTCATCCAGCCTTTACACTGGGGATTCTTGACTTGGGGTCCCTGAAACTGGGTTTTTAAAAGTAGATATACTTGGTTAACTGTATTTCTATATAATCTGGTTTCTTTGAAACCCTCTGTATTTTATTTTATACATAAAAACATGACTCTGAGAAGGGGTCCATAGGCTTCACCAGACTGCCCAAGGGGTCTGTGACACACACAAAAAAGTAAATATCTCTTGTCTTACGTGCTATTATTCTCCCTTGTTAGCCCTTCCTCTTCTCCTTTGTATATATTTTGTCTTCTTATCAGCATTTGGGTTGATTTCCTCACAGTACAATATAAGCTTCTTGAAGGAGGGGACTATTTTCACTTGTGTCTTTGTGTCCCTAGGACCAAGTGTGGGGCCTGACACAAAGTCATCGATTAATAAATACTTATTGATTTGAATTTAATGGGTATCCCACTACCAAACAAATCAGGAATCTCACTACCATACAGATCAGACCATTCTGCTCTTGGTCAACTCCAGTGGTTAGAAAGTTCTTCCTGCAGCATGACTCAGTAGAAAGGACATTGATCTAAAGAGAAAGAGAGTGAGACAGTGTGTGTGTGTGTGTGTGAGAGAGAGAGGGGGGGGGGGAAGGAAGGGGGAGTCTGGGTTTTGGTCTCAGCTTTGCCACTGTGTGACCTTGGGTAAATTACTTAGCCTCCCTAGGACTCAGTTTCCTCATCTACAAAATGAATTGGTTAGACAAGATGATCTAAGGATTCTTCCACTTCTGAGATTGTACAGTTTTTCTATTGAACCAAAGCCCAATATTCCTGTAACCTCCATCCATTGGTTCTTGCTCTGTCTTCTGGAATGACACAGAATGAGTTCACTCTTTTCATCATGACAGTGCTTTAAATATTTAAGGACAGCTATTACTTACCCCGTAAGTGTTCATGTCTCTAAGATAAACATTCTCATCTTTTGACATTCTTCATGTTATGTATTTTTCTACATCAATCAATTCTATATTAATCGATCATTATAAAGGCACTGTGCTAGGCACCAGGGATACAAAAACAAAAATGAAACAGCCCCTGCCCTCTGGGAACTCACACTCTATCCAAAGAGATAAGATTTAATACATATAAGAATATATATGTAATACTTTATGTATATTCATATATCTATTTGAGCAAGAGGACACTAGCCATTGTGGGGAATCAGGAAAGTCATCCTTAAAAGAGGCCAAGTTTTGCATGAAACAAGGGATTGTGAGAGGCAGAGATGAGGAGGGAGGGCATTCCAAGCACGGAGGACAGCCATCCTAGTCACCATGTCTTTTATCATCTAGTGCAAAGGGTTCTAAACTGGATAGTTATGTCTTTACTCTAAGGGGGTGTATGATTCACCAATCAGAGGTTGGGACGAATCCCACCCTTCTCCCTAGAGCAAGTTAAAGGGTTTATCTCTAACATAACCACACGTACCCTTAATCTCCAACATTTCCCCAAATCTACTGCCTCCCCCCACTAAATAGGTGACCACACAACCCCTTCTGAGCTAGGATTGTACAGATGCCAGTGGGAAAAGCCAAACTCCCTATCCTGCCCTCCCATCATTTTTTTGCTACAGAAGATACTTGCCCCTTAGTGGGTGGGCTCTAGCTCTAGGGAAGGACAGAGTTTTTCCAGGTAAGCAGAAATGGATTGGTTATGACAGATTCGATTGTCTCATTACCTCGTCTTCCCCCCCTTCTCCCCCAACCTATCTCTCTTCAAAATTTCCCTATTACTGTTAAAGGAAGCACTTTCCTTCCCCTCACCCTGGTTCACTAGCTTAGTATCATTTTCCATTTCTCATTCTCCCTGAGCCCTACATAACCAATCAATTTTCAAATCTTGCCATTTCTACCTCTACAACTCTCACATAGGTCCCTTCTCTTTCCTCACACAGACACCATCCTTAGTTCAGGTCCTTGTCACCTCTCATCTGGACTACAGTAATAGCTTTTGAATAGTCTCCCTGCCTTAAGTCTCTCTCTACTCCTGTCCATCGCACAACTACTAAAAGTATTTTCCTAAAGCTCAAGTCTGACCATGGCATCTCCTACTCAATAAACTCCAGTAGCTCCCTACTGACCCTAGGATCAAATATCACTTCATCTATATTTCATCCTTCTAAAATTCCTATTTTTGTGTAAGTTGTATAATGTCTATAATTATTGCTACAGTCATACATTATAAATGAGTAAACAGGTAAGTATTGTAAATGACTTGTTACTTAAAGTTGTGCGTGTGCTAAAAAAATTTTTTTAACTAATAGGAATCAAAAAAGTTTAAAGGGCATTGGTCAAGTCCAATCAGTGTTCTTTCTACCATTCCATGTTTCCTCTCATGGTTCGGGGATTTGTCTGAGGCGTCAGGAGAAAGAATGCTTCATAAACTGTAAGAAAAACATGATGGGTAGGGAGTCAGGAGATGTGAATTCTAACCCTGGTTTTGTCACTCATTCTTTGATCACACTGGTAATGGAAAGGATTATCTTGGGCTCTATTTATGGACTTTGGGGTCTGTCAATATCTTGGCTCTGGGCTAAGGAGCAAGGGCTCAGGTTTAAATCTTACTCGGTCCTTTGATCTTCCTAGTCTAGACAATGAAACATTTAATGAGAAAGATGTCACTTTTTCTGGAGGTCTTTAAATTAATGTGGAATTCTTGACTGCATGAACCAAAACAGTAGGGGAAGGGGGTGGGAATGGGAAAAGAGAAATACCAGGAAGCTGCTTATGAACCATTTAATTTGGT
>CM053624.1:47638209-47671022 GCA_028646595.1 Phalanger gymnotis | reverse complement strand
GCTCTTGGATACAGCCAAAGTGTTGTTTTGTTTGACATGAGTATTTGTTAAAAGGGAGGCTAAAGTTCTATTTGAGGAAGGAAGTAAATATGTGAAAAAGAAAGAAAAAAGCAGCAATAAGATAGTTTTTAAATGCATAGAAAATCAAAAAAGATCAGGGGCATAAACATAAACAGGGGCATTCTATTGCTGCCATGATTGTTAACTTGACTTAAAGATGAGGGAGGAAACAGTCTCCAAAAGGCGAATTAGCTTACCCTGGGTGAAGTCACCCAGCAGGTGAGAATGAGGTTGGGAATCTAGGTTTGGAGTCTTCACTACTCTCTACTACACTGGGCATAAACAGTGTTCCACCTTCTCTTGCAATCATCAGTCTTATTTTCCACTTACCTGAAGCCCAAAGAAAGCCATTACGATGGAGTTAATCGTCCCCAAGATGCCCTCAGGATCAAAGGGCTGTGTTGTCTTGTTGAGTTCCTGAAACACAGGAGGGAACTGTTCACATCTAGGACAGGAAAAGAATTGGCTTTTCGATGAAAGCTTCCCCGAACTCCACTTTCTTTCCCCGGGAACACACAAACTGGTGATCCCATTAGCAAACAGCTTCCCTCTCTGCCTCTCCCCAAATCATCAAACAGAGGAGGCAGCTGCCCTCCCAGAGCAATTCCCGGTTTCCTCATTTCCTCTGACAAAGGCTTTCAGCACAGCAGGATCCTAGCTAGGAAGATAACCTCTCTGCCCCCAGCAGAAGGCAGGGGCAGCCAAAAGCCCCAGTGAGACCCAAGATAATCCAGGATGAAGAAAAGCAAGTTGGCAGCTGGAGGATGTTGACATAAAAGTGGTCAACGCTGGCACGTTAATGCCACACACTCTTGATACTGAATCAAGAGACCTTGACCTTGGGGTTCTTCTCATACTAGTCTGTCACTAGGCTTCTGTGGAAACTGACATGGCTTCATCCTCTACATCCTAGCATTCAAGGGCCTCTCCATATGGTCTCATCTGACCTTTCGAACCTTGTATCCGATTACTCCTGCCACACAAAACCCCTTCTCCAGTCAGGCCAGTCTCCACATTGTCCATTAAGCACCACCCATGGAATGCTGCCTCCAAGCCTTTGCTTGTACAGTACTATTTCTCTGCCTGGAATTCTATGTCTCATTCCTCTCTACCTTCAGATTCTCTGACTCTTATGTCCCATGTGACCTTAGTCACTCAGGTAAGATAGCCTGTTTCCTCATCTATAAAATGAAAGGATTGGACCAGAGGACCTCTGAGGTAGCTTCCAGGTCTGGAGCTATTATCTCCTAACCGCTACACCATGGAGCCTACCCAGATGATTCCAGCCCACATTGAACTCTTCTTCCTCTGAACTTTGAAAGTATCTATTATCTGTTCCACTTATATAGCATTTTATCATAGGCTGCCTCATGTTATCTTGTATATTATTGTTTAATGAAGTTATTTTACTTGTCATGTGCATCTTATAGAATCTGTATCATAGAATGCCATTTTACTAGATTATACTTTCCTTGAGAGCTACATGTTTTATGTTTCTCTGTATTCCTTACAGCACTAGCACTAGCACTAGCAGAGGGCTGGGCACCAGGGTATTTTGTGAGTGGATTGTGGTGTGGATTTTGAAAATTTATTTATAAGTAAATTAGAACTTTTGGGCTCATTTGTGCCTAGAAAGTAGTAGTTAATTTAGTTAAGTTAGTTTAGTTCATTTAGGCAGCATAATTTCTTAATTTAATTTTCATATTTAGTTCCAAATTTTTTCCTACCTTCCACCCCTCTCTCATCTACTGTGAAAGCAAAACACATGATACATATGGAGTCATACAAAACATGTTTCTGGTTGAGCTGTGTTTCTGGTGGGGGGGTGAGCGGGAAGTAGCATAACACTAATACAACATCTACTCTGTTTAAGGTGCTATGAAAAAAAAAAGATAAAAAATAAGGTACAGCTCCTGCCCTCAAGGTACTTACAGTCTAGTAAGGGGAGATAAGACATATCTGTGGATAATTTTTAACATAAAATAAAATGTGAAACTGTAATAAGCGACACATGAAGGCATATGTAATACAGAAAAATGAGGGGATCACCTCTGGCTTGTGTAGTCAGAGAAGCTTTTGTTGGGTGGTGGCATTTGAGATGGGCCTTTAAGGATACGTAGGAATCAGACAGACAAAGCTCAGGAATGGAGGGAGCAACCTAGGTAAACATGTAAACCTGTATAGGGAGTAAGGTCGTGGAGATTATTCAGGCACTCATGGGCAGTCTGGTTTGACTTGAGCATAGGGTATAAGAAAGGGGCAGTTAGGTATCACAGGGGCTAAAGTGCTGGGCCTGGAGTCATGAAGACCTGAGTTCAAAGCCACCCTCAGACACTTAGTAGCTGTGTGATCCTGGGCAAGTGACTCAACCTCTGTCTGCCTCTCCTTCCTCATATGTGAAATTTGGATAACATAGCTTCTGACTACCAGGGTTATTGTGAGGATCAAATGTGAAAAGACTGATAAAGCACTTAGCCCAGCACCTGGTGCATAGTAAATGCAATTTAAATGTTGCCTTTTATTATTATTGCTACAGCAACCTAGTAAAGTAGGGGCTGTAGTCATTATAATCCCCATTTAACAAAAAGAAGAAACTGGAACCCATAGACATTAACTGGCTTACCTGTGATGAGGAAAGATGTTTGGGGGACCAAATCATAAAAAAATGCCTGAAATTTCAGGCTCAGGAATTTGGATTTCATTTTATAGTCAATGGGAATCCATTGGGTCATTCAGAGTAGCAAAAGGGAGGGGAATGTGATGAGTCAGTATGTCCGAGTGCAGAGTGTTGGTCCCAGAGTAAGGAAGGCTGGGATTTGAATCCCACCACAGACTCTGTACTCGTGAGATTTTAGGCCAGTCACTCACATCTTTGGGCCTTGGTGTTCTTATCGGTAAAATGAGGGAATTAAGCTCAGTGATATCTAAGGTCCCTTCCAGCACTAAATCTAGAATCCTGTGATCCTATGATCAGAGTTGAGCTTTGGGCTAATTAAATGGGCAACAATGGGTCAAATGAATGAGAGAAGTAAGGAACTGGAGGGAGACCAGTAAGAAACCAGTTGGTGGATTTCAGGTAAATGGGACTGAATTAAGGCAAGAGCAGAGAGAATGAAGAGAAATGACAGCAACTCCAGAACGCTAGCAGGGCATGGCTGTGGAGGTTATGGTGGGAAGGCAGTGGACTGGGGCGAAGCAGGCTTGAGAGGAACTCAGCTGCAAGGCCACCAAGGAGAGGAAGGCTGCCATCTGGCAACTTTCTAGTTTAAGGAAATCTTTTTTGACAACTCAGGGATAAACTCAGGTGTTTCAAGTACCGCTCTCCATTTAAGCACTCTAGTTTTTGTCTTGGCATTGTCTCCCGATGGCATGCTAGATATCAGCAGCGCTGCCGTGAAATCTCCCCATTAGCATTCTGGTGCTACCTTGGCTGTGATATCCTCTCTAAGTACCTAGTATTGTCATGGAGTTTGTCTTCCTTTGTATCTGCTGATATTTTAAAGTATTCTGTACTTCCAATGTTGTTAGTTTTCTGTATGGTTAACCCTGTTGGTGCTTCCTTCTATCTTTAATTATTGTTTCACCGCATCAGAGAATGTTGGAGCTGAGAGGGGCCTTAGAGATCATCCATTTTACAGATGAGAAAACTGAGGTGAGGCCTAGAGAGGTTAAGTGGTTTGCACATGGTGGCAAGTGATAGAGCAGAGATTTGAACCCAAGTGCATAGACTCTGAATCCAGTTTTCTTTCTACTAAACCAAGTCTGGCACCTTAATGATACAATAAATTCTGTATTTGGAGGGTGGTCTTTTCCAACCCTAAGATCTAATGATTCAATTCTTATACTTGCAAATTGCTCAACGATCATCTTCCCAACTTTGGGTTAGTATTTATTTGGGAGATAGGGAAAGAGATCATAGAATTGACACTTAGAAGAGACCTTAAAAGCTTGATGTTAAGTGCTACTCTAGGGCTTCTTAACTTCTGAGTGTGTGTGTGTGTGTGTGTGTGTGTGTGTGTGTGTGTGTGTGTGTGTGTGTAATGGACCCTTTTGTCAGTATCTAGTGAAGCCCATGGACCCTTTCTCAGAATCATGTTTTAGTATATTTAATTAAAATAAAATGCACAGAATTACACAGGAGACCAATAATACTGAAATAAAAATGTAACTTGTTCCCATCCAAATTCATAGACCCCCCTGTTCAAAGACCCTTGATTAAGGACCTATGATATAGTCCAGCCCACTTTACTTCAGATCTGAGGCCCTGAGGGGATAATTGACTTGTCCAAGGTGATATAAAAGCAGGGTTAGGTTTCGAACTCATATCCTTTGGCTTTAAATCCATATTTGGATCCAAGTGAGGATCTCATTCTCTTAGAATGAAATTTCCCAATAGACTACATTTCTAAAAATTACCTTGCAAGATGGGAAACGATACAGATGATTTTCTCCCAGAATCCACTTGTCAATGTATGCTGCTGCTCCACCTGTACAATTGAAGTATTTTCCATCATCTCCTATCCCTCCAGGGCCCAGGTAGCCTCTGCAGAGACCAAACATACAATTCACTTTTCCCTCTCTCAACCTTTCCATCTCCAAAATGGGTAGATCCTTTCTTTCTAATAGTCATGCATCATCTCTTCCTCTTCAGACTTCATCTCTTCAAATGTGGACTGCCACACAACCTTTGCCATTCTTACCCAGGGCTTCCCAACCAGCTGACACTAATTTCCTCACAGATTCCCTGCCAATACCCTTCTCTCTGCCTTTTCTCATGACTCATAGATCAGAGGATGTTAGGACTAAAAGCAGCTTTAGAGATATCTGATCTAATCTCCTAACTTTACAGATGAGGAAACTGTAACTTACAGACAACACCTCCAAGAATGTTTCTCTGATTAGCCCCATCTAATTAATTACTCCCTAAATCTGAATCTCATCAGCACCTATAGATTTGGTTTACATCATTGGTATTGATTTATGCTGATTATTATGTCTTTGTAGGTGTTCTGATCTTCATGTGGTTGTGTATAATAATAACTTGTATTTTATATTGAATTTTAAAATTTTAAGACATTTCCCACGTATTTTCTTATTTCAACCTCACACTAACCCTGGGATCTGGGTATTAGAGATATTATTGTCCATATATTATGGATGAAGAAAGGGAGGTTAAGTGGCTTGCCCACAGTGAAATGGCCAGTAGGTGCCAGGTTGAAGCCAGATCTTCTGGGATCCAAGTCCAGCCCTCTACACACTTCTGTGCATCCTCTCCCTACAGAGACACAGGGGACTGAGCATTGCACCTGCAGCCAGATGACTTATGTCCAAGTCCCAACTTTACCACTAACTTGCTATACACCTCCAGCCATTCTTCACTCTCTGCACTTGCTGCCATGTGCCAACTTCATTCTTTCTCTGCCCTATGGCCTCTTGTGTCCTCAATGAATTTCTCCTGGAACCTCCATTTTTTGGAAGGACTCGGACTAACCATTCTTCATTCTCTAGATTTTGACACCAAGTTCTCACCTGGGGCACCCTTCCTCTTCCCCTTTAACTCCCTTTTATGTGTTATTTTCCCCCATTAGAATATAAATTGCTTGGGGGGGGGGAGATGTCTTTCTCATGGCTTGTATTTCTTCTCCAGCATTTAGCACAGGGCCTGGCATACACTAACCACTTTTTAAATGCTTTTTTTTTACTTGACTGACTTAATTTTGAGCAACCCTCTTAGCCTCAGTTTCCTCATCTGTAAAACCAAGATATTAATACCTGCTCTACTTACCTTGTAGGGTTATTGTGGGATTAATTGAAATTCAATTATTAATGTAAAGCTCTTTGTAACTGAAAAGCACTGTAGAAATGGAATGGGTCATTAACTGTGTCTTTTTCATTTTTCCTACTCAATTGTAAATTCCCCAAGGTTGTGGGCCATACAATTCCTCTAAATTCAGACCCCTTCCCAATAGCATTGAACATTGTAAACTAATATTTTGTCAGCTGACTGATGACTTTGATGAATTAGAAGTAATAATAATGATACCCTCCTCTCTAATCAGCTCCCCTCAAAATAGCTACCAATAAACTCTTAGAGCGAAAGAGAGAAGAAGAAAAAAGTAGACAGACAAAGGCAGACAGAGATGGCTGCTGAAGATCTAGAGATATGGGAGAGAGGCATCAGAAGTTAATAGGAAAAAGAGATCAGGGAAAGGGAGGAGAAAGCAGCATAATCTCTCTCTCTCGTGTCATTCTGATGTCAGGTCCAAGAGGGAAGAAATCACTTGGTGTCTTAGAGAAATTGCTTCAGCTCTTAACATTGTATATATTCTCAGTTATATATCCACCAGAGCAGTCACTGGTGCTGCTAGTTGGGAACAGAGGGAGATTGTGTCAAGAAGAAACTGAAAGGTGGCCATATAACAAAATCTTCCATACCCTCCTGGTGGAGAAGAAGAGGTAGATGGCAGTACAGTTGGGTGAATTCAAGACTGGTCGAATGACTGAGCCCAAAAGAGTTGTCATTAGTGGGTTAATATCAACTTGAAGAGGGGTTTCCATTGGAGTGTCCTAGAGATTTTCCTTTGACTCTGTGTTATTCAAGACTTTTATCAGTGATTTGGGCAATGTCAAAGGAGTGTATGCTTATCAAATGAGAATGTGACACCAAGCTGAGAGAAAAATGATTATGTTGGGCTGGGTAACACAATCAGGATTCAAAAAGATGTGACAGACTAGAACAATGGGCAAAGCTGACAAAATGAAATAGGGATAAATGCTTATGTTCTGTGCTTACCCTTCAGGAAAAAATCTACTTTATATAGGGTAGGCATGGCTAGACAACTTCTCCTGAAGAAAAGATTTGGGTTTTGTGGTAAATGGAAATCTTGAAATGTCAATAGCATGACACATCAGCCCCCAAATTCAATGTTTTCAAGAGAAAAATAGTGTTCTGAAAGGAGGTGAGGCTTCTTCAATACCTTTCCCTAATCAGTTCACATTTGGAATAGTGCGTTCAGATGGCATTGTCATATCTTGAGAAGGATATAGGCTAGAGGGTATCCAGGAGAGGGCAATCAGGATGCTTGACTCCATCAAGCAAAGACTGATTGAAGAATTTAGACACAGGAGAAGAGAAGACTTTGGGTATGACAAGATAGGAGTTTTCAAATAACTGAAGGTCAGTGATATGGAAGAATGATTAGATTCGTTCTGCTTGGCCCTACGGGGTAAAAAGAGGGATGGTGAGTGGGTTTGACAGAGAGGCAGATTGAGGCTCTATGTCAGGAAAAACTTTCTAAAGAGTAGAACTAACCCAAAACAGAATGTACTACTTCAGTAGACAATGGTTTCCCTCTTTTTGGATGGAGAGGCTAGATAATTGCAACTGAGATTGGGATGCTGAGAGGGGAATTTTAGGTTAGACACAGGTTGCAATAGATGTTATCTCTGAGGTTCCTTCCAACTTTGAGATTCTGTGGGCCTCATCACCTTTCACCTGCAGAGCCCAAAATTGTTCTCCCAACTTCCAGTTTCCTCCCTCTCTGATCTGTCCTTCATGCAGCTCCCAAAATACTTTTTCTGGAAAAGTCTGTTACTCTCCCACTCTAGAATCTGAAGTGGCTCCCTCTAGAATAAAATACAAACTCCTTGGAGAAGCATTTAAGATGATGCACGTTCTGGCTCCCACTTAAATCCTCAGGTTTATTTCATGTTATTTCTAGGCATGCCCTCCACATTCTAGCCAAATTGGCCTTCTTGCTGTTTCTTATATTCAACATTCCATCTCTCCCACTTCTCTTTCTTTGCATAGGTTGTCCCCTATGCCTGGAATGCACTCCCTCCTCACTTCTATCTCTCAGGCTCTCTACCTTTGTTCAAGGCTCAGCACAAGAGCTATTTCCTACACAAGACCATTGCTGATATTTTCTGCTCTCATTCCCATCCCTACTATCCCTGACTTATCTCTGTTATTAGTAGAGAACACTTTCCTATGTTGTATCCTCTGGGCAGAATGGAAGTTCCTTGAGGGTAGGAATTGTTTCATTATTTATCTTTGAATCCCCAGCATCTAGCATTGTGTCTTGTATTTAAGTATAGGCCTGGAGCAGTGATTTCCTCGACACAAGGAATATCTAGATGAGGAAAATCCCTGTACTAATGCAAAATGATGCCTTCTCTGTAACCTGTAGTCTTAGAGGGCTACTTAGAGCATTGAGAAGTGGTGACTTGACTGAGGTCACATGAAGAATCTATGGCACAAAGTGGATTAGAATTCAGGTCTTCTTGGCACCAAGGCCAGCTCTCTATGACAATATACTGTTTTGCACATAGTAGGTACCTAATAAATGTTTGTTTAATTTAATAAGCCCATTCTAACACACACACACACACACACACACACACAACACACCCTACATCCTCCATGCCCGGGCCCTTCAGTAGGGAGGATGCCAGGACAAATCCCAAAGGTATGGTAGCCGGGGCTTCCCAGTGAGCCCAAGGTTCAGTCTAGGGAGGGGAGAGGATGAGATTATGGAATGTTTTCCCTGGGACACTAAAGGGAGGTGCAGGGGAGGCAATGTGAAAAACTGTTGTGGTGGCATTGCTAATTGAGGCCTGCCATCTGTTTCCATGTCTTCCCCTCATTAAGGTATTAGCTGAATACTGTCTGTGTTGCTGATAAGCAATTCCCAGATGATCTGTGGAGGAGGTGGGGCTCCCCCAACAAGGAGGAAAACTGATTCTTGGGGCACAGACCACCTCAGTTTCTTTCCTCTGACTCTTAGAATCCCTAGTTCCCTTCAAAGCTCAACTCGGGTGCCCCATGTAGGACTTCTTGGTACCCATAGTGCCTGATCTCTACCCCAAATTACCTTATATTTTCTTTCGGGAACTTCAAAAACTTACTTAACCACATCTTTATTTCTCCCAGTAGAAAGTAAATTCCTTGAGAACAGGGACTGCTTCATTTTTTGTCTTTGAGACCCCCAGGCCTAGCACAGTGTCTGGTACACAGTAGGCATTTTAAATAAACACTTGCTGATTTTTTCAGCTTTCCAAACATGTTTTTTTCCCCAAAAACACAGAGCCATGGTTCCACAATTCTTCAGCCATTCACCCTCAGACATTATAGCCCAAGATTAGAGAGGAGGAAAAAGGCTTCTTGGGGACATACTTCATACCTTTCCCTTTCCTCTTCTTTCTTAGGACCTCCTCGGGGCAGAATGATACAGACGCCCCTCCTAGAGGACATTACGCTACAGTGGAGACAGTCCTGGATTTGAGGGTCGGGGGACCTGGCTTCAAATCCTCATTCTTTCACTTAGTATCTCTATGATTTTGAGCAAGTCACTTGACTTTTATGGGCCTCAGTTTCGTCTTGCATAAAATGAGAGTAGTTAGATGGCTCTATGTTCCACTTCGGCTGTAAACTCATGATCCTAAAAGCCTGCCCCCATAAGCACTGGCATAATTAAAAATATAATCAAAGAGGCACCTACACTGTTCAGTGGATCAGGTTCTATCCCTGCAAAATGGGAGTGGCAATACAGCCTTGCCTCCTAGGATATAAATATGAAAGAAGGACAAGCATTTGGCAAACAGCAGCTATTTAAATGTGGAAAGCGGAAGAGACTGAGCCTAGACATTGTACAAGGAAGGGGAAAATAAGAAATTTGCCTGCTATAAGGCAGGTACAATGATGAGAGATAAAAAACATTTTTACATCTAACTAAGCTTAGGGACTGAAAGCTATCAGAGATGAACGATCATCAGTCAGTCAGTCGATCAACATTAAATTCCAGGCACTAGAAACATAGTCAAAAATAATGAAACAGCCCCTGGCCTCAAGGAGTTTACATTCTGTCCATTTTTTAATGCTATCATAACTCTTCTTGCTGGATCCTCCTATCCTAGTGGGGGTTCGGAGGCCTGGATTCTAGCCCCAGCTCTATCATGAACCAGCTATGTGACACTGGCTAAATGGTTTCTCAGTTTCTTCCTCTGCAAAATGAAGGTGGGGGTGGTTAGATGAAACCATTTCCCATGCCCTTTCTGGCTCAGAAATTCTGAACCTTAGTACCTGTACCCGCTGATCTATTGTCTTGGCCTGTTTTCCCTCAAAATCTGTTTTGAATAATCCAGTGTCTTATTTAATGGAGAGGGCAGGCACAGAGATGATCATTTAGGATTTGAGATAAAGACAAAGTGAAGGGGGTATCTCGTTGCCATCTGATTACCCAGAGATCTCCACCTGTCCTCCCAACTCAAAGATTTCTTGAATTTCTCCAATCAAGCTATTTAAATCAGCACACACCCCCCTTCCTCCCTCTTTCAACCCTCCATCCATCAAAGCTCTTGAGTATTTCAGGAAGCTGCCATCGGGAAGGCATCAGGGAGAAGTAAATCAGTGGAGCAGAAATGAAATTCCATCCCCATCCCCCCATTTCATTATAGAGTTCGAAACAGCAGCAGCAGTGATCGGGCCCCTGTCCTAGCAAATACAGCTGCTATTTCTGGTTGGCAAACGAGATCAGAGTCATGGACTATAGCAGCCTGGATCCCCAGGGAAGGGGTGGGACAGGAGAAATGCTAAAAGGTGGACAAAGGACCTGGGCCTTTGGGGAGCATTTTTATCTAGGAAAGCATTAGAAATACTGACCTGTAGTGACTTCCCTGTGTGACAAGGAGTGTGGTATACTGGACTTGGAGTTAAAAGACCCCATATGAGTCCTATTTCTACTCCTTATGGGTTGTATGACTATAGGCAAGTTGCTAGACGTATCTGATCTCTAGTTTTCCATCTGTAAAATAGGGGTGCTGATTTAGCCACTCCCCATCTAACAGA
Source organism: Phalanger gymnotis (assembly GCA_028646595.1). Lineage (NCBI taxonomy): Eukaryota > Metazoa > Chordata > Mammalia > Diprotodontia > Phalangeridae > Phalanger > Phalanger gymnotis. The sequence continues at coordinate 47,660,116 of CM053624.1, read as the reverse complement.
ATTGTTAAGAGGCTCAAATGAATTAATGTATATTTTCCCTTTTGAACCAAAAGATATATAGTTGATTTGATTCTGTAAACCTTAATTAAGACTCTCCAATGTGCAGGGGCAGCTAGGTGGTACAGTGAATAGAGCACCAGCCCTGGAGTCAGGAGGACCTGAGTGCAAATCCGGCCTCAGACAATTGACACTTACTAGCTCTGTGACCTTTGGCAAGTCACTTAAACCCAATTGCCTTCCCTCCTCTAAAAAGAAAAAATTAGAGCCAAGACTCTCCAATGTGCAAAGAAAGCACTGTGCTGGGTGCTGAGGACAAAATAAAACAATCCCTGCTCTCAAGAAACTCCCCTCCCACTGGGGGTGGGTTGAGGAAAGAGGTGCATGCCACATGGAGCTTTTTGAAGATGTGTTACATGTGCCTGCTCTGGAAGACAAACTCTGAGACAAAAGACAATAAGGGATTGTATTCCATGCATAAAGAACAGCTCTTGCAAATGCTTAGAGGAGGGAGATGGTAGGAGAAGAACCAATAGTCCAGTTTGGCTGGAACATAGAGTTCATGAAAGTGAGTAGTATGAAATAAGGCTAGAAAAATAGCTGGGAGACAGGTCATGGAGGGCCTTAAATGCCAGGCTGTATTTTATATTGTATATATGTGTGTATGTGTATAGATACATATATGTATATGCATATACATATATGTATATACTATATCTATATCTATCTATATATCTATATCTATATCTATATCTATATCTATATCTATATCTATATATATATTGTATTTTATCCTAGGAGCAAGGGGTGGGGATCACTGGAGATTTTCCAACAAGGGCATAGCATGGTCAGACGTGTGTCTTAGGAAATACTTTTTGGCAGCTGTGTAGGAAATGTTTCAGAGGAGCAGGGAGACTGGAGTCACAATGGTAAGGTAGAGGACTGTTGCAAATAGACCAGATGAGAGGAGATGAGGGCCTGAACTAGGCTGGAGGCTATGAGTAGAAGGCACAGGGGACAGATGTGAGAGATGTTATGGAGGGAGAATTGAAAAGCTTTGGCAACTGACTATGGGAGGAGGGATGGAGTTGGTAAATGGGAGGAATTCAAAATCATGAATCTGAGTGAGTAGGAGGTTGGTGGTGCCCTCAACAGAAATACACTCATTAGAGAAGAAAAGAAGGTTTGTAGCAAAGGTAAGTCATTTTCTTTTAGGAAATGTTGAGTTTGAGGTGCCAAGCAGACATCAAGGAGGCAATTGGTGATGCAGGACAGCTCATCCAGGCCTAGATATATGGATTTGGGAAGCAGCTTCATAGAGATGATAATCGAACCCATGGGAGCTGAAGAAATCATCCAAGGAGAGAAGATGTAGAAAAAAAAGAGAAGAGAGCCCAGTGCATGGCGCTTAGGGACACTGAGTTATGCAATGGGAGAAAGGTGATGATCCAATAAATTAGTCTATAAATTAATCTAAGAAGATGGGTAGTTACGAGGAGGTCCAGGAGAGGGCATTATCCTGGGAAAAAATTGTGATTATTGTAGGGAAATGATAACAACAATTAGTATATAATGTTTTGAGGTTCACAAAGTATATGTAAACTCATTTGGTCCTTACAACACCCTTCTTCTTATCTCCATTTTACAGATGAGGAATCTGAGGCAAAGAGAGGGTTCAGTGACTTGCCCAGGGTCATGTGGTTTATAAGTATCTGAGGCAGAATTTGAACTCAGATCTATCCTGACTCCAAGTTCTGTCACTATCTACTGTGCCAACTAACTAATAGGAATTATCCTCTCTATATGACATATAGAATAAAGCCAACAGCTCAAGAAATAAGAGTAGCTAGGTCAGGATCTGAACTCTTGACACAGAGTTCAAATATTTGGCTTGTTTGCTTTTTCCAAAGCAGCAAAAAATTGGATGGACTTGCTAATGCCCAGCTGGACCACTAGCCCAAGCTCTTTCGGTGCTGCCTGATAGACAGGTGTTTACTTGCTCAGCATCTATGGGATGTTTCTGGAATTCACCCATATGTCCCTGAGGTTTCTGTTTCCCTGGTAAGTCACCTCTGTTTAAATCCACACCTCTGCTTGCCACACCAGGACAGGAAGGAGCCTCTGCTTCAAAGAATGAGTTTATCTTCCATTCTCTGGTGCAACCTTCCCTTCCCATTCCTCCCACCTTACCAAGTCAGGATCACAGCATGTGGCAGTTGAAGGTGCATTAGAGGTCATCTAGCTCTAGGCTAATGCCTTGGTTCATAAACAGAGACTGAGTCCCATAAAATGGAAGTTTTATGACTGAAGCTGTGAGAGCCGGAAGCCAAACCAAGGTCTTGGACTCCCAGTTCCAGGACTCTTTCCAATCCACTCTTCTCCCTTTAAGGATTAGGATATAATTCTGAAGCATTGAGGCTGTGGGAGGGAAAGGCCAGGATTTGCAGGGGAGGGAGATTCAGCTCCAAACCAAGACATCTCAGGAGCCTCAGATCTTATCTGGACCCACTCAGGCAGAAAGAGGGAAATTCAATAACCTAATCGCAGAAAATGTAGACAGTCAGAAGTTGAAAATTTTGCTCTAAACTCTGTACCCCCAAACTGGCAGGGATGACTGGACTCCAGTGCCTGCTCCTCTTACCTACACATACTTGAAGTCTTATGAGTTTGAGAATGATTTATTCGGAAGAGAAGAATACACGTATAACAGAGGACCAGCATATCCAGAGTGGTAAAATAAATTAAGTTGCCCAGTGCACTTACAGAGCCCCTCTTGAGCTTAGCAAACCTACCTAGCTTTAAGTTCAATATTCCCCTGAAACTGTGATGATGCTTGGGTCGGGCCCCTTGGACTCCTGGCCATTAGCCATCTTTGAATCAAGAACAAATAATCCTTCCACTTGACCCAATTTGAACCGACTTGGTTTACTTACTATTCCCCTAACTCCATACCCCATCTCTTGCCTTCCTACCTTTGCACAGGACATCTGCCATATCTGGAAGACTCTTCTTCCTGTTCACCTCTGAGAAGCCCCAGCTTCCTTTTTTTGGCTCAGCTCATCTCCATACAAAAGCCTTTCCTAATGTTTTTCATTGTTACTGCTAGGTCTCTAGCTCAAATAATGAATCCCAAGAGAAGTGGTTCCATTATTCAGACCAGCACTGCATATTTCCATTAGGCTGGAACCAATTACCATATTTTACATATAATTATAACTTCAGATAGTGTGATTTGACTAATGGGACCACTTCACCATTCTTTGCACTAATCAGGTCCTAGCTACCTATTTATCTGACTACATATAGAACATGCTCAGTAATTTAAGTTCTTTGAAATCAAGAAATGTTTTCATTGTATCCTTGAATAGGGCCCTGTGCATAGTTAATACTTGATAAATGCTTCTTGGATTGTATTGGTTGGAATCAGTCCCTCCCCAATCAGAATGGTGTCTCTTCCCACCCTTAAATTTGGCTTGGTTCCATCCAATTCTACCCCACCCTCCACTTGCTCACCCTCCACCCCCCGCCCCTGAAGGATATATTCTATTGGTAGGTTTAAAAATTGATGCCACATGCTCCTCCAATGGCTACCTCCATTTGGTTGGGCCTTGGCACTCTATCACCTATTTGTGCCCAACCTGTGGTAGAGCCTTCCAAGCTCATATTGGTCTGATCAGCCACAGTCAGAAACGTTGTACATTGACCCTGACATAGGGATGTCATTTTGGTCCTCTTCAAGTATGAAGGACAACTACGTATTCTAGGGAGTCATTGGGTCCCATCCCCTCCCAAATCTCACCCAAGGGAGGTAGGTGTACATAGAATATGTGCTTAGCAAACTTATCTCATAGGATTATTTTATAAATCTTAAAATGTTTTATAAATGTATATATGTATCTGTATTGATATTTATACATATCATGGAAGAATAAAGCAGTGTTTGTTTTTGTTATTGTTGTTTGGTTTTTCGTTTTGTTTTTTTGGTTTTTTTAACTAGACTAGTGAGGAGTAGGGAGCTCCCTCTAAGGAACTCTCTTTACCAGTGTAGGTCAGTACATTCCCTTTAACTTATAGTCTTAGAGAGATACCTGTGGGTACTAAGCAGTTAAACTACTTTCCCAGGGTCACAGAGCCAGTATATGTCAGAAGCAGTATTTGACTCCAGGTCCTCCTAAATCCAAGGCCCATTATCTCTCCAGCGAGCCAAACTGCCCTCTCTCATTAAACTAAGATTGAATACAATTTCCCATTACTTAACTCTCCCAAAAATTTTACCGTGGCAACTCCTTCGAGCACAAGCAACGCTGGGCAATGAAGAAGGCCTTCTCTATTACCTACCCCTTGCAACTGATAGAACCATGATGTCACCACAGTACTTAAATGTCATCCAGTGATACATACGATCACATTCTCCTTTGATTTACCCAAATGTTTGAGCACTAAACACCAGGTTACAAATGAGGCACATTTATATGAAGGGTACTGAGCTGGCCTCCTCCCTTTTTCTCCTTCCTTGGACCATTAAATACAAAGAGGTATACGCTGTGCAAACAACTTGGAGATGAGGATTGGGCTTCCTTTCAGAAGCACAATATCCTAACTTGGTATCTATTATCCAAAAGACAGACTGTTTTATTATTTGAAAAGGTGCCATCTGTGATTTATGGCCTCATATTAGCCTCCTCGTAGTGAGATATTAGACTATCATCCTCTGTCAGGGACAATCTGAAACAGAGAAACACGCCACATTCATCTTCCTCTCTATCTAGGACACTTCTTTCCATCTATTGGTTTTTGTTGCCATATCATTTCCTCATAATCAATTTGATTCAAAGACTGTAATGGCTTAGGACTAGGTGCACTTGGAGTTTTCTCTGCCTACTTCCAGGTTGTCAGAAACCATTGCATTTCAACTTTTTCAGGAGAGGCCAAACCGTGGTGTGTTCTCACTGAAAAGAGGAGCATCCACAAACAGAATGAAGGTCACTAGGATGGACTCAAAATGGCAGTGCCTTTTTGGAAATGTTAAGCCAGCTATCCATCCCAAACCAACTTATCCTGATCCTACGTAGGTCCCTGGGTACAAGAATGAGATGCGAAGACAGACATGATGTGGTAGAAATAGAATTCAAGTGGGAATGAAGAGAACTGGAACTAGGTTTCAATACTAGATCTATCATTATCTGTGTGACTATGAGCAAGTTAATTAAGTCCTGTGATTTTTAGTTTACTCATCTATAAAACGAGGATAATGATGCTTGTACTCCCTGTCTCACAGGACTAATGAGAAAAAGGTTTGGTAATATTTAAAGCATAATATTAATGTGAGTCGTTATCATATTACATCTTCTGGTACTGTTATCCGAAAGGTACCAATCCAGTGAATACCATCCAATATCTATGGGTTGGACATAGCTCATATAGCAGCTTCAGCAGTTTCCTTGCCCTGATAAAACGAAGATGCTAGGGAGGCTACAATCCCTTGAGCCACCCTGTCAAAGGCAAGCCTGCAATAATAGCGCTTTCTCCTAGTGGTAGGAAGTTTGAATGATCAACTAACCACCAGTTCCTTGCCATTCCCTCCCCCATGAATCAGCACTACTTCTTGAGCCTTGACCATGGTCAGGCTCTTCCCTCCCTCCTCCCCATAAGAACCTTATAAAACCTACCCTGTTTTACCTTTTATGGGGCACCTAATTCTGCCCAGTATCCCAGTGGATCTTTCCTATGTCCATTCTCCCTGTCCACCCCCCCTTCACATTGCGAATATTTCTCCACAATAAAGCTTGTTTCCTTGCTTAATTCTTTCTCTGCTTACTCCTTCCTTGAGCTTTGTCTTTGTGGTGCTTCACTTCCCAGAGCTCTCATAAGCAATTGACCAGGACTGGCACTATCTTGGTAGCCACCTCTACCTCCCAAGCCACATCTTAGAAAATGTGGAGTGCAAGAGTTAAACTGGAAATACTGGGTCCTGAGAGCAGGGCCTCCTCCCTTCTTCCCAACACTAGGGCTGTGACTAGGAGTCCACCTCAAACCATGCACTCCAGGATCTTTTCCCTGGCAAAAGAAATGTGATAAAAGGAAGATTGCTGCCTGTTCTTGCACTGTACTTTACAATCTCAAACCTCACTCAAACTACATGAAGACAGCCCATAACTGATTCATATAGATTTTCTAGTTTCCACACCCTTGTTGACTTGATTCCTTCAGTCTGATTTTCCTCCTTTCCATCTTGCAGAATCCCTGACTCCTAGACACAGATTGTTTCAAAACTCTGACCTCACCAAGGAGCTGAACCCCTAGCTCACTGATACTGGACCTTGCCTAGCTCTTCCCAGGTCTAAACCCCTACCAGACCAGCCCCAGAGCCAGGACTAAATGAGGAAGCCCAGATGGCCCGTCTAGGGGCTCACATCTGGGGAAGCATGGTACCTCCAACTCTGCCCCTAGCATCATGCTTTCTGAGGTCTGCAGCAATCAAACATCTTCTTCTCCCCAGTCCCACCTACACAAATTGCCACCAGGCCTGGAGAATTACACGGTCTCAGTAAAGAGCTGAGTGAAGAAAATACTACCAGTGGCACTGACTACCATGGGGACTGCTTAGCAAACTGAGCCCAAACCCTACCCATCCCTATCTTGTTCACTCTTTCCACTGAGTACTTTGAAATTCTCCTCTATTGTCAAACTCACCTTCATGTTTACAATTATAAAGGATCGTTGCTCTGGAGCTGGAGAAGACCTCAGAGGCCATCTCGTCCAGCTGCGTCACATGTAAGTCCTCACACTTACATGAGAGGGTGTGAAGATTCAGAGAGGCTAAGTGCTTTATATAAGGTCATTCAGATCAAAAGTGGGATTGGAACTCAAATCCCCTAAGTCCTGAGTCAGTACACTTTCTACTTTACCCCAGCCTGGTACTCACTGAAGCCAAGCTTTCCCCTGAAGATACCTGACCTCTTGGCACCCTCTGCCAACCTGTACTGCTCTCCTCACTGCTATCTCCCTGGAACACACAAGGTCAAGAGCGGGGGATTTGTATATTCCTCACTCCCTTTCAAGTCTTCTCCATGCCCCCATCACTTACCAACCATATCTCTTCCCTTAAAGTTCACTTTAGCCTGTTCAACTCCTCGTTGCTGTTATTTATGAACTTCAGGTTCACTTTTCCTTCTCCCCAAACTCTTCAGTGGTGTATGTGGGCAAATAAGGGAATTGCTGATTCAATAGAACCCAGCAAGTGTCATTTGAGGGCCAGCTATATATGTTGTGCTGGGCACTGTGGGGGGTGCAAAGATGAATAACACATAGACCCAGCCCTCAAAGAGTTGGTAGTTGGGTTTAGTAGCTACTAGGGAGGAAGGGCATGGGGACTGAGGAGTTGGTGTGTGCTCTGTCACAGACTTGGAGGCCATGTTTTACTTTTTCAGTATGATTCTATTAGCTTAATCCCAAAGAAAGCCTCTCTCCCAGCCCTCAGCACTCCAAAAAACTTTAAGCCCCACATGGCATCTCTAAATCTAAATATCATTCCTTCCTCTACTTCCTTGTTACCAAAACTTCTTCCTCTGCTAGCAATTGAAGATGACCTAAAAGAGAGAGGGAGAAAGGGCCATTTCCCAGTGTCCTAGGAGAATAAACAGATGGGTACAACTCCTTCCTCCGGCTCCCTCTCACAAAGCATCTTTTTTTGCTTTAGATCCATCCAATTAGCTCTTAATTCTGAGAAACATCTGCTAATGCCAATTTCTGTTGCTGTATCTCTCTCTTTTTTGCCTTTGTTTTTCCCCAATTAACAGATTTGAAGGATTATCCTTCCATAGCCTACAAAGACCTGGTACATCTTGAAGAGGTTTCTCATCTAGGCTGTTTTGCTGTTGAGTACCTTGAAGCCCATGGCACAACAGGTGGGAAGTGATTATAAAACTCTCACAAAGAGGCAAATTACCATTATTCTCCTTTTCTGAAAGCAAGAGAGGGCTTTTTTTTCTTCTGCAAAAGCTACCATCTTGCTAGAATGGAAAGAAAGATGCCCTCCATGAAAATAGGCCAGTATCTGGGAGATAGCAAAATGAGGATTTCTTTCTTGAGCTGGTTGGGGAAATTGGGTCTGCTGGAGAAAATGGGTTATCATCCTCAATCTACAGTGATTTATGAAGTCACCCTGTCATTTTCGTAAGCTCTGCTGTTTTATCAATAAAATCAATAAAAACAAATCTGAAAACAGGATGATTTGAAATCTCTGTTGGAAAACTCACCCATTTCAAAGTCCTCACTCTTCAAAGAGCTGCCTCTAAAAGGAATTAATGGCATTCATGTCTGGGCAGCTGCCCTTGGGGGAATAAAAAGATATATGGACCTCAGAATGAGCAGCCCTCTTTACAGGGATCTCTCACTCACTCTCCTCTACGCACCCCTGTGGAAAACAGGCAAACAACATAAGTGGATTTGAGTGAGGGTTGGGACGGAAACAGAATGCTGGGGGAGGGACCAATAGCATTCATGGAGGGATGGACACCTCTTTTCATGTAAACAAATAAGAGCTAACATTGACATTTAATGAGCTCATCAGAGTAGGCCATCCTTTGATTGTGATTCTAAGAGTTGTAGTTGAATATGCCCCAGCCATGCTCTCCATAGCTACCAGTCAACCACATTTCCACCGCAGAGCAGTACTCACATAGTCCTGAAAAGGCTTATGGCTCTCATCTGGCCTATTTGTTAGCAAAACAATCATCTCAGGAACAAGATAACCATTCTCAATTCTCTTTTTGTTACCTGACTGTGAACTGCAGCACCTTCAGAATATGTAAGCAGATGTCGGTCAGTGAGTCAATAAGCATTATTAAGCACCTAATATGTGTCATTGATAATAGAATGAAATCCCATCATAACATGAGAGGTTAAGTGAGTTGGCCAGTCACACAGTCAGAATGTAAAGAGGTAGGATTTGAATCCAGATCTTTAGGGCTCTGGGGCCATATCTCTATCTACTACTCCATGCTGACATTCATGCTATACTATAGTATCATACAGTAAATGCCACAAGAATCCTTAACCATTGCTTGTGTGACATGGCTGAGTCACTTTATGAGGCTTGTTGTCTTTTGCTAGACAAGCCCCAGCTTAAAAACATCTCTCACTAAATGTGGCCACTCTAGGTGACCACAGTATACCTTCTAGTTCTAAAATTAAATGATTCTAAGTACCTGGTAAAAAAATATTTTTGCAGGGGGGAAGGCAATTGGGGTTAAGTGACTTCCCAAGGTCACACAGCTAGTAAGTGTGTCAAGTGTCTGAGGCTGGATTTGAACACAGGTACTCCTGATAAAAATAGTTTTGAAAAGACCAGAGCCAAGGCCTGAGTCTTGTGGCATACCACTAGTGCCTTCTTTCCAAGTACCATCAGTCCATTAATTAGTAATCTTTAAGTCTGGGCATTCGATCAATCATGAATCTACCTGAGCATGTAATCATATTTTCCATCTTGTCCATAGGATCTTATTAGAGACCTCGTCAAATGTCTTACTAAAATCCAGACATAGTCTATATCAAGACTGTGATGGTCGAGCCTGGAGACTGTCAGAAGAGGACATGAGATTAGTAATGCATGATGGGTTCTTACTTCACCCATACTTGATCCAGGTTCTCATCACTTTCCTTTCTAAGTATTTGCAAATTATCCATTGAATAATCCAGTTTAAAATTTTGCTAGGGATCATAGAATCACTGAATCAGAGGATCTTAGGTGGAAGAGATCCTAGAAGTTATATGATCCAAGTAGCACCTGAATAAGAAACCCTTCTGCCACATACCTAGATGGGCATCCAGCCTTTCTTTGGAGGCTTACAAAGAGGGGGAACTCACTATATCCAGTAGAAAGTCATTGTACTTTTGGATAGTTCTATTGGATAGGAAGTTTTTCCATATGAAATTTGCCTCTTTGAAACATCGATCCATTACCCTACTTGTACCCTGTAGAGCTAAACATCTAATCCCACTTCCAATGAAAATCTCTCAAATACTTAAGCAGGCTGTAATGCCCCTGTCTCCCAATCTTCTCTTCCCTAAGAGGGATTAAGAGTGAGAGCTATGATATCTTAGTGAGTAGGGTGCTGGGCCTGGAGTTAGGAAGACCTGAGTTCAAATTCTACCTCAGACAGCAGCTGTGTGACCCTAGACAAATTACTTAGCCTCTCAGCTTTAGTTTTCTCACCTGGAAAATGGAAATAACAGTAATAGCATCTACCTCCAAGGCTTGTGGGGGGAATGAAATGAGTCATGTATTTTAAGAGTTTTACAAATTTTAAAGAGTTATGGAAATGTTAGCTATGGCCGCTAGGTGTTAAAGTGGATAGAGTTCTAGCCCTGGAGCCAGGAGGACCTGAATTCAACATCTGGCCTCAGACACTTACTAGCTGTGTGACCCTGGACAAGTCACTTAACCCTATTTGCCTTAGTTTCTCATCTCTAAAATGAGCTGGAGAAGGAAATGGCAAACCACTCCAGTATTTTAGCCAAGAAAACCCTAAATGGGGTCAGAGAGAGTCAGACACAACTGAAGTGACTCAACAGCAACAAAATGTTAGCCAATATTATCATTAAGAGTGTCTCATATCATATAAGATATTTTAGCTGCCATATCACACTGTTGCCTCAAATTAAAGTTGAAGTCCATTAAACCACCAGTTCTTTTTCAGATTACTTGTGTATAACCATGCCTACTCCCCACACCATATTTTACTTGTGTGATAGATTTTTGAGCCCAAGTATAAGGATTTACATTTATCCCCATTATATTTCATCTTATTAAATGTAGCAGAATATTGAGTCTCTCTTGATCTCTTGGGCTCCTGATTCTGTCATCAATATAGTAACTCTTCCTCCCAGCTTTATCACGTAAAATTAGATAAACTTGCCATCTATTTCTTCACCCAACTCATGTACTTCAAACTAAAATCATCAGACAGCACCAGGGACAGATCCCCTCAGCCACTCCAATAGAGACTTCCTCCTCCTCCCAAGTTGGCTTTGACTCATTAATGACTATTCTTCAGGTCCAGTCAATCAACCTGTTCCAAGGCTATCTAATGCTTTACTAACATCTGGATAAACACATCTATAATATTCCTCTGATCAACCAGTCAAAAGACCCTGTCAAAAATAAGGATGAGGTTAGTCTGGCAAGACCAGGTTTTGATGGAGCCAGCCCGACTCTTTATGATGAACATTTTCTTTTTCAGGTATGCGCTAGCCATCCCTCTAAATATATATTGTAGAATTTGGCAGGAGTTAAGAAAAAGTCACTGGTCTGTAGTTGTTAGCAACTGTTCTCTTCTCTCTAAAAAATGAGAGGACACACTTGCCCTTCTCCACTCCTGTAGTCCCTTCCCCATTCCTGAATCCTTCAACAATATCAATGGTGGCTTCAGCAATCACATCTGTCTGTCCTTTTAATAACCTGAGGATATGGTTCCTCCAGCTCTAGTGACTTGTACTCATTTAGGGCAGCTGGATATTTCCATGCTGTTTGTCTCTTTATCTTGGGTATCATCTTCCCATTGGGCATTTCACTTGTAGCCTTGCCTTTCCAATGTGAAAATAGAAGCAAAATAACAATTTATTATATCTGCCTTCTCTGCCATCTTTTATCATCATCATCCCATCCACCATGAGCAGTGTTCCTATCCCTTCTTTGATTCATTCATTCAATCATTCCCCCACCCAAGCATATATTGTCTAATGTGCACAAGCCTCTGTGCTAGGTGCCTGCAATAAAATAATGGGAAAAGGCAGTCACTGACATGAAGAAGTCAAATATCTACTGAAGGATGAAATATTTACATGGTGCAAGGTAACATACAAGGTAATTTGAGAAAGAGACAAATGGCTAAAAATTAGAGACCAAGAAAGGCTTCCAGTAGGAGATGTTACCTCAGTGGAGCCGTGAATGAAACCAAAGATTCTAAGAGATAGGAATGTGCAAAGAGTATATTTTAGTTACGAGACAGACTGTGAAAAGGCATGGGAAATTGAATGCCAAATAAAGGGAACAGTGTCACTAGAACTTAAACATGTGTTTGAAGGAGTAATGTGAAATTACTGGAGATGTAGGCTAGAGTCAGACTTTCAAGGCCTTTAATTAGCAACACCAGGAGTTTATATAGTAACTATCCTAGGGACAATGAGGAGAGACTCAGGAGTCTTGATCTGTGGAATGACATCCTCAACTTTTTCCCAACATATCTTAAGCAACTTTTTTTGTGTCCTGAGCTTTTCTTACCAGTCTCTGTTCATACTTAGTTTTAGCACAAAACAGTCACTTGAGATATATTGATTTATGAATTAGTCAATAGCATTCTCCTTATAACTCCTATAGCTTCCTCTTTTCTTTGCCCATGTCTAAGAGGATCATTGCCACAGCACTTTTGATTCAGTGTACTCCCACTTTTCTCACAGATTCTCAGAGTTGGAGTGGACCTCAGATGTGATCTAGCCCAACGTGTACTCAAGGAAGAAATCCTCCTCCGACATCCTGGATTCAAATCCTACTTCTGTCATTTAATACTTGGATACCTATAGTAAGCCACTTAATCTACCTGGGCCTTAGTTTCCTCATTTATAAAATAAGGTGGTATGACTAGATGTCCTCTGAGGTCCCATCCAGCTCTAGTGCTACAATCCTTGTTTGATCTCTAACAAATGGCCATCCAGTTATTATTGAAAACCTCAAATGAGGGGAACCTAATACCTTTGGGGACAACTCATTCCACTTTGTTGATCTTGTTCAGTCATTTCAGTCATGAGAGACTAGAGTTTGGAAGACCCATTAGGAAGCAGTTCTTAATAGCCTAGATGGGTGATAACTAGTGCCTGTACTATGGTGGTAGTAGTGAGAATAGAAAAGATGAATCCAATACAGGTCAATTCAATTTAATTCAACAAACATTTAATAAGTGCCTTTTTGTTATAATTCAGTCATTTTCAGTCATATCCAACTCTTCATGACGCCATTGGTGTTTTCTTGGCAAAGATACTGGAGTGGTTTGCCATTTCCTTCTCCAAATCATTTTACAGATGAGGAAACTGAGGCAAACAGGATTAAGTGACTTGCCCAGGGTTACACAGTTAATAAGTGACTGAGGACAAATTTGAACTCAGGTCTTCCTGACTCTAGGCCTGGTAATCTATCCACTGTGCCTCCTCGCTGCCCATTTTGTGATAGCTCTAACGTTAGAAGGTTCTTCTATCAGACCCAAAATCTGCCTCTGTGCAACTTTCTGAGTTACTTATAGCTGTGTCCTCTGGGTCCAAGAAGGAGAAACAGCTTTTCTCTTTATAGCTGTTAATATTCCTTTAATGATTCCAAACTTCTTCTTGAAACAAACTACCATATTTTTAACAATAGCATTCCTCCAATGATGTCCTATGGTGCTGAGGCATGGAATACTACACTCTCTGAAGAACTAATGCTTTTGTTCATCTATAGAACAGTAACAATGGTGATGATGATGATGATGATGATGATGATGATGATGATGATGATGATGACTAGCATTTCTATAGTGCTTTAAGGTTTGCAAACGGTTCTAGAAATATTAGCTCCTTTTATCTTCCTAATGACCCTGGGAACTACATGCTACTATCAACTTCATCTTACAGATAAGGAATCTGTGGCAGATAGAGGCTAAGTGATTTGCCTAGGGTTACCCACCTAGTAAGTGTCTGAGTCCAGATTTAGAACTCAGATCTTCCTGACTCCAGGTCAGAAACTCTATCCACTGTACCACCTAGCCACCTTAGAGAATGATTTGCTGACTGTAAATAGATTGCCATGCATTATAAAGAAGTGTGTAGAAAGGGTATAAAGGATTCCACCAAAGAAACGTGTGGCCAAAAAGGAAGACCAGCGATCATCTTGAAGAAGAATCCCTCCTCCAGGATAACAACAGAGCACTTGAGTGCTCTTTTGATATCCCTGAGACAACAAGAAAACCTGAGAAAGACAGCCCCCCACCCAGTAAATCATTTGGATCCCTCATAGTTAATTTGTGGAAAGACCTGGATGAGAGTCACATAGGATAAGAAGTCATGAATAGATTGCAATTTGGATTGTAGAGATTGCCCACCACTGGGTTAAATCATGGATCCTTTGGAAATATGAGTATCATAATTCCCCCTAAGTCTTCTCTTCTTCGGAGTAAAAATCACAAATTCCTTCATCTGAGCCTTATATTGGCGTGATCTTAAGGTACTTTACCATTTAGATCATCTTCCTTAGGACACTCTCCAGTTTATGAATACCCTTTCTAAAATGCAACTAGAATGGAATATAATACTCTACAGTCAATCTGGCTAATTAAGCACTTAATCAATAAACATTTATTAAGCACCTACTATGTGCCAGGCACAGTGCTAAGAGCTGGGGATACAAAAAGAGGCAAAAGTCAGTCCTTGCCTTCAAGGAGCTTACAATCTATTGGAGGAGACAACATGTCAACAAATACATACAAAGTAAGCTATAGACAGGATAAAAAGAAAATAATTAATAGAGGGAACACACTGAAATTAAGAGAGGTTAGGAAAAACTTCCTGTAGTAGGCAGGATTTTGGTTGAGACTTAAAGGAATTCTAGGAAGTCAGAGGAGATGAAGGAGAAAACTCTAGGCATAGGGAACAAACCAAAGAAAATGCCCAAAGTGAAGAGATGGAGTGTCTTGTCAATGGAATAGCCAAGAGGCCAGTGTCACTGGATTGAAGAGTATATGGGCATGAGAGCTATATCATCACATTATTGTATGTAGAAATACTGTATGTAGGAAGGTGGAATTTACATTCTGAAAGGGGGTGCAATTTTCATGCATTGATTTTAAATGTGCCCATAAGCACAAAGCTTTGAGTCAATGTGTGATATCTGTAGTAGCTATTAGAATGATGAATTATCTGAGAATGTACTGCATATACAGGTATGCCACAGTTTTTGAAATGTAATGCATTGATTCAGTATTCACTCACCTTCCTGAAGGCATCAAAAACGAACACTCCCAAACTTAAAAATATATGTTGTGTCTATAACTTTTTTCTTTAGAAGTATTAAGATTTCTCTGATGATGAAAATAGAAAAGTAGGCTTGATGTCATACAGATTTATTTTCTATATTTCTCACTATGATCATAGTACAAAGAAATGTTCTCCAAATTATTTTTAAACATTTTGTCCACATGAAAACTTACAATGGGTGAGCAGAATAAGACAATCAGTTAAAATGAGAAGTGAAAGGTGTTAACAATAATAAAATGGCCTTGTGGTGCTGTAGCAATAAAATGACCAAGTGTAATGATTTAATAAAATCATCTTTCAAAAGGTGCTGCTATGAGTATTTTTAACCATAAAATGTCCTAATCTAATGTATTTCTCCATTTTTGCTGTTGTTACATACTGCATTGGGTCTGATGAGTATTCCAACATTCCAAAGTGTACTGAGTTCACAAATCAGTGTAAACATATTGATGTGTTTATGGATATTGTAAAATGCATGTTTTCCCTGGAAAGAAAAAAAATCAAATAAAATGAAAGTACTGCTACTAAAAAACAAACAAACAAAAAAAGAAAACTAGGAAGTAGGAGGGGACTACGAGGGGCTTGAATGCCAAACCAAGTATTTTGTATCTGATTTTAGAGGCAACAGGGAGCCACTAGAGTTTCTTGAGTAGATGGGGAGACATGATTGGACCTGTCCTTTAGAAAAATCATTATAATGCCTGAGTGAGGGATAAATTGGAGTGGGGAGTGATCTGAGGCCTCCAATAGGCTTTTGCAGTAATCTAAGAGTGAGGTGATAAAGGCCTACACTAGGGTGGTGGCCATGTCAGAGGGGAGAAGTTCCAGTGTTCGAGAGATGTTGCAAAGGTCAAATCTATGGGCCTTGGTAACAGTTTGGATAGGGGGTGGGAGCAGGAAAGAGAGTGTGAGAAGTCTCAAATGACTCCTAGTTTGTGAGCCTGAGGGACTGGGACTGTGTTGCCCTCTCCAGCAAAAGGGAAGGTAGGAGGGAAAAGGTTTTAGGGGGAAAGACAATGAGTTCTGTTTTGGACATATTGAGTTTAAGATGTCTACTGGATATACATTTTGAGACTTCTGAAAGACAGTTGGAGATGTGATTGAAGGTCAACAGAAAGACTGGGGAAGGAAAGGTAAATTTGAAAATCCTCACCACAGAAATGGATTCATGGGAGCTGATGAGACCACCATGTGAAAGTAGTTTAAAGGGAGAAGAGAAGAGGGTCCAGCACACAACTCTGAGGGTCACTTGTGGGTAGAGGGCATAATCTGGAGGAAGATCCAGAAGAGGAGACACAGGATTGGTTAGATAGGTAGGAGGGAAACCAGGAGAGAGTTCTGTCTTAAAACCTAGAGAGAGGAGAGTAGAAAGGCAGAGAGAGGGATCAACAGTGTCAAAGGCTACAGAGAGGTCAAGGAGAATGAGGATGGAGGAAAAGCCATTGGATTCAGCAACTAAGAAGATATTATTAGTTGCTTTAGAGAGAGCAGATCATAAAAGTAATAGTAGACTCCTTGGTCCTGGACATTATGTTATGCTTCTCTTAATTCGGCTTAAGGTTGGATTTGCTTTTTTTGACTGTCAAATCATATTGCTGGCTCATTAATCTTGTAGTACACTAAACCCCCTTCCCGTATCAATATTTTTCAGAAAAATTGCCATCTCTGCCACGTATCTATCATCTTATGCTTTTGACATTTGTTTTTTGAACCCAAGTATAAGACTTTGCATTTGTCTGAATCTCATTTCATCTTCCTAGATCTAACCGTACATTCTGCCGGTTAAGATCTTTTTTGATCCTGGTTCTGTAATCTGTTGGGTTAACTATACTTCTTGGCTTTCTGTAATCTGCAAATCCAATAACTAGGCCATCTGTGCCTTTATCCAGGGCATTGCCCAAACCGTTATATGGCACAGGGCCAAATACTAATCCTTTGTTCATTCGACTAGAGGGCAAGTCTTCATCTTCAGGGGTCAGGTCCTTTAATTTACCTAAACTTGATGACAAAAGGAACTTAATTTACTTTTTGGGGAAGTTACTCTACCTCTTAAGTCTCAGTTTCCTCATCTGTGAAACTTGATGATATCTAAGAACTGGCCAGCTACAGTGCTTTTTGATTCTCTGAGTTTAGTTAACATGCCTAGGAATGGTATTGACTGAGAAGTTCCTAAGAAACGAGGGGATTATTACTGCTATTAGGAAGAACTTGGGTATTCCAGTGTGGTTACAAAGAGATTTGTACAACCGAAGAACAAATGCAGGTAGAGTCAGTTGGAGACAGGAATTAAAAATCCTTAACTAAAACCACTCTGCTTGATAGCCACCAATGATGGGGGAAGGGCATCAAATCTATGTATGTTGGGGCTCTCTTGGCAACTGGGTATCTTGTGCTTCGGAAGCAATTTTTCTTTCGGCTGGGGAAGATGATACCTCCTCTGCACCTTGACCCGTTGAGACCGAACTTTTTGTTGTGAAATCAGACTATCAAGAAATATTGGGGGTGGGGGGGTTGGGCTGTGTTTTTTTGTTTTATTTTTAGTTCCTGTTAACTTGATGTGCGCTAGCTCTATGTGGCTGCATTCAGGCTAGTGGGTGAGCCCTGGCCAGCCGGAGCTTACCTGGGACAACCAGGAACAGGCAGCAGGAATGTCAGACACAACCAGAGGATCTCCAGACCAATGATGATGAGCTGCTCCTTCCAGTAAAGGACAACATCTCGGAGAGGAGCCCACCACATGCCAACCGAAACAGATGGGAACAGTCAAAGAGATGAGAGGGACAGTCTTTGGGCCACAGAGTGATTGCACCAGGGGAATGATAGGAAAGTAGATTTCAATTTGAAAGGGACCTTAAAGGCCATTGGTCCAACTGCCTCGTTTTATAGATGAGGAAACTAAGAGGCTGAGAAATGTTCTAAGTTGACAGAGGTCATAATTGGCAAGTCAAGGATTTATATCTACATCTTTGGAATCCAAATCCAGTACGCTTTCCACTGTAATCAATCAATCCACCAATTAATTAATCAACATTTATGAGGTGCTTACTTTGTGCCAGGCACTAGGCTAGGGGCTGGGGATACAAAAAATCATAAGAAATACCTTCCGCTTCTTATTGAACTATGGGAAATCACTGTAACCATCTGAAATTAAAAGCATGATGAGAACATAATCTTCTTAAGGGCAGGGACTATTTCAAGCTTCACTTCAGATTATCAGGTCTAATAAAGCACCTTGGGCAGCCAGGTGGAGCAGTGGATAGAGGGCCAGACCCAGAGTCTGAAAATCCGAGTTCAAACTTGACCTCAGATACATAGTAGCTGCGTGATCTTGGGTTAACTTAACTTAACCTCGGTTTCCTTCCTTCTAAAATGGAGGTTATAATGGCACCTACCTCTCAGAGTTGTTGTGAGGATCAAAGAAGACAGTAATTGTAAAGTTCTTAGTTGGAGTAGTAGTAGTAGTAGTAGTAGTAGTAGTAGTAGTAGTAGTAGTAGTAGTAGTAGTAGTAGCAGGTGTTTAATAGATATTTGTCAAATGAACAAGGACTATCTCCTTAGGTAGTGAGTTCTCTCTTATTAGTGGTCTTAGTCTAGAAGTTAGATAATCATTTGACACATCGTAGTGGGGATTCATTTTGGGGTTTGAGTTGGATGATAGAGCCACTGAGTTCCCATACAGCTCTGAAATTCTTGTGGTTGAAGACTTGTAATTATTTTCAAAATGGTTTGTTCTGAAAACATGTATCAGTCCTTGAAAAAAATTCCAAATAGAGATTTTTAAGTCCAGATTCTATTTTAGAAAAACCTATGTATCAGATATATTTTGTGAGAACTGTCAGATGCAAATGTCTGTTTGTCAAGACCCAGATAAATTACTGATTAGAAAGGAGAGAACTATTGCCCAGAAAGGAGAGGAAGGGTTAAGGGAAGAAAAGGGAAGGGAGAAAATGAGAGGGAAGGCGAGGAAAGAATAGGAAATAAAAGGTTTAGAGTACAGAAAAACCTTCTAATTGGGAAAAAAAAACAATCCAGGGAAAAACTCAACACTGATGATACAAAAACACATAATTTGACAATAATATCTCTTTATCTTCTGCAAAAGAAAGAATCAAAGGACATGACAGACTTTTTATAGCATTTTTTAAAAAGATTAGTCCTCTTCCTCTAACCCAGACTGGAAGTACAAGAGCTACACAAGCCTGATCCTACTACTAACTGGTACGAGAGCTTTGACCTGCTCCGTTCCTGATGTGGGCCCACTCACCCCTCCTTAGGCAAACTGTTGTTATCCCTACTTCCAAGGGTTCATCATATTGATGCTGGACTTGATGTATAGCCCACTGTAGCTCAGAACTCCGGAGCTCAAGAGATCCACCAGCTGCCGTCTCTCCGGTAGCTGGAATTATAGGAATGTATCACCATGCCCAAGAGCATTTCTTGAACACAAGACAACATGTATGTGTGTATATATGGTGTGTGCATGTACATATGTACATGTGTGTATGTTTATGAGTGTGCGTATTGTGTATGTATATATGTATGTATATATACATATGCGTATATATATGTATATGTCATCTTTCCCATTGGAATATAAACTGCTAGAATTTAGGGGCTATTTCCTTGTTGGTTTTGTATCCCCAGGCCTAGCACAATGCCTGGCACATGGGAGGCGATTAATGAATACTTATGGTTTGATTGGTTGATCTAACAATCCAGGTAAAGATACCTGGAGTGCCAGGCACATTTAGCCAACATGATTGCAGACAGGAATAGCTGTGCTACTCACCTGGTTCCTCTGGATATCTGTCACCTCAAAGGTGATCTGCATCAGGGCCACAACAAAATAGGTGAAGCCGAGCCTCTGAAGTACCCCTGGGAGCCTCGCCCATCTCCAGGACACTGGAGGACAGAGCAATAGACAGGAGTCAATTCTATCCCAGCTCAGCTATTTACTTACATGCTACCACAGTCAGATCATATTGCAAAGGGGATGCCCCTGACATCAGAAGGGACATGCACACTGAGTTGTGTCTGTAGTAGTGAGGAAGAGGAAGGTGAAGACAGCCACACTTTCTTCCTTTCTCTTCCTTAGGACTAAAGTGATGTGTTTGAGAGAGGACTGGGCCGTGCAGCAAAGCATTTCTTTTATGAGACATTAACTTGCTGAACTAAGAACTGAACCTTCCACACTCAGCAGCCTTCAAAACTGCCCGGTACTTTCCTATCTCTGGACTTTTGCCCATGTCCTTCCTCTTTGCTGGAATGCCCTTTGTGACAAAAAGTGTATCATTTATGAAATCTAGGCGATACACTAGATGTCACATGTTACACTATTTTGTTTCTGGCCGTAGATTGTAAATTTAGCACTATCTTACAGGGTTTAGAACTGGAACAGACCTTAAATATCATCTAATCCAGCCTCCTCATTCTGTAGAAGGGCAAATGAGGTCCAGAGATTCTACACAATTTTCCGGTTGCCCAAGGTCACAAGTAATAAGTAACCCAGATCCTGTGGCTCCAAATTGAACACTCTTTCCACTGTACCAAATTATTTTTTGTGAGGTTATTTTTTCACCACATCTCTGGGAGGAGAAAGAAGTGGTTTCTAAGTGATTAAATAAAAATGTGTGGTTGAAAGCAAGAGTAACTCATGAGTGGGGCAGCTAGGTGGTGCAGTGAGTAGAGCACCAGCCCTGGAGTCAGGAGGACCTGAATTCAAATGTGGTCTCAGACACTTGACACACTTACTAGCTGTGTGACCTGGGGCAAGTCACTTAACCACATTTGCCCTGCCTTCCCCACTCCAGAAAAAAAAAAAGAAAAAAAAAGAGTAACTCATGAGCAATCAGAAAGGTTTCTGATTGGCTGAGAATGATCCTGAGATTCTAGAATATGTTAATGACTTGGGTACAGAGTATCCAGGGCAAATCTCCATTGAAATTAGAGTTAGTCAAATGAGGGAGAAGGGAGCTGACAGTCTTGGTTTCAAACAGAATGAGGCTGGGCTGCTTGCTAGTTTTGGCTGCAGGGGCCCACTCATAGAGTGTGGACTGAAGATTTAACAGGGGAATTTTGGATTAGGATGGCTTTATAAATTGGGGTGCCACCCACTGCTCTGGGTAGCTTACTTTTAGGTATATTTTAAAATACATTTATATACACATTTTTAATGTATTTCATATCTATTTTATATACATTTATATACATTTCTGATTATTTTACCTTTGTATATTTTAAAAAAATTACAGCACTTTATTTCTTGTAAAATATATAACACTGTTTAAACTTCCAACCACTTGCATATGGTAAAGTGGATGCTTGAAGCTGCAGGTGTATCTGGTGACTATATTTAGATATGGGGATGCCCACTCCATAGAAAGTGGGATCTAAGCCCTCGGAAATGAAAAAAAATCTCTGTAATGAAAGGGCAAGTATTCAGACAGTTAACAAATATTTATGAAGTGCTTACCATGTGCCAGGCACTGTGCCAAGGCACTGAGAATACAATTACAAGCAAAAAGAGAAATAGTCCCCGTCTTAAAAGAATTTATATGGGGCAGGGGCAAGGAATAGCACGTGAAATAAAACTGAAGGGGGTGGAGAAGGGAGGAGAAGGCATGATAGAGACAGAAGTGAGAGGAATCAAATGTGCGAATCCTGGAAAAGAATGAGAGAGGGAACCTGACTGGTCTGGGTATTTTCTTTAAAATGAAAGTTGCAAAAGGAACCAACCAATCAGAGGAAGGGGTTGCGGGGCTGGAGTGGTCTTCCTGGGTGAGAAGACTTCTGTGGCATGGAAGAAAGAGAAGTGTGGAGAGTCAGGGGAGGAAGCTGGAGAGGAAGGCAG
>CM053624.1:47617505-47637709 GCA_028646595.1 Phalanger gymnotis | reverse complement strand
AACAGGGGAGAGAGGAAGGGAAAGGGGGATGGGAGGGGAATGGGGCGACGGAGGGGAGGGCAGACTGGGGAACAGGGCAACCAGAATGTACGCCATCTTGGAGTGGGGGGGGGAGGAAATGGGGAGAAAATTTGTAATTCAAATGCCTGTGAAAATCAATGCTGAAAACCAAACATGTCAAAAATAAATTAAAAAAAAAGAAAAAAATAGAAAAGTAAGGGAAGAGAAGGTTAAGATTTATAAAGTGTTAGAGCATTATGGGAATCATATGGGCCTCACAATTTCTTCTGTTTTATACTTTATCAGTTAGTACTCTGTCACAGAACATTTCAATTCATCAGTGGATCTTCAATCTTATCTTCAACACGGGTCCTCATTCCAACAGGGCAATTCATGACTCATCTACACCTTGTCATCTTGTGCAGCCCTTCTAAATTCTCCAATAGTTCTATGGATCCATCATCTCATTGATGTGGATCAGGGATTGGGAACCTGTGGCCTCAAGGCCACATGTGGCTCTCTAGGTCCTCAAATACAGCCCTTTGACTGAATCCAAACTGCAGCCTCGAGGCCACATGTGGCCCTCTGGGCCTAGAGGGCCATATGTGGTCTCGAGGCCGCAGGTTCCCTATCCCTGGACTGTGGACAGTTGCTCCAGTGCTTTGTCATGCCTTCTGATCCAATGTGATTTGTATATTTCTTCCTTAAATCCTCTGCAGAGGTGCACTCATCTTGGGGGCCTACTCTCAGATCTCTTGGTGTTGTATGGATATTCATAAAGGATGTAGGCTGTGCATTGGTTACCCTTTACTTTGTTCCATACAACTGCATAGCTAGCTCACCTTCTTTTCTCTTTTTACTCTCTCTGATGACATCTTTTATGCTACTTCTCCCATGTAACCCTTTGCTAATACTACATTGAACCTACTCATGCATATCAAGCACCACTCACTCTATTGCTATTTGGGTAACTTACAACTTTAATTTTTCAAAGACTATGGACTTCCATGATTTGTAATTATCTTTCAATAAATCCTTCAGAGAGGACAAACCTAACAAAGGGGAGATATCTGTCTAGGCCTTCTGGTATCCCAAGGATATCAATTCTAGAACTGTCTTATCTATTATCCCTTTTCCTAGCAACATATGGGGTCCACTCCTTTTTCTGATCATACGTTTCCTGGATAACAACTAGGAAACAGGATTCCTTGTGGATGATAAGGCCTTCCAAAAGTTCTCATTGGGAGATGACATTGTGCTGATTACATCGAGCCTTTTAACACTCAGAGTCTCATAGAAGAGATCTGTAATCATTCAAAGCAGGTTGGCCTGACCATCCACAGAGGAAAGACCAACTGGATAAAGAACGTTTATTGCCCAGATTACAACACATTTTTGGATGGACAACCTCTATAGCTTGTGCATCAGTATGTATATCAGGGACAGACAGCAAGTTGGACATGAGGAATAGGGTAGGCTGATTACTTTTTTTTTGCAAAAAGTAAAGCTCCTTTCATGACTCCAGCTAAAAGCAAAGGTCCATTTTTTTTAAATACCAAAATTCTCCTGGTGGTGTTCTATGGCAGTGAAAAACGAAATATGACGGTCTATAGAGAATTGCGTGCCCATATTACAATTACAAATGCTGTAGCAAACAGATTATGCTTACCAAGCTTCACTTCATTGCCATTTGGGTCACCAGAAATTTAAATTCTCATGGTTGGTGTTACCAACATTTTCCATTTAAGAAAGCTGAAAACACGGAAAGGTTAAGCGATTTTAGTCAGAGTCACACAGCTAATTCGGGGCAGGGGGGCAGCAGAATTTAAATTTAGATGTTTCCTGTTTCTACATCTGGGCACTTAGTAGAATGTGCAAGCTTGCTGCAGGCTTGAGTTTGGATTCCTTAAACTCTCCCTGACCATCCCCAATTGTTGAAACCCTTCCCATCGAGGCCCCTCTCAGATGTCACCAGCTCTTCGAAGCCTTGCTTGGTCCCACCCCCACCACCAAGCAGGTATTGATCATCATCTTTTCTAGCACTTTTGCAGCACATATTCTGCCTTGGATCACAGTTATTTTTGTACTTATCTCATCCTCCTAAAAGACTGTATGATCCTTGAGGACACGGGACTGGTCCTATTCATTTCAGAATTTCCCCCAGTATCGAATGATTACTTTGCAGCTGATGAGCATTTATATATGTTTGTTGAATGAATAATGAACACATGAGTCAACACTGTGCTATAACCAACTATGGTAAGTGAGGTAGAAAAGTCCCAAGCTTTCTTTGTCTGGTCTGAGATCTGTGAGAGAGGAAGCTATTGAGGGTTAAACAAAACCTGGAGATCACATGTGAACTGAATTTTAAGGTTCACAAAGCAAATTCCTATGAGGTAGGCAGTACCACTATTAATATTCCCATTTTACAAATGAGGAAACTGAGGCATAGAATTTTTAAGTGACTTTTCCAAGGTTATCCAGTAAGTACTTGTCATGCCTGGGAATTAAAGCTGGTCTCCTCACTTCACATTCAGTTGTTTTTTTCAATCTGCCTCTCCAATGAAAGAAAATGCTCAAATAGAAAAAAAAAAGTATGAATCTGAAATCAAGCTGGGATATCACTGAATTTACAAATAGTTCTTTTCCATAGTCCTTCTCCACTCGAGCCTCATTATTTTCATATTCTTGGGCTGTTTGCATGATTGCCATTGTTCCAGTGAGCCTTAGCATGCTCTCATGCTTTCAATGCATTTAACTTTTCCAGTCCCTCTTCTTCAGATGATCACTTAGGGCCTTCAAGTGTGTAGTTATTGGCTGAGAGAGCCAGAGGATTCATTCTGGGGCCTAAGGTCCAGGGCCTCAGGGCTCCATCTTGATTATGTTCAACTCCAGTGGAAAGAGTCCCATCAGTACATTACTGCCATTCAATCTTAATGCATTCTCCTTCATCTTTTGTTAGGCAAGCAAAAAATAAAGGGGGGAAGGGGACAGCGGGAGGAGCTGATGCTTTTTAAGAGCACTCTATTTACATGCCTCCCTTGCCCATCTTCCATTTGGCTTTTCCAGCTGTGTCCGGCATGGTGATGATGATGAAGAGCTGAAGTCTAAAGTGGATAGGAGGGAGGGTTGTATAGTGAAGAGGACATGAGACAAAGAAAAGACTCAGATCTTGTAACTCTGAACAAATCATTTCAGTCCTCCAGACCTCCATTTCCTCATCTATAAAATGAGGGAATTTAGATGATTTCTAAAGTGCCTTTTAGCTCATCTTCTGACTTCTTTTCTCTATTTTTAATGTGCTATCAATGACTGTTTTTAATAGTTCAGTATGTCTTGATCGCTCCCTCCCCCATATTGAATACTTCTTTCTGACAAAGAACAGTTAAAGAAAATATATCAACCAAGCCACCACATCAGACATGTTTGCACAATGTTCTCTAGCTACAGTCCCCCACCTTCCTCTTGGGAGGAGTAAATGTGTTTCATGAACAGCTCTCAGGATCAACATTAGCCCAAGTTAGGCTGCTTTTAAATGGTGTTTTCATTTACTTGATTATAATCATTGTGTATATTGTTCTCCTGCATCTGCTTGCTTTGCTCCACATTATTTCATAAAGTCTTATCAGGTTTCTCTGAATTCCTAATACCATCTCTTATGGTGCAATAACATTCCATTGTACTCTTAATATTCATAGATGATAAAGAAAGTATCTACCTCCTGAGAGGTAATGAAATAAAAATACAGAATAAGACATGCATTGGTAGACACAGCCAACGTAGGAATTTCTTTTGTTTAACTATGTATACTTGTTACAAGGGTTTTATTTCCTCTCTTCAGAGAGAGCAGGAAAGAAAACTAAATGCTTGTTAATTGAAAAAATAAAAATTTAAAAAATTCTCTCCTTTTCATTCTATACTATCCCACTTAGTGATCTAATCTGAACCAGTGATCATGTCTGTGTGGTAGCATCTATATATCCAGCCTAATTTATTTCCTGTTAGTCCCACATTACTTTGTTAACCTTTTGGACATCTCAAAATGGATGTCGTATAGACATCTCAAACTCAACATGTCCAAAATGGAACTCATTATCTTTCCTCCCCACTTGTGAACTTCCTTATTACTCTTGAGAGCACCACCATGTCCTGAGATACCTAGGCTCACAATCTAAGCATCACCTTGACTCCCCACTCTCAATCACTCCTCATATCTAATTGGCTGCCAAATCTTGTCATCCCTACCTTCCCCAAATCTCTTACGTATGTTCTCTTCACATAGCCACTACCTTAGTCCAGGTTCTCATTCCCTCTTATTTGGACTACTGCATCGTCATTTTAATTGGGCTCGCTGCCTTAAGTCTCTCCCCACTCCGATACACCCTCTACTCAGCTGCCAAAGTGGCTTTTCTAAAAAGCAGGTCTGACCACATTGCTCCCTATGCAGTAAACTGCATGGTTCCATATTGCCTCCAAGATCAAACCTGAAATCTTCCATTTGATATTTAAAGCTCTTCATAACCTGCCCCCTTCTTACCTTTCCTGTCTCCTTATACTTTACTCCCTTCTAGACACTCTATGATCTGGAAACCCTTATTTGCTATTCCTTACATAGGATACTCATTCTCCCATCTCCAGGCTTTGCCTTGGTTGTTTCCTGTATCTAGTAGGCTTTCTCTCCTCATCTCTGTACCTTCATTTCCCTGGCTTCCTTCAGGATGTAGCTTAAAATTTACCTTAAGCAGGAAACCACCTCCAGTCAGGGGAATCTCTGAAGTTCTTATCCTGGGAAACATGAACTTATATCACACACACACACACACACACACACAAATACATATAATCATATTTCAATATAATTAGTTTCCTTTGTAATCATATGTATTTTGTCTAATGCATTTAAAAATCATTATTTTGAGAAATGCCTATAGGCACCAGCCTGCCAAAAGGGCCCGTGATATAAACAAGCTTAAGAACCCCAGGACTAGCTTCTAGTGCCTTCCTCTCTCTGCTCACCTTGCATCTATTCTTTATCTATCTTGAATGTAAGTATTTGCATGTTGTCTCTCCCATTGGAATGTGAATTCCTTGAGGACAGGGCTGTTTTTGCCTTTCTTTGTATCCCCATTGCTTAACATAGTGTCTGGCACATGTAGGAAGCCCTTAATAAATGCTTGTTAATTACCAGAATTTGTTCAACCATTCCCATGTTGATGAACATTCACTTTGTTTTCAGTTCTTTACTAGCACAGAAGATACCAAGGGACTTCTGTTTCTGCCTTTGACCTCCTTGGCATATATACCTGGTGGTAGAATCCTTGTGTCAAAGGTAAAAATATCTTTTCTAGAATAATTCTGAATTGTTTTCTGGAGCAGTTGGAGTAATTCACAACTCTACCAACAATGCATTGGTATGCCTGTCTTCCTTCAATCTTGCCAACATTAAATGTTTCTATTGTTTATCATCTTTATCATCTAAAGTCCCTTTTGACTTGGTGGTTCTCTCTCTCTCTCTCTTTTTCTTTCTCTCTCTCTCTCTGATGGTCAGCCAATAAACATTTATTAAGTGGCTACTATGTTCTACAGTGCTAATCACTAAGGATATAAAGAAAGGAGAAAGACAGTTACTGCTGTCAAGAGTTCATAGTCACAGAAGGAGACAGCATACAAACAACTATGTTTCATATATATAATATCTATTACATATAATTAAATATTACTAAGAAATAATATAATTAATTAAATATATTAAGAAATACTATAATTACTTGAAATAACTGATATTATATATGTGTATACATATATGTGTATGTGTATATATATATATGTGTGTGTGTGTATGTGTGTGTGTGTATGTGTGTACAAATTGGAATATGGTACGTTATATAGGGGCAGCTAGGTTGTACAATTGATAGAGTACCCACCCAGCCTGGAGTCAGAAAGACTCATCTTCGTGAACTCAAATCTGATCTTAGGCACTTATTAGCTGTGTGACCCTGGGCAAGACACTTAACTCTGTTTGCCTTAGTTTCCTCATCTGTAAAATGAGCTGGAGAAGGAAATGGCAAACCATGCCAGTATCTCTGCCAAAAAAACCCAAATGGGGTCATGAAGAGACAGACACAACTGAAATGACTAAACAACAACTTCATGTGTGTATGTATATATCTTTATAGAGAGAGAGGGAGAGAGGGACAGAGAGACAGAGACAGAGAGAGACAGAGACAGAGAGAGAATAAATTAGAGATAATTACTAGAGAAGACATTAGCATTTGAGAGGTATTGGAAAAGGCTTTTTGTAGAGGATGGAATTTTACCTGCAACTTGAAGGAAGGAATCCAGGGAAGTCAAGAGGCAAGGCTGAGGAAGGAGAGAATGCCAGCCATGGTGAAAAGCCAATGAAAATGCACTGAGTCAGGAGACAGAATTGTTTCATGTGAAGAACAACTAGGAGGCCAGTGTCACTGGATCATCAGCGGTCAATAGCTTAGTATTATAGAACGCATAGAAAATCCATTCCTATTATCAAAATTAGGAGAATAGAGAACAACACGGTATATAGAACAAGTGTTGCATTTAGAGCCAGAAAAGCTGTATGCAAATCTGAGCTGTCATTTGCTCTGACTTTCTATAATTCTGTTACAGATAAGTAGAGGGCATATAATAATTAATAATAATAATAACTGCCATTTACATAGTAGATTAAAATTGGCAATGTGTTTTGTATACATAAATTCATTTGAGCCTTATAACAACTTTATAGGCTGCATGCATGCTATAAATATCATCAGCCCCATTTTGCAGATGAGAAAATTGAGGCTTATAAAGGTGAAATAACTTTCCATGGTGACATGGTTAATAAGTGTAAGAGGTGAGATTCAAACCCAAGTTTTCTGGACTCCAAGTCCAGCACTTGAACTGTAGTATGGTTGTCTGTATGCATATAGACACAGAGTAGAACCTTATCATACTCGTGTCAAAGGACAATTTCTTACAAACTAACTAGATTGTTTTAGGTTTTTAGTGAGCAAAGTTGTTTTGGGAGAACTGATGTGTCTCAGAAGTTCCTTACACCCATCTAGTTAGACTAGAGAATATGGCTCTAGTATACAGATCTACAATATTGATTCTTCTGTGTTTAATGGGTTTGGGATTCAAGTCTATGATGTCTTCTTGCCTGATCTCACTTCTTAAATCTTTCCCCCAGTGTCCCTTGCCAGGCATGAGCAGCCATTTTGTGGCAATGATGGTAATGATTCCTTGATATCTTGGATATAAAGAGAGAAAAAAAAACAAGGTCCAATTCAAAGCAATGGATCTGATGAAATCAACCAGCCTTGGCTGAGATGTCTCAGAAACCTTTGTATGGTATAAATTTACTTGCTTTCCATCACATCAACAGATTCCTGTTAGATCATGCTAGGTTTGACCCCATTAGTATTGGATTGAGATCGTATGATGCATAGTAGACAGCTCCTTGGGTCATTACTCCAGGGGGTCTGGGAAAGTGGGAAGAGAGGAGAGGAAGTCTGGCCTATCCACCCCAGCAGACCTGGCTTACTTTCTCATACTGCCATGGAATCCCCAGTGAACCTTCTTCCCTAGAGGCCTTGAAGACACAAAAAATGATACCAGATAAATAACTGCCTCCAACCAACCTGAAGCCCTTGGGCTATTTCTTTACCTTCTGTGGTCTGCTGAGGCTAAGTAGATCTTAATCTAATACTAAATAAATATAAATAGGTATTATTGTCTCTCTTATACCTTAACCTCACTTCACCGATTCTGTTAATGGCCCCAGATCAACCAGTCTCCTATAATTAAAATGTTGGTGTTCCTTCTGATTCATCTTCTACCTTACCTCTCATAGCCAAGCAGATTCAGTTTATTATTTGAACTACCAATGCATGGAGGTGATTCTAAACCCACAATCCCATGCAACTATATGACTGTCAGCCCTGTTAAGCTCATAGTTAATTTTTAAAAACCCAACATTTATAATCTAAGCCTTATGACAACCACTAAGGTTGGAATAAAAAGAAGAAAGAGTTGAGTTTCAACTCAAAAAGGCTACTTGCTTATTTACCTGCCTATTTAAGCATGGGAATGTAACCTATTCTACCTACCCTGCAGTTTTTTGGGCCCCTGGGGCCTTTAGGCTGAGTTAGAAATATCCCCAGAGAGAATATCAGAACAGAGAAGAGGTCTAACCCATTTGTGCTTCCTGTTCTCCTGCCTCCCTTTGAAAGTAAAACTTAATTACATAACTGTAAATACATACGCATTAGGTATGTTATATATACCCACACACGTATGGCACTACATATTTTATGAGAATATCCTGCTGATGATGCTCATTGAAAAGACTTGCTTACAGTCAACACCATTTTGGAATAGAAATTCTTGATGGATTTCATTAGCTTGAACAGGGTAGATCAATAAAAACTCTGGAAGAGAGAACAGTCCTGTGAGAGACATTTGCTTACTGCTGACCAACCTTCCCTAAAAATTTCAGTCTAAATAATAAAAATGAATAGTAGCTAGCAAATATACAATGCTCTACAGTTTGTGAAGCACTTTCCACATGCTATCTTATTTGATCTTCATAACAACCGTGGGAGATGCTATTATTATCCCTACTTTACAGATGAGAAAACTGAGGTAGACACAGGTTAAGTGACGTGCCCAGGGTCACATAGCTAGTAAATGTTTGAGTCAGGATTTGAAATGAAATCTTTCTGACTCCAAATCCAACACTGTGCCGCTTAGCTGGGCAGGACCCAGGGCACCCCATTGAGTGTGGGCCTCCAGAAAATCTAGCCCAGATTCTGTTTAACCTCCTAGAAAGAAATTGCTTCCCCAAACACATTTTTGGGACTCTTAAAAACAACAGCGACAGTAACTACAACAACAAGAGGAGGTTTGTGGAGTCGAGAGTTTTAAAAGTCATTCTCTTCTGAGGTCCTCCCCAGTATGCACACAAATGAAATTGAACAAGAGCAGAAGCTAACTGAAGAGTTCAAGGTCATTGCCCTCCATCCTCCTAGTACCCATCTCTGCCTTTCTTTTAAGGACCCACCATCCACAACATCAAAAACTCTTACTTTGGGGCTGTTTTCATTTTCTTGTTTTGTTTTGCCACAGCAGCCTAGGATGTAAAAGCCAAATAAGCCTGCTTTCCCTGCTCTCTCTTCCTTGGAAGAACAGATAAGGGAACCTAAGAGCCAGTAAAATAAATGAAGAAATACTGTAATACCTCCACTGACTTCCCAAAACATCCCTAATCCCTAGATGATTCTCCATGGGTTTGTGGAAACCAGACACCAGGCAACAGCCTGGTAATGGTGAGGAGGGGGTCACTCTGATAAGCCCTTTGTTTCTAAAAGTCTCCAGATCTGATTATTGTCACTAAAAGTATTGCTATATTTTACTAAACTGAATTAGGAAGCCATTTTTGATGGAAACAGCAAAGTGCTAATAGCTGGTCGTTATGACACTCTCAGCGAAGACGCCACAGTCTGACAGACAGCAACTGGCTTGGATTTTCTGGTAAGTGGCTAAGTGCAGACCCTCACTGACTGGAGAGCCTTAGAAGGAGGTGAGGAGAAAAAATCATTACTGAGGATCATGCTATATGCTATCCTTTAAATATAAATATAAATATTATCATAATAGCTAGCAGAAATTTTAAAAGTGTTATTTAAGGATCCTGGATTTATTGATCAATGCAAATTGTGCAAGAAAATGGTAGAAAAATGCAACATATGATAAGATCATAGATTTAAAACTGAAAGGGCCTTTCTAAGTCTGTCATTTTATAGATGAAGAATTGAGGCCCAAAGGGGGTCAGCAGCTTGCCCAAAGTCACATGAGGAAGTGGAATATCACCATAGATTGCAAACATTTAGCACCTATGAAACACCTAGTGGGGAAAAACCCTTCATGGCTAGAATTACAGACCAGAAGCTTGATATTCTTCATAAATGAACAGAGGATACACTTTTGTAATAAAAATACAGATCCCAAAATATCTTTGAAAACTCAACACAAACTGGCTTGGAACCAAAGCGTTCACAGACAAAACAAAGGCTCAGTATAACCCAGATATAACAATGATCCACAAAAATGTAAGAACAATGTTTTAATAGATGTCACCATGCCAAAGACTGATAATGTTCAAACTACATGGAATGAAAAGCTCTCAAAATATAGAGATGTAACAGAAGAAATCAAAGTGACATAAGAACAATATGAAGGATAAAATCCTACCATCTTCTCATCAACATCTGCCCTGCAGATGTTTTCAGGGAGTCTATTGAAAGATGAGCCTGCATCCCAATGTATTCTTTCATTTCATCTACCTGGGCAATATGTTAAAAAACAAAATAAAACAAAACAAAATCTCTACCCTATTAAACATAAAAGAATGATAGCAGGGTTGTGACAAACCAGGACTATTTCTTTCTGAGCTCTAACAAACATAGAGATGAGAAAAATGAAGGGATGAGAAGCATCATAATAATAACAAATGAAGTTTATGGATTGCAAAGTCCTATATGCATACACATATACATGTACTTTTATCTATATCCATATCTGTATCTATATCTATATCTATATCTATATCTATATCTATATCTATATCTATATCTATATCTATATCTATGGAAGCTGGGAAGACCTGAGTTCAAATCATGCTCCAGACACTTACTAGCTGTGACCCTGGGCAAGTCACTTAACTTCTGTTTGCCTTAGGTTCCTCATCTGTAAAACACAGATAATAATAGCATATACTTCCAAGAGTTGTCATGAGTTGAATGAGATAATATTTGTTAAGTTCTTTGCAGATCTTAAAGCACTATATAAATACTAATTATTTTACTAGCATTTCCATTTTACAAATGAGAAAACTGAGGCTGAAAGAAGTTAATTGGTTTGCCCACAATAACATTACTAAATGTGTGAGGTAGCATTTGAAACCAGGTTCTTGACTCCAAGACTGTCTGCTCTGTCTCAAAGTCTTTAAAACTAGTTAGAAATGCAGACCAACTTGCATTGTTTGTCTAATGAATTTTTAAAACAATTAGCAGTATGGGAAAAGTAGAAAATCCTCTCAGCTGCGAATCAGAAGTCATACTAACTTAAGGTAGGATGTTGGGTAAATCCCCCAAATGCATTGTCTCAGTTTCTTTGTGCCTATACATGCCTCTTAACCTCCAACAGTTGTAAATATCAGATCCTCTTTCCTGCTTCTCTATAAGTGATCAAAACGTCACCAAGATCCCTTATTAATGATACCCAACTACCCTCCGTGTCCCAACTCTCTGTTAACTAGCTTGCCTTGAGAGCCACTGGTTTGAGAGAACCCAGGAATCTCATTTCTTGTCCAATAGCATCCTTTTAATGAAGCTCAGTCATTTGTTATGGATGGAAGTTCTCCCAATTGACCCAAAAATTTCCTGTGGGACTCTTCATCTGCCATATCCTCCCATTCCTTTAACCTGCTTCTCTGCAGTTCTTACTAGCTTAAATACACAAGTAAGGGAGTGGGTGGAGGAGTACTTTTTAAGGGAAAGCAACTCACTTTCCTTTCTTGGACTTGACCTGTAAAATGGGGTAAAACCTATGTTGCTGGGTTATTTTAAAGGAGAAGGTGGGGAAGAGAGGGAAGGAAGGAGGGAAGGAGTGAGAGAGAGAGAGAGAGAGAGAGAGAGAGAGAATTATAGAAACTATTTTTGAAGGAAGTAGATGTGCCTGTCAAACATGGTTATTATAGTCACCAGAAAAATGCACTCAATAGTGCAACAGGAATAATTATTTAGTCTTTCTGACATGCTGGATAGGAGTCAATATGGTGTAGTGCAGTAGTTCTCAAAGTGATACGGACACATCTGAGGGTTTCCAAGATGAGTTTGTATGTTTAAAAACTATTTTCATAATAATACTAAGACTTTTTAAAAATTTTTGAGATAGTAATTAATTTCTGAGATGGTAAATATCAATAGATATAACTCACACCAGCAAAAAAAAAATCCTTGGGAATCGTCAATAATTTTTCGGAGCATAAAGGGATCCGGAGACCAAAAAGTTTGAAAGCCTTTGGTGTAGAGACTTGAAGTCATAAAGACCTGGGTTTAAATCCCTCTTCTGACACTCGGTAGCTGTGTGACCCTGGACAAGTCACTTGTACCCAGCTTCAGTTTCTTCCACAACAAAATGGGGCTTTTTGGACTCAGAGATCTAAGGTTCCTTCCAGTTCTAAAGCTATGATCCTGAGTTTGCCATAAGATTATCCAACCCTTTTGCTAACTTTCATGCAAGCATCTTTCTGACTATGAATTCCATTTCTGGGGTATCTGAATAAGGAGAAGGAAATGGCCTGGACAGTAGACGCTAGCATTCTGGTCCCTGAAAAGGGATACTTTCTACTATAAATTAATCACCTGGAATTCTGGTTTATCAATCAGCCTCCTGCGAGTTTGGCCCCAATTGAATTGATAAAAGTGAATTCCTATAGCTGTAAAGTTGAGATCAAACCAGTCTCAGACTAGTAGTGACAGAGATCTACCCATCTTAAGTCCTGCTTGAAATAGCCAACTGACTTCTAATTTATTTAGCACATACTCCTGTGTAGGGCACCATGCCAGGCTAGGGGCAAAGGACAAAAATATGCAAAATAATATTTAAGTCCCCAACCACAATGATCTGACCATCTAGCAGGAGAGATAAAATATTATGCAGATAAATATAAAACTAAATAGAATTTCACAATTTCAGAATTGGGATGGACCTCAGCAGCCATCTTGTCCAAGAATCTTTACAATGCCTCCAATACATGATCACCCAGATTCTGTTTGAAGACCCCTAGTAAAGGAGCCTCTCACTATCTCTCAAGGTAGACCATTTTATACAGTTTTAATCATTGCAAGGTCTTTCCTTCCTTGAAATCAAAATCTTCCTCTAGACAGGTTCTATCTATTACTCTAAGTTCTCCTTTTTGGAATCAAGAAAAATGCATTTATCCTTCCACATCACAGGGGTTAGTGGCACATTGCCGCCATGATCTGGAAAATCCACGTAAATGTTTGGCCCTCCTTTCATACCAGAGAAGCTTTTGAATTTTTTCTTTTCCTTTTGTGGGGTGTTTGCAGTACCTTATTGTAAAATTTGTGTTGACATTATACAATAATATACATCTATTTTATGTATTTCTGAGTGTTTAAAGTTTTTCTGTGTTGTTGGCCTTTGTGTGTCTTCTACAGCTTCCACAAAATTCCCCCAAAAAATCTCATCTAATTTCTTATGCCAACCTGTGATATCGAAACTGTGATGAGGAAAGTTATATTGTGGAAGGGGTAACTGTAAGCCCAATCCCCTTCCTTATAACAGATATCCAAATACCTGAAGATACTTTTCATATCTCCCCTACTTCTCTTTTTCTGGCCAAAAAGCCCAATTCCTTATAACCAACTTACATAAGGCATAGACTTTAATTTTCTCATCTTTCTGGTCACCCTTTGCTTGGCACACTTCAGTTTTTCAGCATTCTTCCTAAAATGTGGTGCCTTTAGGTGAACGTGATATTCCAGATGGGATCTGACCATAGTAGAGGAAAGGGAAAGGGTCACCTTGCTTGGTCTAGACCAAGCGTTATTAAGCCTTTCTTTCACCATGAACCCCTTTGGCAATTTGGTGAAGTCTATAGACCAATTCTCAGAATAAGGCTTTTAAATTCATAAGATAAAATAAATAGGATTGTAAAAGAAACCAATTATGTTGAAACATAACTACCAAATTTTATTTTTTAAGGTCATGGATTCTAGGTTAAGAAATCTTGACCTCTACACCAGGTCCTAAGAATAAAGCCTGAAATCATGTGACCTTTTTTGGCTTCAATCACATGCTTGCAATCCATTAGAACCACCTTCTTGTTTTCATGGAAACAGTTATCTAGGCAAATCTCCCCTCCTATATGTAAGAAAGTTATAAACAAAACAGTATGATAGTTCTGAGGAAGAAGATGTTATTCCTATAGAGA
The DNA here is from genome assembly GCA_028646595.1 of Phalanger gymnotis. Taxonomy (NCBI): domain Eukaryota; kingdom Metazoa; phylum Chordata; class Mammalia; order Diprotodontia; family Phalangeridae; genus Phalanger; species Phalanger gymnotis. Next base: position 47,623,671 of record CM053624.1, on the reverse strand, counting down.
GGGAACAGGAAAAGGTTTTATGGAAGGAGGTGGTTTCACGACCAGAGTCTTGAAGGAAAGGCAAATCTAAAAATGGGTAGAAATATGGCGAGCAGGGCTTCTCAAGTACAGGAGACAGCATGAATAAAGATATACAGAACAGCAAGAAAAGGAATCAATGCCAAAAGTATTACTCAAGGGCAGTACTCACAAGGTCCATCTGCTGGTCCATAGTTGAGAAAAAGCACTCCAATGGCAATTAGGACAACAGTTCTCCAGGCTACCTTACGGAAGAGCTGCACATTCCTCACTCTTCTCCTCCGCATAATATGAAATGCAAGACCCACTGAAGTGCCGAGAATGAAGACAAACCTGGGATTAGGAGGGATACTTGTTAGAGTACAGCTTTATTTATCAGAATGTAGCCATGGGTCATCCTATGGTGGATCCCAAAAGCCAACAGCCTTCTATCTCTTGGCAAAGCAGAGCATGTACAAAGAGAGAATACTACCCCATGGGACTCAAGCTGCTTGGAGAGAACAAAGGATTCTTGCCATATCAACTCTCAAAAAACATTTCCTGTCAAAGAATACTAGACAAGGAGTTGGGGGCCTAGAGTTCTAGTCTTAGCTTTCACACGGATTTGTATGACCTTAGCCAAGTCACTCAGTCTTTAAAAATCTGAAATTTCTCATCTGCAAAACAAGATTAGTTGATGAACTCTAAGATTTCTTCCTGCTCTTACATTCTGAGTTTCTCTTACTCAAAGATTCTATTATTTTAAGATGCTCTATAATGTTAAGTTCCGCTATTCTGTGATTCTAGGATCTTGAGACTCATACAAACTCTTGGAGTTTTTGCCTTTACTTCATTACATTCTTTGGATAGACCCAGCCCTTAGGCATTTATCAGCCAACCTTGTAGGAAGAAGGGTGAGAAAATCTCAAACATTGTAGTGCAACAATTAATGGGCCAACTCAACTCTCATCAGGGAAGAAAGTTATGTTAACACTTTCAGAACCTGAAAGCACAGACTTAAAAACATCACTTACCTAGTGATATTTTTAAATTTCTTTTTACTTTTGCCCCCTCTCCCCTCTCCAACGCCCCTTCCTATTTTCTAGTTTCCAGTTTCTTCTCCATCTTCCCAAGTCTGATATGAAACCACAGTATTAGAATGTTAGAGCTGGAAGGGATCTTTCAATATAATCCAATCCAATGCCTTCATTTTGTAAAGCATTGTGCTTTTCACATAGAAAATGTTTAATAGATGCTTTTTTATTCACTTATTCATTTTCCAGACAAAGGATCTCACTCCTCCTCAGGCAATCCATCCCACTTTTACGCCATTCTGATAATTAGGAACTTTTCCCTTACTTTGAGCCTAAATCTGCTTCTCTGGCTTCTATTGTTCCAAGCTCTGGTGCATGGAACCAACCAAAATAAATCTAATCCTTCTATATGACTTAAAGACAACTAATCTTACACACACACACACACACACACACACACACACACACACACACACTCCTCTTCTCCAAGCAAAATGCCTCCACTTTCTCCACTAATATAGAGGCTAAGTAGTTTTGCCTGAAGTCTTACAGCATGTTAATGGAAGAAATATGGCCAGATACTGTCCATGATATCAAGCTTCCTACCAGCAACAGTGAATCAGGGGGCGTTCAAGGAGGAGGACACCCCAGTACTTGGAGGTTTTCAAGACAGAGAGTTGAGATTTTAGGAGTTAGTATGTATTGATACACAGCATTCAAAATGAGTTCAAATAAATGAGAAGTAAGATACCATAACCTAATGTTCTACAGAAGAAGTCAAGCTACATGAGATGTGAAACTCTCAAGCATGAAATTCTGAAGATTAAGATGGAAACTATTTTCGTGAGGAAAAAAGGGGGAGCTATTGAAAGAAATCATTGTGGGTGCATAGGGAACTCAACAATTAACATGAATTTTAAAGATATGTGTATAAGAAGGCAAGGCAAAAAATAAAAGATAAATACAAAAGAGCAGTAGGGACCTATAAGAATGTGAGACGACTGCTAAAACTCAGTATAATCTGACACTGGTGATATATGCTAAAGCTAACCAAAGGACCTTTTTTATTTAAGTTGGAAGGAAGAGGAAGATCAAAGAAAGGAGAAATCCCACTACTCTGGGTGGATGGGACAACGATAATGTATGATAGAGAGAAGGCAAAGCTACTGAACTGTCATTATTCTTCTATAGTTCAACCTAGGAAAATTACCTTCAGTGTAGGAAGGAGAGAATAGACATAGTTAATAGAGAATTGAAATTGGCAATACAAAGGGTGATGGTAAAAGAACAATCAGGTGCCCTTCATGCAGGAGTGTGCTGGAGTCATTTCAGACTGCCTCTTAAGAACTGATTGTTAAATTTTCAATATGAGCCTTTACATAATGGAAATCAGTAAATACTACTAATCAGGACTTGTTTTGTTGATTTCTTGGTCGTGTAGACTTAAGTGATGGAAAAATGTTAATAATGCATATTAAGCTTAAAAGTGTGTCATGGGTGCAAATTTTCCCCCAGAAAATTAAACATTTGCCAGCATTTGCTTGCCTTGATGAGTTGAGCTCGAGTTACCAAGCCTGGACAAGCTACATCTCTGGGTTCTGAAAGAACTCGGGAATGTAATTGCTGAGCAGTGGCCAGCAATCTTTGGAATCTCTTGGAGAATAGAAAATGCAATGCAAAAGGATGGATAATTCTTGTCCCAATTTTGAAAAATGTGAAGAGGAAAGAGCCTGTGAGTAGTCACGCGAGCTTGACTTAGATTCTTTACAAAATCCTGGAATCTGTTTTTAAAGGATGATTTCTAAGCAATTAGAAAGGGAGGTGGCGATCGCTAAGGGCCAGTGTGGCTCCATTAAGAAGCCACTTCATTTGGACATATTTAGTAGATGTGGAGGATACAATAGGCATAGTTAATTTAGATTTTATTTAACAAAATGCTTAGGGCTAAGGCAGAGAAATGTTACTTAAATGATAGTATAATTAGGTAAATTCAGAACCAATTGAATGACAGAATGATCATTAATGCATGAATGTCATTTTGAAAAGAAGTCTCCAATGGAGTGCCCCAGGGATATGACCTTGGCCCTGTATTGTTGAATATTGGTCAAGGTATACATGGTATACTTACCAGCTTTGTAGATAATAAAAAATTGGGAGAAATGGGGAATATGTTGACAGAATCAGAATTCTACTCCTTCCAAAAATAATCTAAACAGGCTAAAACAATGGACCAAAGCTAACAATGATAATAACCCAGATTTATATAGCACTTCAAGGTTTCTAAAAAGAAACTTTTATATATTATTTCATTTGAACCTCTTACCAATCTTGGGAGGCAAATGCTATAGATATTATTATAACCATTTTATAGGTAAAGAAGCTGAGGCACAGTGAGGTACAATGACTTTCTCAGGGTCACCTAACTAGTAAGTATTTTTAAAATAATATTTTATTTTCCCCAGTTATATATAAAGACAATTTTAACATTAATTTTAAAAAATTTGAGTTCCAAATGTTCTCGTTCCCTCCTTCACTTCCCCCCTCCTTGGGATGGTAAGCAATTTGATATAAGTTATACATGTTCATATTACCATTATTAGTCATGTTGTGAAAGAGGACCAGGACCCAAAGAAAAGAAAACAAAACAAAGAAAATGCAGAAAGTGAAAAATAGTATGATTTGATCTGCATTTAGACTCAGTTCTTTCTCTGGAAGTATACAGCATTTTTCATCATGAGTCCTTTGGAATTGTCTTGGATCACTGTATTGCTGAGAATAGCTAAGTTGTTTAGAGGTAATCATTGTACAGTATTGCTGTTATTGAGTACAACATTTTCTTGGTTCTGCTCAATTCACTTTTCATCGGTTCATATAAGTCTTTACAGGTTTTTTTTTCTGAAATCAGCCTGCTTATCATTTCTTATGGTGCAGTAATATTTCATTACAATAATATGCTACAACTTGTTCAGCCTTCCCTCAATTGATGGGCACTGCCTCAATTTCCACTTTACCACTACAAAAAGAGCTGCTATAAATATTTTAGAACAGATAGGTCCCCACTCCCAATCCCTTTTTTAAAAAAAATCTCTTTGAAATACAGACCAAGTAGCAGTACTTCTGGATCAAAGGGTATAGATAATGTTATAGCCTTTTGGGCATAGCTCCAAATTGCTCTCCAGAATGGTTTGATCACTAACTAGTATTACAGGTAGGGTTTCCTAATCCCAAGTCCATTATTTCACTTCTTATGAAATGTAAGTCTCATACTCAAAAAAATCAACAAAATAGAATTAAGTATGGTTAATGCAAAAAAAAAAGCTGTAAGAAAGAGATCTGGAGTTTTAAAAAGAATATAAATTTAGTGAGTCAAACTGTGACATGGCAATCAAAGAAGTTAATTTGATCTTGGGCTACATAAAGAGTGGCACAGTGTCCCAACTAAGGGGCGTGACAACCCCACTGTATTCCACACTATTCAGACCACATCTTGAGTACTGTATTCAGGTTGTAGCACTACACTTTACTAGGGGATATTGGCAAGCTAGGGCTTATACCAAGAAGGCAACCAGAATGGTGGACTTTAACCTATGAGAATCACTTGTAGGAACTAGAAATCTTTAGCCTGGCAAAGACATGACTTAACGTTGGGGAAGGGAAAAGAGAAATGACAATTTTCCATCATTATTTTAAGGGATGTCACGTGAAAGAGGGATTATATTTATCCAACTTGTCTCCGAAGGCAGAATTAGTGGCAATGGGAAGAAGTGGGAGAAAGGTGAATTTTACTTCAATTTAAGGGAAAATGTCTCAACAATTAGAACTATCCAAAAGTGGATGGACTCCCTCCAGAGATGGTGGCTACCATCTCCCGAGAGCACTCTGAGCAGATGTTAGATGACCACTTATCAAGGAGACTATAGAAGTGATCCTTATTCTGGTATGGTTTGAACTAGATGGCTTTGGAGATGTGCCCCACCCTTAATTCTGAGGTTCTGTTAATTCAAGAATCAGGCTCAGCAAAGTGTTCCATTTGCCTTCCGCCTTCCACTTGCTCATCTTTTTTTCCTTTCTTTTATTTCCATCTTCTTTTGTTTTTCTCTGTCTCTTTGTTCATCTCTTTCTCTCTCTGTCTCTGTCTGTCAACCTCTCCCTCAAAGGTTACCCTTTAGAGGGTAGTTTATTTCGACCTCCTTACTTTAAGTAAGCAAGTTTTAATCTATCTTGTACACTCCTGAAATCTATGTCTTGATGTTAATGGGTTGTAAAGTGGGTAATAATTTTCTTAGTGACCTCTTCAATCAGATTAGATCATATTATCGACCACGCTATTTGTTTTATAACCACAGTCACATTGGGGAGCAACAGCATCTGCAAGTTGCACGTCTGTAAGTGCCCATTAAGGGGAAGGATGACAGGTCGGCATATTTGGCATACGTTTGTTTTGTTGTGTTGTTGTTGTTTTAATCATTTTTCCTGTCTTGCCTGCTGCTCCTCCTTTCCTTCTAATCCCCACAACCCTGACTGGTGGTTTTCCCATCTGCATCTTGAAGACATCCTTTCACATGCTTCTGGATCCTCAAGGGGTTGTCAAGAACATCTGTGTGGTGGGAGGAAGGAGCAAGGCCAAATTTCGCAAGGGGTTTCAAGCCGAAAGGTGGGGCCCAGATTGTACTATCTTTTTCCCTTGGGATCCAGGAACCTCTCATTTTGGGCAATGACACTCAGTCCTGGCCAGATCTTTGTCATCATATGGATGAGTCAGCTTGAAGCCTCCGTCCCAGTGCAGTCAGTATTCAACATGGCCTTAGAAAAACACATGCCTTGCAATAACGTATTTTTGATGGAGTTATGAATTGGTCCAACCATTCTGTAAAATAGCTAGGAATAATGGTAGAAAGCTCGTTAAACTATAAATACTCTTTACCTCAAAGATACCACTACTGCATATATAACCACAAGGATATCAAAGACAGAAATAACAAAAATATTTATAGCTTCACATTTTTTTGGGGGAAACAGAAACAAATTGTTCATCACTTGGGGAATCACTAGACAAATTGTGGCATAGAAATGTAATGTAATATTACTATCCCAAAAGAAACTATGAGTGTGAATATGAAGAATTCAGAAAAAAA
>CM053624.1:47591978-47609291 GCA_028646595.1 Phalanger gymnotis | reverse complement strand
AATGCAACAGTGTTCCAATTTTCCCACATCCTCTCCAGCATTTATCATTTTCCTGTTTTGTTATTTTAGCCAGTCTGACAGGAGAGAGATGGTATCTAAGAGTTGTTTTGATTTGCATTTCTCTAATCAGCAGTGATTTTGAGCATTTTTTCATATGCTTATTGATATCTTTAATTTCTTCCTCTGAAAACTGTCTGTTCATATCCTTTGACCATTTCTCAATTGGGGAATGACTTGTATTCCTATATATTTGGTTCAGTTCCCTGTATATTTTGGAAATGAGGCCTTTATCAGTGACACCAGTTGTAAAGATTTTCTCCCAATTTTCTGCTTCCCTCCTAATCTTTGTTGCATTGGCTTTTTTCATACAAAAACATTTCAATTTAACATAATCAAAATCATATCTGAATAACTCTTATTCTTGAGAAAATTTTCCAACAATGAAGTCTAACTTTGCTTCATCGAAACAGATTATGAAATGGTCTCACAGAAAGATAGGTGGCCCAGCCTGAGCTAGAACACTTGTTTTCTTCCCCTCTGTTTGAAATTCTTTGGCTAGACCAGTTTTAGAACTATCCAGAAAGCACATCCATGCTTCCAAAAAAGAAAAATGAACAGCATCATAATTCTCACAGTGCATTTGAGGAAATGAAGGTTAAAGTCAGAAGCCCAGCTCAGACTCCTTGGAGTCATTTATGTTTGACCCACGGGCAGTGGAACCAGATAATGGGTTTTCCATGATGAGTGATGACTGGTTAGGTGGTCAGATGGACCTGGCCATTTCCCCCCAAATATGTCATTGTCTTTTCCAAGTCTGGAAAATCCCCAACTTTCTTTTCCAACCACACTAATACTAATTAATTCAAGTTATATCTCCTTCAACCTCCACAAATTCAACCGATCCCTCTATTTGCTCTCCAGACATCCTGTAACTTAACTAGAATTTTTTTCTACTATTTCTTAATTGCCTGTCTATGTGAATGCTACCTCCTAAACTAAGTGACTGCTTTTAAGATGCTGCTGGGTTCACAGTGGGTACTCACTAAAGACACGTAGTTTGACATCTCCTCTTTTCAAAGGAGAGAGAGCCTAAGACAATTGTTCTCAGAACAGGTGGGATGGAACTAAGAACAAATGACCAATAACCCTTGTCCCTATCCTCAGGTCCCTTAGGTAAGACACTAATGCCAATCTAACCATCTAATTCAATGGTACTTTCTGGGCAAGTTGGAATTCCTCTTCTTTCTTCTCTGAGTCAAACTCTTAAGTGACCAAGTTCATGAAAATCCTATTTGTTTTTGACCAGTAAGCAATTTCTCTGAGGAATAGGATATGTTCTTTTCCCTTGACTTCATCTCACAGTCTGCTTGAGTTCATTCCAGCTTCAGAAAGAAGTCTCCAAGTCACTCTCCAGCAACTACATTGACTTGAAGCAAGAGTTTCTAGCAAATGCAGATTGTGCTGGACAGAGCAACTCATCCAAGAGCCTGGCAGTAGCCTAGAGTAGATGACCTCAGCCCTCTACTGAGACATGGTTCCCCTGCTCAACATTTCTAAAAAGTGGCCATCTAATCTTCTCTTGAACAGTTCTAATGATGGATAAGACACCTATTTCATTTTCATGAAGGTGAAATTATAGCAAAGTTCTTCATAATATTGAGTTAAAATCTATCTCCTCATAACTTCCATCCATAGAATCTCATTGAAAGTTAAATGATTTTATCAAAGTAGGTACTCCATCCTGTTGTGCAGGTGTCAGCCCATCAATGCCTTCCTCAGTCTGTGGGACTCTGGTTCGTATCCTCCCATAAGCCTTTGGATGAGACTCCACTCAACTTGATCAATGCCTTGTTGGTAATATATAATAACCCACTCATATCCACCATGTATCCTTCTATTGTCATTGGATGACCTGAAACTTGATTTCTTCAGAAACTTTGGTTTTCTGTGATTCATAGGATTATGAATATCATCAAAAGAAGGAAGGAATCATTTATTAAGTTGCTACTATGTGTCAGACGCTATGCAAATATTATCTCGTTTGATCTTCAAAACAACCCTGGGAGGTAAGTGCTTTTATCCTTATTTTATACTTGGGGAAACTGAGGCAAGTTGCATTGCAGAGGTTGAGTGACTTGTCCAGGGTCATGCAGCTAGTGAGTATCTGAGGACAGATTTGAATTTGGGTCTTTCTGACTCTAAGCCCAGTGCTCTACCTATTGCTCATTGAATGTGTGCTTCCAGGATCCAATGGAAATTTACTGTTGTTAGTAATAGTAATAGTGAGCATTATATCACACTTTAAAGTTTGCTTTATATATGTTATTTAATTTGATCCTCACAACAACCCTGGGGAATAGATGCTATTATTATTCTCACTTTCCTGATGAGGAAAATAAGGTTGAAAGAGGTTAGGTGACTTGCTCAGGCTCACACAGCTAGTAAGAGTAAGGCACAATTTGAACTCAGCTCATCTTTCCTCCAAGACTAGCACTATCCATGGTACCACTGAGCTACTTCTCTTAAGAAGCTTTGGGTCTTTAAAAGCACCATATAATTTCCTAAATGCAAATGCAACTCTTCCTCCTGTTCACTTCTGGGCCCATCTTCAGTTTCTGTCACATAGGTTCCCAAAGTGGGCAATATTGCCCTCTGAGGGGCACTGGAATGATCCAGGGGGGGTGGTAGTAGCCTTGGGTGCAACTGGGGGGTGTGGAATAAAAACAAGGGGGCAACAGAAGCATAAGTAAAGAACAGAAGAAAATTTTGAAAAACCATTAAATTCGTCTGTTGTGTAACAGAGTTAAAGTCATAGTGGTTACATTACTTTCCAAATAAACACAAAATGCAAGTTATAACAGAGCAATGGCCAAGTCTGTCAACAGGTCTTAATAAGAAAGCCTTGTAGGTGAATGTGTTGCACATTGTCATGAAGTCCAGTATGAATTAGCAGGAATATGTGCATGTAGTAACTTATTTATAATCTGATACTATATTGCACCATCAAAAATTCAACTCAGGAAATAACCCCACACATTTTCAATAAATTATTAAATTTGAGATGGGTGATTTTTTAAAGAAATTATATACATCTTTTTGAAATGATGCGAACTTAAAAAAAAAATTAAAGAGTTAAAGAAAGCAGATTTCCATGGAGGCACTGAGTAATTTTTTTAAAGGGGGCAGTAAGCCAACTAAGTTTGGGAACTTCCAGGCTAAGAGAGATGTACTGATATATAAACCTATAGGATGCCATGCCAACTGTATATCATACTCTGGACAATAGGCATTCTCCATCTACTTGATTTTTCTTGTGTGGATACTTAGGCCAAACTCTCTAAAGTGATTATGGATTTCATTGAAGAGGCTTCATAATGCAATTAGTCCAATATCATCCGCAAACAGAAGCATCATCTTCTTCAGAGAATCCCTCCTCTGTTAAATTTTCGTGATAGCTATGGTGTCATAGATCATAGATTAAGAGTTAGAAGCAATCTTAGAGGTCATCTTCCAATTTCCTCACTTTATAGATTGGGAAACTAAGCACTAAAAAGGTTCTGTCCTCTGCCCAAGCTCACCTAACAAGTAATTGGACTAGAATTTAAACACAGGAGACTTGACTCCAAATCTTCTGCTCTTTCTAGTAGACCACTCTATCATCTTGTTGAACTCAGCCCATAGTTCCAGCCTGGTGACATCTTTTGTATCATCTTTTCATATGATATGGTTGTGAATCTGGGCTCAGCTACCCAAGCCCCACAGGTTTGATTAGGAAAGAAGCATAACCTTGGCCTGTCCACATTTGCATAAATAAAATGCCTGGCCCATAATAAACTGGAGCATACAGAAACCAGTGAGAGCTCCCTGGGCCGGAAATTGATAATTTTGCCCTTGTTGTTGAGGACAGAGGCATCAAATCTGGGTCTGCTTTCATTTGCTTTGGAGCACATGGTGTATTGCTTCTAGCATCAGATAAATTCAATGGAGGTAGAAGAGATTAATTAGTTTTCCGTTACAGCCTGCCCTTCATTATTGCTCCCAAAGAAAGGCTCCCTCACCCAGGGCAAGAAAAGCAACCACTGAGAGGTTTACAACTCTACTGAACTTAGAGCTGTAATATGTGTTGGGACTGTGACACAGGAGAGAAGGCCACTTTGGAGCAAGGGAGGCCTATTGTAAATAACAATTTGGGCTCTGATTTGGGAACGCTAATTAAACAAGGGCTCCCCTGGCCCTTCCAAGAGGAGCTTGCCAGTCACTGCTGAGTGCACAGGTGCACAGCTGCTCAGGAGAGCAACCATTATGAATTTTATTTCACATAATAGCCCATGCAGGAAATGGAAGGTTATATTACAGATCAATAAGTGGGCTAAGGGAATCTGACAACCTTTGGTCAGAATCAGGAAAATAGATGGCATTAATTAATTTGCTGGCTTGTGGAGGGGAAAAAAAATCATCCTTTAGTGCAGTGACAGACTAGGAAGTGTCTCTTCTCTCTCCTTGTTATTGATTAATGGGAAGGAACAGCCACCAGCTCCCTTCAGTGATGGAAAAGCACCAAATCCTTCCAAACTCTGCAGCCTGGGCCCCTTCCAGATAGATGGGCCACGTGGCTTAATTCTCTCATACTACTCTGCCGGCTTATTCGTGGAGGGCTTTTGTCTGGCCTTTGCCTCTATCAGGAAGATTCCATTCATTTCAATTCTCTACTAAGAGTAAGAACTAAGGGCTCTCACTCTCTAGGACAAGGAAGTGTAAGAGTCTCTAGACATCTCAAAAAAAACAAAGAAACAAAACATGTGTGGAGATGGGTAGCATCTGAACTCTAGCTATGACCTATATGGTGATGGGTTTGGGGGAACACAGACTTGTAAGTTAAACATTACTGGGGAAATAATAATTCTTAAATCAGTTATTTTCCTGATATTTTCTATTAAACCCTATATATATATATATGTATATATATGTATATATATATGTATGTGTGTATAATACACATATATGTACATATATATACATATGTGTGAAACTGGTTTCAAAGGGAGTTCTGACCAAGAAAAAGAGGTAAGAGAGGGAGCTACTAATAGACCACAACAACCCAAGGCAATGTGTAATTTTTATTAAATATTTTTGACTCCCTCCAAAGACTCCCAGTGAGCCATCTTTCTATTAATCAACAATTTCCAGGTCTTGCCTAGGGATGGCAAGGTCATTTATCTGCTCTTGTCTACCAATGGTATTATGATCATTGAATATTACACTGAATATTACAGGGCTTCTTTAATGAGATCCATGATTATTCAAGAGAGATTGGCCTAACAATCCAACAAGGAAAGACTAAATGGATGAAAAGTGACTACTTCCCAAACTATGACAAGTAGCTCCACTGAGGTGTTGAACATGAACACTGAATTGGACTCATAACTGAATTAGAAGGAGGTTAGATTATATTTGAGAAACTGAACCCACTTTTAACGACTCAAAGCTGCTCCCCAGTGCTAATATTTCATGTTTTCAATACAAACATTCTCCTGGCATTGCAGGATGGTTGTGAATCTTAGAATATCAGAATCTTAAAAAAAAATTTAAATTTCGGGTGATAAGAAGTGTCCTGTTTGGCAGGTACGAGTAGGCTTGTAGCATATTTCCAGTGTTTACCTACACTCAAGAAATGGCACTGGGCAGAGCCATAACAGAGGTGAGAAAAGAGGGGCTCTGTTCATGGATGCCAAAGTTTAGTGCTGATAGTATTTGTAATTTCAGCAGGCAGAAACAACTGACAGGTTGGGTGTGTAGCTGACAGTCGGGGTCAGGAGACATGCTTCTTCACTCCCATCCCTGGGAGACTTCTGGTCTTCTATGCCTGTGTCTTTTGGTTCTCTTCCAGTGCCTCCGCTAATGTAAATCAAGACCTGTTTGCATTTTATATAGTCTTAGAGAGTCGCCTAAAGCACTGGAAGGTTAAGTCATTTGCCCATGGTTGCGCAGTCTGTATGTGTCAGAGGCAAGATTTAAATCCAGGCCTTTCTGAGTCTGAAGCCAGGTCTTTATCTGCTTTGCCACATTGCATCTCACATATATGGATACTAACAAGTAAATTTGTTAACTAGAAAAATAAGGCAGGCTGGCCATTTATATCAAGAGGGATGGATAAGAGATTAGTGTTTCACTGGTAGCTCAAAAGTTTAATAACAACTGAAGAAAGAGCTCTAGTATATTAATTGTGACTCTTTAAAGGATTTGTGGGTAGCCAAGAATGCTACAGGATGAGAATCAATCAGTAAGCATTTATTACACACCTACTATGTATCAGTCAATGTTTTAGTCACTGTGGGTAAAAAGACAACAGAAATAACTTCTCAAGAAGGGTAGATCATATAAATGGAGACAACATGTATGTGTATAATACAGAATAAATACACAATAAATAAATAAATGCAAACCAAGAGAAGGCATGGATGGGTTGAGATTTATACATAGAGGAAATATCTACATCAAGGAGATCTTAGCATCAAGACTTGGAACTGGAAGGACTTCAGAGGTGATCTCCACCAACTGTCTTAATTTACACTTGAGAAAACTGAAGTCCATAGAAGTTGTGACTTTCTCAAGGACTCATATGGAAGAGCTAGGACTCAAACCCAAGTCCTCTGAGTCTAAATCCAGCACTCTATCCATGGTGCCACACTTCCTCTGGAACTGGGAAGTCAACCTTCTCCTGTGCTGGTGCTTCTGCAATTATTTTTTCATGGTGAAAAATCTTCTTCTTCCATGAAGACCCACCTCAATGCCCTGTGAAGGGCAGGGGTGGGAATGATGGCAGTAATACTGGGGTCTTGAGGACTCTGCCAGTAGAATATGAATTCTGGAAACTTTCTCCAAGCTGAAAAGGCTTCAAGTATGGGCCTAGCAATGGGTCATCTGTCATCTGAGGATCAGCCTAGCCAAACATGGAAAGGTCTGTCAACTTAAAATCAGCCAGAAGGAAGGAGGGAGGGAGGAAGGGAGGGAGGGAGGAAATTGAGGGAAGGAAGGAAGGAAAGATGAAAGGAAGAAAGGAAGGGAGGGAAGAAGGGAGGGAGGGAGGAAGGAAGGAAGGAAGGGAGGGAGGGAGGGAGGGAAGAAGGGAGGAAGGAAGGAAGGAAGGAAGGAAGGAAGGAAGGAAGGAAGGAAGGAAAGAAGGAAGGAGAAGGCAAGGAAGGAAAAAGAGTAGGAGGGAAGAAGGGAGGGAGGGAGGAAGGAAGGGAGAGAGGAAAGAAGGAAGGGAGGAAGGAAAAAAGTTAGGTGTTGTGAAGTTAACAACATATTGCTATTTTTTCTTCCTTCCAAAACCTCTTCTCTCTGGACTGACCAGCCCATCTCTTTCTAGACAGCCATGTTCTAAAATTGGCAAATAATGGATTATGAAATAGAGCTATCTTGATAGGATGAGCTCTTTTTTCAAAGGAGAACACACTGTACTCAGCACACACACCCCAAAAGCCCTTAATATGCATGTACACTTTATCCATTAGTCCAGGCATACTGTCTTCCTACTGGAACAATTTCTCCCAAACACAATTATCCTCTGAAAAAGAGCCCCAAGAAATGGGCAAAGGATGTAGTGGGGCAGAGGGGCTTGGAGAATCATATAATTACACAATCATATAATTACACAAGCACTTCCAGAAGGAAACCTCATGTAACCTCTGGCCCATGTTATACATAAAAACAGAGATTTTGTTTTGTGTTTGATATGTTGTACATGTACTAATGGCTTTACTCTTCCAATTGTACGAATTCCCTACCAATCCTTGGAGAAAACAGAACATTTTGTAATAACTTTGGAGGTACAAATGGAGTCAGGCTGATTTCTGAATGGTGGTAAGGTCAGAGGCAGAGTGACATATTGGATAGAAGTTCCAGTTCTGCCCCTGGCACATATTGGTTGTTACCTTAGACAAGTCACTTAACTGCTCAGGGGCCCCAAGTAACAGATGTCATAACAAGAATTCCTGCTATTTACAATTTAGAATACAAGTCATTTAAAGGCTTATTTGGTCTATAGTTACAAGTCAAGGCAGGGAGAGGAACTATTTGGCTCACAGAGAAGGGAAGGAAGGAAGCAAGAGTTTATATAGAATCTACTATGTGCCAGGAACTATGCTAAGCTCTTTGTAAATATTATCTCATTTTTTTCCTCACGACAACATTAGGAGATAGGTAATAGTATTATCCCCATTTTACAGATGAAAAACCAAGGCAGATAAAGGTTAAGCGACCCATGCAGGATCACACACAACTAATAAGAGTTGAGGCCATATTTGAACTGAGGTCTTCCTGACTCCAGGTGCAACACTCCACCTACTGTGCCATCTAGCCACCCAGCAGCACCTATGGGGTTAATTGACTTTTACATATGGACTACATGAATATGTGAATACAAGTATCTATAATATACAGAAAACACATAGTCATGCCAGGTTCACAACTGGTCAGACACTGGTCTTAGGGACAGCTTGTGGTATTTTAGGGGAGTGGATAGAGACTAGTCTAGGAGGCTGTTGTTGGCCTGAGACTTTTGGTTGTCCTTGCGCAAGTATGGGGCAAGAGGAGACCCAACACATAGAGGTTAGATGTGACTCTCCATTTACACTGAAATGGAGGCCTATTCTAAAATTGAATTGATCATGTCAAGAAAGGAAAAATGCACTGGTCCTTTCTCTGCCATGATATAGGTGAGTTGCTGATCTGTATCATTGAAGGGAGATTCCCCACCAGAAGTTCCCCACATTAATGAAATTACAGATTTAGATAGGAACAAACAAATTAGAAAGTGTCAGGACTTCCAAAAGGGCCATCTGAAATAATGGTTGTCTACATGAAATTCTATAAAGTGAAGGTAAAATAGAAGTTGTCCAAGGAAAAATTGAATAAAATTGACAGCTTGGAAAGAAAGTAGAGTGTGATGGAAGGAACCCTGGCTTTGGAGACAGGACTTCTAGTTCCAGCTTTGACATGAACTGGTTTTATGATCTTAAATAAGCCTAGACTTTGGTGTCTACACTTTTGAGGTAAAGGGACCTGTCTGTCTTGGTCAGGAGTTCTAAACTGGAGTGTGTGGACTGATTTCAGAAGTCCATGAACTTTTAAAAAACATCATTTTGGCACCTGCATTTCAACATGATTGGTTTTCTCTGTAATTCTATGTAATTTATTCTGTGCATTTAAAGACATGATTCCAGCTCCACTGAACTGACAAGGCAGTCCATGAGACCAAAAAAGTTAAGAACCCCTGCCCTAGACAATATTTAAGGTTGCTTCTAACTCTAACTTTCATTGTGGAGTAGGGGAAAATGCAATAGGCTGCTCAAATCCTGCCTTTAACCTTTACTAGCAATTAGGACCATGGACAGATCACTTTGACTTTCATAAGTCTCAGTTGTCTCACCTGTAAAATGAGATTAATAGTAGGCCTTCCCTCTCATGGGGCTGCTACAGAGATCAAGGGTAATAGCATAAGTTAAGTGCTTTGCAAATGGGCTATAGAATAGTCAGTTTTGGTTATGTAAATATGACATTGTTTATGTCTAACTTGGATCTCTAACATAGGTCTCCATTTTCCTCATCCTGCCAAGTTCTTTGCCTTATTTTGGGTGGTCAAGTATAAGAATGAACTCAATCTTTTTTCTAGGAAATCCATACATTAAATGTTGTAATTCCTGAAATAAAATATGTGACCTCTGCCTTGGAGGAGTCTTAATTCTCATTTGGCTTCTAAGGCTTGATCTTTCTCTTTGATTTCCTGGACAGTGGCCATTTCAGTTGCCTCTCTTCGAAAATCAGGGTTTGTTCTTATCTCTCTACCATTCATAAATCAGCTTGGCTCCACTTATGTCTCAGACTATGATTCAGGGTTCTATTATCTGCAAGGGGGTGGGGTACAATATTGCATGCAAAAAAAGATAATATCAGCACAAAATATCTGTTTTATTATCATTTTGCTCCAGTGTCCATGAATATAGGAATGATGTATTGACTTTTTAACTTCTGATAATGAGCACTCTCAGTTTAGACCAGGCTTCCAGCTACCAGAGTCATCTTTAAGGGGATGGAGACATTTGGAGGCTTAGCAGCAGAGCTGGGAAGTGACCTGTACTTCTCTACAGGAATAAAAGAAAGAAGAGCCACATCTATCTTGTTAAGGTTCTGTGACAATAGTAAAATTAAAATAGCAAGAAGAATAGTCCCCAAACTGCCAGATGGAACTGATTCCATTAAGGTCACCTCTCCATCAATCATTTTCTGGATAAGGGATTCTGTCCACAGCTTCACAGTCTGAGAACAGGAAAAGTAGGCTACCTGAAGTTGTCTTGCCTAATCAATCAACACGTTTTAGCAGCTTCTACATGCCCAGTCTTGTTCAAGGCATTCTGAGGAATAGGAAGAACACAAAAACAGTGCCTATCCTCAATATGATTACAATCTAGTTAGGCATTTTTTTCTGCAGGTGGTGGGCTTTGTCTGACAGCCTCCCTATACCAACTTTCTCATTTCCTTCTTCCAATCTATCATGGACTATAAGCTCAGATAACCAATTCCGTGACAAATATTTCTGGTTTTGTTGATTTCTGTTTGCAGGGCCATAATCTAGATAGGTGAATTTGATGGAAAACTGACTTTTGGTCAAGTAGGGTATTTTTAGACTTTGAACACCTCCCTAGCCCCACCCCCCACTTTAACTCCTCTGACTTTGTTCTTTCTGCCTCCCTCCCAAACTCTGAAAGCATTCTGTACTTCACATATATTTAACATTTTATGGAGAACTCTCACACAGCAGGGCAAGTGTTCACATGGAGATCAGAAGAAGCAATACAAGGACACACTCAAGATCTCTCTTAGGAAATTTGGAACTGACTGTGTGATGTGGGAGACACTTGCACCCAACTGTTTAGCATGGCATGCCCACATCAGGGAAGGTGCTGTGCTTTATGAACAAAGCAGAACTGAAACAGCTCGAAGGAAACGCGGGACGTGCAAATTTGGAGAATCCACCCCAAGTGTTCACACAGATTATTTATGCCCGACCTGTGGTAGAGAATTCTGAGCTTATACACATCTGATCAGCCATAGTTGGACACATTGAAACTTGACTCAAGCATAGTGATGTCATTTTGGTCCTCTTTGAGAACAAAGGACAACAACCTAACCATATTTGACATTGTACCTTGTACTTGAGTTATTTGTGTCTTGTCTTCCTTATTAGGCTATAAACACATTAGGGCAGAGAGCCTTGTCTTACTTTAGTATGTCTCATAGTGCCTAGCCACAGGGCTTCTTATGCAACAGGAACTCTAAATATTTGATGGACTGAAATGAATTCTACCTAACCAAACTTATTTCTGGTTCAGTGTAATACCACTACCTCCAGTTCTAATTTCAGTAGAACCAAAAAACAGACCATCACCACCTTCTGTATTGCTAACTAGAATAGATCTAAATGTAAGAAAGTGAAAAAAGTCACTCATCCAGTGGCACTGTCCTGGCTGTTGCACAAACAAGATATTTTATGTCTTGACTTCAAGAATTCTCTCTAGCTGTCTGTTCTTCCGTGTCTGGAATGCTTTCCTCATCTCTAATTACTCACCTCCCTAGCTTCCTTTAAGGCCCTACTAAAGTCTCACCTTCTTCAGGCAGCCTTCCCCAGCCCCTCTTAATTCTAATGCTTTTCTTCTGTTAATTATTCCCCTGTTTATCCTGTATATAGATTGCTTTGCATATATTTGTTTACATGTTGTCTCTTTTATTAGACTGTAAGGTCCTTGAGGCCAGGAACTCTCTTTTGCCTCAGCAATTAGTACAGTACCTAGAACATAGTAAATGCTTAATAAATGTTTATGGATTGATTGATTTCTCAATTTGACATCCTCAGAAAACATCCTAGGATGTCTCTATGTCTATCTAATAATAATAACAATAGCTAGCATTTCTATAGCATTTTAAAGTTTTCAAAGTGCTTTGCAAATATTATCTAATTTTATTTTCACAAAAACCCTGGGACCTAGGTGCTACTATTATCCCCATTTTATAGATAAGGAAACTGAAGTATACAGAGGTTAAGAGAACTTATCCAGGATTTCACAGCTTGTAAGTATCTGAGGTGGGATTTGAACTCAGATCTTCCTGACTCCACATCCAGGACTCTATCTGCTAAGCCGTCTACCTCTACATAGAGATGGCCCCCTACCTCTCAGTTTCCTCATCTATAAAATGGGGATAATGATATCACCTACCTTACAAGGCTATTGTTTATTCATTCATTCATTCATTCCAAAGTATATTATCTAGCACCTATTGTGAGACTCAAATGAGATAACATATTTAAAGCATTTTGCAAACCTGAAAGTACTATATAAATGCTAGCTATTGTTAGCTATCATTATAATAATATTGCCAGACCCATAATAAGTGCTTGATAAAAGCTTGTTAGATAATTTGTTAAGTGCCCACCTGTGCATCTTGCTGTTCTGGCTTTAGGCAGAGCAAGATAAACAGACGTGGGCCCTCTGGCTGATGCTTACTTTCTGAAACTGCTGACAGTTCCCTTACTGCCAGCTCCAGAGAGGATGAGAATGTCTGTTCACAGCTATCATAGTGGTAATAGCTCATGTTTATACAGTGTGCACTTTAAGATTTATAAAACTTTTTTCCTAATAGCAACCCTATGAGGTTAGGTAGTACAGGGATCATAGGTCCCATTTTATAGATGAGGAAATTGAGGCAAGGAAAGGTCAGTCTATTTCCACAAGGCCACACAATTACTAAGTGTAATAGTTTCGATTTAAACCTTGTTCTTTGTTGGCTCCAAGACCAATGTTTTTTCAACTAAACAACAACCACCAAGATTCACTTTGCTGTGAATTGACCTACCATCAGAATACTAAAAGGGCTAAGACAACCTCTTAGGAGAGGTCTATTGTTTCATTGCCCAAAAAACATCCTGGGTGGGTGGGTGGGGGCTATGAAGATCAGCAATAGGGAGCTGGGAGGGACCTCAGAGATCATGGAGTTTGACCCTTCATTTTATAGATGAGGAAACTAAAGCCCAGAAAGTTTAAGTAACTTGCCCGAGGTCACACTGTTAGCATCTGAAGAAAGATTTGAATTCAGATCTTCCTGACTGCAAGGAAGGGAGGTTTCATTTATATAGTCTCCATAAATAGTAACTGAGTGGGTTTCATCACCTTCTGCATGATCTATAGTGGTGCAGTGAACCAGATATTTTAGAAGCAAATAATTTTAGAAGGAAACATGAGGTCATCTAATCTAATTTCCCAGTCAATTCATGAATCACTTCTATGCTATTGCTAAGAGATTGGCATTCACTCTGTATTTGAATGCTTCAAAAAAAAAAACAAAAACAAAAACGGAGAGCTCATTATCTCACAGGCAATCCATTCATTGTTGGATGGCTCTAATTGTTAGGAAGTTTTTTTTTTCTTATGTTAACTAATGTTTATGTAGAGCTTGAAGGTTTCAAAGTGCTTTACTCATGTTACCTCCTTTGATTCTCACAAGCATAGATGAGATACTCAGTCAACCAGCATTTAATTAGTATCTACCAGGTACCAGGCACAATGCTATGAATACAAAGGCATATATAAGAATATAAAAGGAATTCAAAGGCAAAAAAGTCCCTACTCTCAAGGAGCTTATAATCTAATGTGGAAAAAACTCATGCAAACAACTACATATAAATAAGCTATGCAAAGGGTAATTTGGAGATAATCAACAGAGGGAAAACACTAAGATTGAAGAGGATGGGAAAGGGGACTTGCAAAAGGTACAGCAGGCATTATCTTTTCCATTTTACACCAAAGCTCCGTGAGGTTAAGTGGTTTGCCCAGGATCATATAGTTATTATATGTCATAGGATTCGAACTCAGGTCTTCTGGTATCCAAATCCAACTCAGTGTCCACCATGCCACATAGTTGCCTCTTTTTTCAGTGCCTATTCTTTTTATTGAATGCAGCTCTACTTTCCTATATCTTATATTCCTTGGTCCTAGTTCTGACATCTGGACCTATATGGAATAAATATAATTCCTCTTCCATGGAGACAACCCTCCTAATATTTCAAAAACAACAAACATTTATTAAGTGCCTACTATGTCCTAGACAATGTGATAAGAACTGGGGATACAAAGTTCACCTCAAAAATATCCTTTCACAACATCCCTAACAGTGGTCGCCTACCCTTTATTTGGAGAGTTCTAGCAATACGGAACTCATTCTTCCCAAGGTAACTCAGCCCAAGTTTGGATGACTCTAATAGTTAAGACGTTTCCCTTTCTATGGAACTGAACTCACACTCACTGTAACTTCTGCCTGTCATATTCCTATTTGCACTTCTCTTCATAGTGTAGCAGGCAAAGCACTGAACTGAGAGCCAGTGATACTGACGAGGGATACTCGACCTGGAGTCAGAAAACCTTGGTTCAAATTCCAGCTTTGCCACTTATTACCTATATGACCTAGGTTAAGATGTGGGATCTCTGTGGACCTTAGCTTCCTCATCTGTAAAAGATGGGGGTTGGACTAAGTCACCTCTATAGTGTCTTACAGCTCAAAATCTCTAATCCTGTGATATGGAAGCTTTAGTCCTATCTCTGTGATTAATTAGCCATATAACTTCTAGCTAGTTGCTTTTTTCCTCTGGGCATTTGTAAATGAGGGTTGGTTCTACTGGATGCTCTTTGAGGTCCCTCCCACATCTAATAGTCTATTATTATATAATCATCTCCAGTTCTTATCATGAGCCACTCATTGTAAGAGCCTTCCAACTACCCTTCATTTCCCACTCTCCATCCTTTGAAAGAAGGTTCTCAGAAATAGAAAACTCATTCTTTAAACATGGCCTGCCCAATCCCACACCAAGTCACTAAGGTCAGATGAATTACATTTATGTCACTATAATATGGTGAACACTATTTATGGTCTCCAGGTCTCTAATGTAACAGTCACCTCCATGATTGGGTGAAATACTTCTTAAATGGACTTTCAATGTGGTTTTAAGATGAATTTGTGCTAGGATGTCATTAAACAAATTCCTTTCGATCCCAGAAGGAGAGCTTTGGCAATTGACAGATTCCATCATGGCTTATCTTACAGCTATCGATGGATTAATGAGCCCAAGTTAAGTATCAAGTTATGAAGTCATCTGAAAAGATCTAGAACACTGACAGACAAGATATTGAGATAAAAACTTTGCCAGCCTGAGATCAAAAGAGGAAAAGGGTTTTTGGACAAGGATCTTGCATTTTCTTCTTTTAGCACCATCCTACCAGAGTCATTATTAAAATAAAGCTTTATGTCCTCCACACTTATTCCGTCTCACACACTGGTACAATTATGTCCATTAGTTGTCATAGTAACCAAGACAGAGGTTAAGTCATTTTCTAGAAGAGGCCCAGTGCAAATTATGGCATTATACCAACTTATTGCCAGTCTTTTTAATTAAAACATTTTGCTTTCAACTCAGCTAATGGCAGAGATCAGTAAACACGGCATATTGAATTACTGGTATTTAAACCCTCCCATCTTTTGAAAGGCCCAGTGTAGCTTAATTACTAATAAAATAGCAATGTGTCAGAGGGAATAATTGCTAGCAAGCAGGTAGAGTTAATACACCAAGGTTGGGTCCTCCTGCAAAACTAATCAAATGGAGTAAGAAAAGTTTGAGATTAGGGGGCTGTGTTGGTAAGCAAAATGGGCTCCTTAGCACTTAGTTCAACAAGTACCCTTGAAGAGTTTGGCTTTTGTTTGCTTTGAGTAATTCAGTGTATTTCATTGAGTCTTTCTAAGTGCTAAGCCCCAGGCCCAAACCCCTATTAAGTGTAAAACCTATGTGGGTGTGGATTGGCAAATAAGGTGGGGCCCAAGGTGGGGCTAACTCTAGGCAGGGCCTAGTTTACATGTTTGGGACAGCAGAGGCATTTAGACCACGTGCGTTTAAGTCGCCTCTTTGTGACAATTCTAGGACATGAGGTTGAGTCGCATGTGTGACTCACCCCTGACCCTAAAAAAGATATAAAACCAGGGGCTGGCTGTCTCTTCTTTGGAGCTCTTTGCTGCAGCAGTGGTGGTGCACATGACTCTGGGCCAGCCCTTGTTCTGAGCTCCTGGGCTGAACCTAGATGTTGGTAACTATGAATTGTATTGGGTCTGTCTGTTGATGTTTGTAATTTGTTTGTATTTTGCTCTGATGTTTAGTGTGCTGGCTTTTTCCCCTGAACTAAGTGAATGATATTTGTGTGCTGAATTAAAGTAAGCTTGCCAACCCAATAACCTTGCTTTCCTTAGTTAAGCAGATCAAAAGAACTTGTGCTGTTGGCAGCTTTCTAGGTGCTGGCTGTTGGTGGATCTTACATGCCCACAACAACTGCTAGCCAGATTGCTGAAACAGGGTTGGAGCCAAGATGGCAGCTGGAAAGCAGGGACTTGCTTAAGCACTCCTCCAGGTCCCTCCAAACACCTGTAAAAATGTCTTTGAACAAAATCTAGAGCTTCAGAACCCACGAAAAAGCAGAGGGAAGAAGGGCTCCAGCCCAGGAAATCCTGGATGGTCACTGGGAAGGGTCTATGGCATGGAATTGGGAGCGGAGTGGAGCACAGCCCAAGCGTGGGCTGCTCCAGGAGCAACCACACCGGGAGCTGGGCAGAACAGGCAGTAGGGCCCCGAATCATTGAGCTGCAGCAGCTAGCAGACTTCCCAATCCACAAACGCCAAAGACAACAGAGCAAGTTAGTGGAAAAACTGCTGGAAAGGAGTGAAAGGAATGTGCAGTAGGCCCTGGCCCTAGGGGCAGTGGAAGTGGTTCAGCTCTGGGCCTACTTCCAGGGCTCCAACTGCAGTTGCTTCTGGCCCCAGGCCCACCTGGTGGGAGGAATTAAGCAGCAGATCAGAGTGGGAGAGCAGAGCCTGCTTGGATCTGGGTTGCAGTTCTAGTGGCGGTTCTTGGGGGAGGAGGAGGGCTGGTGTGGCAGAGCTTGCTGTATAGAAGTAGCTCTGAAAACAGCAGCACAGCCCCTAAAGCACTCTCAACAAAGTGCTCTCTACTCTATGAGCAGTCATATGCTGACAAAAAGCTCAAGGGTCAAGTAGTTGGCTGGCAACATGAACAGGCAGCAAAAACAGACTCAGATTCAGAGGCAGACTTTGGAATCTTTCTTTGGTGACAAAGAAGACCAAAACATACAGCCAGAAGAAGTCAACAAAGTCAAAGAGCCTACATCAAAAGCCTCTAAGAAAAAATATGAATTGGTCTCAGGCCA
>CM053624.1:47579301-47591478 GCA_028646595.1 Phalanger gymnotis | reverse complement strand
AGGTCCAAAAGACCACTGAAGAAAATACCACCTTAAAATTAGATTGGAGCAAGTGGAAGCTAGTGACTTTATGAGAAATTAAGATATTATCAAACAGAACCAAAGGAATGAAAAAATGGAAGACAATATGAAATGTCTCATTGGAAAAATCACTGACCTGGAAAATAGATCCAGGAGAGATAACTTAAAAATTATTGGACTACCTGAAAGCCATGATCAAAAAAAGAATCTAGACATCATCTTTCAAGAAATTATCAAGGAGAACTGCCCTGATATTCTAGAGCCAGAGGGTAAAATAGAAATTGAAAGAATCCACTGATTGCCTCTTGAAAAAGACCCCCAAAAGAAAACTCCTAGGAATGTTGTTGCCAAATTCCAGAGCTTCCAGGTCAAGGAGAAAATTCTGCAAGCAGCCAGAAAGAAACAATTCAAGTATTGTGGAAACACTATCAGGATAACACAAGATCTAGCAGCTTCCACATTGAAGGATTGAAGGGCTTGGAATATGATATTCTGGAGGTCAAAGGAGTTAGAATTAAAACCAAGAATCACCTACCCAGCAAAACTCAGTATCATGCTTCAAAGCAAAATATGGATTTTCAATAAAATAGAGGACTTTCAACCTTTCTCAGTGAAAAGACCAGAGCTGAATAGAAAATTTGACTTTCAAACACAAGAATCAAGACAAGCATGAAAAGGTAAACAAGAAAGAGAAATCGCAAGGGACTTACAAAAGTGGAATTGTTTTGCTTACATTCCTATGTGGAAAGATGATGTGTTAGGGTATTAGGGTAGTTGAAGGGAATATACATACATACATACATACATACATACATACATACATACATACATATATATGTGTGTGTATATATGTATGTAGACAGAGGGCACAGGATGAGTTGAATATGAAGGGACGATATCTAAAAAAAAATCAAATTAAGGGATGAGAGATGAATATATTGAGAGAGGGACAAAGGGAGAGATGGAATAGGGTAAATTATCTCACATAAATGTGGCAAGAAAAAGCAGTTCATTGGAAGGGAAGAGGTGGCAGGTGAGGGGGAATGAGTGAATCTTGCTCTCATTGGATTTGACTTGAGGAGAGAATAATATACACACTCAACTGGGTATCTTATCCCACAGGAAAGTAGGGAGAAGGGGATAAAAAAGGGGGGATGATAGAAAGGAGGGCAGAGGGAAGGCAGATAGGGGGAAGAAGTAATCAAAAGCAAACACTTTTGAAAATGGACAGGGTCAAGGGATAAAACTGAATAAAGGGGACAGGATAGGATGGAGGGAAATATAGTTAATCTTTCACAACATGACTATTTATGGGAGTGTTTTGCATAATGATACATGTGCGGCCTATGTTGAATTGCTTGCCTTCTTAGGGAGAGTCGGTGGGGAGGGAAGAGGGGAGAGAATTTGGAACTCAAAGTTTAAAAGCAGATGCCAAAAAGGTTGTTTTTGCATGCAACTGGGAAATAAGATATACAGGCAATGGGGCATAGAAATCTATCTTGCCCTACAAGAAAGTAAGGGAAAAAGGGATAGGGGGAAAGGATGTGGGGTGACAGAAGGAAGGTCTGACTAGTGGGGGCAATCAGGATATATGCCATCTTGGAGTGGGGGGAGGGTAGAAATAGGGAGAAAATTTGTAACTCAAAATCTTGTGGAAATCAATACTGAAAACTAAAAAATATTAAATAATAAAGTATGGAATTCAATATAAAAAAAGAAAAAAGAAAAGTTTGAGATTAAATAAATTATTTAAATTAAGAAGACTCAAAACTCAACTGTACACAAAGAACTATTACATTGATTATTTCAGTGCCAGGAGTTGTGCATTCACATGGCTGCTGTATGTGCAACTTCCATTTGGTAGAATGACAACCTAGGGGCCAGGAGCTAGTGTCACTTATTTCACTGACCAGTAACTGGATCCACAAACTAGATTGTCCCCTAAGGCAACTCTAATCTGGGATTTCCTCTTTAGGAGAGACTCTATCCTTTTACACTATGTATTGGAAAGCAGAACTCATATGGAAGTATTTCCTAAAAGACCTAGTGATTGCGTTCCACTGAGCTCAACTGGAGTCACAGCATGACATGGTTGCTAGAAGAGATGATGTGATATTGGGCTTCATTCATAGAAGGATCACATTCTGAACAAAGGAGGTGACAGTCCCACCACATCCTGACCCAGTTGCACCTCCTCTGAAATGTCTGATTCCCAGCAGCTCATTTGAGGATAAACATTTCTAAATCAGGTCAGGTCCATTGAAAGATAACTGGAATGTTTGAAACCATATTATATTAAAAATCATTTGAAGGAACTGGGAAAGTTTAGGATGAAGGTAGGATTGGGATGGCTCTCTTCAAATATTGGATTAGTTTTCAAATTAGAGAGGGATTAGCCTTATTCTGCTTGGCTCAAGAGGGGATAACTAGGGGGCAACTAGGCTGGAAGTTTCAGAAAACTAGATTTTGATTCAATACAAGGAAGAAGTTCCTAATGACTGGAAACATCACAAAATGGAATGAGCTACCTCTTGAGCTGGTAAAGCACTTATTAGTGGAGATATTCAAGTAGAGGATAAACTACAAGCTGTTAGGGATGGAGATTCATGTATCAGATATGGATTGGAATAGCGGACTACTAAGCTTCCTTCCAACCCTGAGATTCTAGAAGTCAAGAAATCTGCCTTTGATATTGTAGCAAGAAGAAGAAATAACTCTTAAACAAATAAAACAATAAATAACTATTAGGTGCCTCCAATGTACTAGGAACTAGATAAGGCTCTATGGGGTATGAAGACAAAAACAAAATGGTCCCTGCCTTCAAGGAGTTTACATTCTACTAAGGGAATACCACAGATTCTGAGAGAAGTAAACATACAGCATTATGGGAAGAATATGAGTGCCAACAACTGATGGTTGTTCAGTAGTTTTTCATTCATGTCATCCCACACCCTCAATAACTCTGCCCTGGCTCAAAAGTCTTGTCCTCTCCTGACTAAGCAACCCCAGTTCTTTCTATTAATCCTCATGTGGCATGACCTCTAGGATCTTAGCCATTCTGGTGAACCTCCTCTCCATGCTCTCCTGCTTACCAATGTCCTTCCAAAAAGGTGGAATAGAGAACTGACCTGGATATTCCAGATGAGACCTGGGCAGAGAAGAGTTCATGTTGAACATTTCTATCCCTGGACATATATCCTGATTCTTGGCTTCATCAAGAACAGGTCATACTATGCTAGCCTAAATGATTTGGCATGACTATAGAGCAAAGATCAGGAAGCACATGACCAGATACTTAATTTCTTTCCAGAGTCAAGCATCAATGGTATTGCAACTATTGGAGATGGACTGAGAGATTTTGCTACTTGTAAAATGGTGGAACCAAAACCAACCTCACCTAAGAAGTTAATCTAGCATATCCGCTTAGGAAATTTTTTTAAAATTAAAAGTATTTACTTTCAGTGACCAAAACTGGCATGTATTGGAGTGAGTTATTTATTTTTGTTCTTATTGTTTGTTTAGTTGGCTTTAAAAAAATAATTTAGAGGGGGATTATTTTTAGAGTTGGAAGAAGGTCATAGAAATCATTGGGTCTAACCTCCTCATTTTAATGATAAGGAAACTGGGCTCTTAAAAAGGTTTGGGTTCTTTAGTTGACTACAGCCCACTGAACATGTGTCAACAGTGTGACTTGGTTTCCAAAAACATTAAAACAAATCTTGAGCTGCTCTAAGAGAGTCAGGAATAAAGAGGTGGTTAATCTCATTATGCTCTGCTCTGGTCAGAGAGCATCTGGAGGACTGTGCTCGGTTCTGGGCCATAGGATATTGACCAACTGAATAACATTCAGAGAAAGACAACTAGCATGGTGAAGAAATTTGAGTCTATGCCACAGAAGGAGCCATTGAAATAAGTGGAAACATTTAACCTGGACAGAGGAAGGAGGAAGTGAGGATGATAGCTGTGATCCAGCACTAGAAGGGCTGTCATTTGGAAGAGGGATTAGAGTATTCCATTTGGCTCCAGAAAGAAGAACCAGGAGCAATGTGTAAAGGTAGCAAAAAGGCAAATTTTGGCTTAATGTTATCAGGGAAAACTTCCTAAAAATTGGAGCTTTCTCAAGATGGATTGGAATGTTTGGGGAGATGGTGGGCCCCTCACCTTGGAAATCTTCCAGAAGAGGATGGATGACAGCTCATTGGGCACAGTGTAGAAGGGATTTGTTTGGAGTATGGATTGAACCAAGAGGCTGCTGAGTTCCCTTCTACCTGACATTCTGAGATTCTCAGATGTCTTGGAAGGGGTAATAACTCATCCAGAGTAAAGTGGAGGACCCAGAATTTATGACTCCTAATTCAATGTTTTTTTCACTAGACCACATACACTTACTTGCCTATGAGGGGGGGGAAAGACCCTATTTGGTTGAAAAAACAGACCCCAAGGAAGAGGGTTAAAGTCTAACACAGAAAAAGAAAACATCCATTAAGAAAGGTACATTATTCCTTCACTAATTGCTGTGGTAATCTGAACCATTAACATAAGTGAAAAATGTAAAAATGTAGCATGCAAAACCTCCCCACCCCAAACACCCAAGAAATCTCTTAGCAGCCTAGATTCAATGGCCAATGCTTTCACATTAGGCCAGCTTAGCTCCCAACAAAAAATGCCACTTGCTAGCTAGTGGTAATTGTGAAACTCAGTCTCTATCAAAGCTAGATGCAAAATAATTCTTCCAAAAAGCTAAATTTCCAAACTACAATGTTAGCTTTCTTTTCCTCAATCTCTACTGGTTTGCATCTCAAACAGTTGCCTTCCCATAGAGCGTGCTATGAAACATTCATGAGAATAGGCCTGGGCTCTGATCATTTTCTATGACAAGTGTTCTGCCTGGGACACTTCTCATGGAATTCTTGGCCTATGCTCTAGTCACTTCTAAGGATACACATGCTCAGAATTGTAGGATTTGATGCTTCAGGATGAAAAAGCAAACCCCTATTTGTCCCCTTGGTCTCTCCTTACCCCATGATATAAGTAGAGGAGAGGGCTGCTATGTCAAAGCTGGGTCAGAGAGGATAGGTTAGTTACTGAACCCAGGAACAATTGAACTCTGGAGCTCACAAGGTTGTCATCAAGAATAGAAATGTCCGTCATAGGATTATGTTTTAGTCACCTATGCTTAAGGAAAGAAACACAAATCAGAAGAGGTAAACAGTGGTCCAGACTTAAATTCACCTGGTTGAGTTGAGAATTGAGCCCAGCTTTCATTGCCATGTACAAACAATGGTCATTTCTTCCAAGTAGAAAAGAATGTACCTACTCCATTCTTCACAGTGAATGCCAGAGAGAAGGAGCCAGAGGGCAGAAACATTCCTTTTGAGTAGTTGTCTCTTCCTGGTTTAATGGCCAGTCCTCTTTGGTGCAGAACCCTTCCTCTTAATGTCCCCACTTGCTGCCATTATAGTGGTGTGGAAAGTAGGGAGAGGGACCAAGGGGACCATCCAGCAGTTTGCTGCACCATCCAGAAGTATCTAAAGTAACCCAAGTCCCTCAATACTGAGCACATCATTGGAAATGGTCAGGGTCAAGTCTATCCCCAGGTATTCTCCGTGGTATGGTTGTTAGATGTCCATCAACTTCCTATAGCGGTTGGTCTTCCCTATTCAACTCAATTCCATAAGCATTTATTTAGTGTCTGCTATATGCCATACTTTTTGCTAGGTGCTAGGGAAACGAAAAATGGAATACTTCCTGTCCTCAAAGAGCTTACATTCTTTGGGGCTGGTACAACATATACACAAATAAGTAAATATGAGACTACAAAGTAATTACAAGAAGGAGAGAGGGCTTATAATTGAGGAAAATCAGGAAAAGCCTAGTGTTGTAAGGTGATTTGGAGAAAACAGCGGATTCTCAGAGGTAGGTGGATGGAAGTGAGGAGGGAGTATATTCCAGTCATGGGGACCCCATTGTGTAAAGTCATGGAAATGAGAGGTGAAATGTTGTGTGCTGGGAACAGCTAGCAGACTAGTTGGGCTGGAGTGGAGAGTGAATGAAGGGGAATAATAAGTCATAAGACTAGAGAGGTAGGTTGGTAGGCAAATTGGGCTTTAAATGCCAGGATGTGGAGTTCTACCTGAATTTTACTCCATTGCACAGCTTTATAACGATCACCTTTCAAACAACCAATGATGCTTGCACATTCCTGACAAGTTGGACGTTCCCTCACTACACAAAATCTTCTTTCTCCTGACCCTGTGCCCTTGCATAAGCTATCTCTCATACCTGGAATGCACTCCCTCCTCATATTTACCTCTTAGAATCCGTTCTTTCCTTCAAATCTCAGCCCAAATGCCACCTTTCTATACAAACATTTCCTAGTCCCACTCTACCCTCAGCTGCTATTGTTTTCCAGCAAAATTGCATTATTTTCATTTTGTATGAGCAATACTCAGGCAGTGTGATTGGAAGCTGACCATTGGAGAGTGCAGCAAATTCTTTCAAGTGGCTACAGATACAATCTGTGCCCAATCCTTCACAATCTAGACACAAGCTATCCTTCCAGACTTCTTTCACATCCCTCAGTGTTAGCAATAAACTGACCTAACTTGAAGTTTTCCATACTTAACATTACAACTCCTACCTCCCTACCTTTTCATAGGCATAAGCTGTTTGTCATGCCCACCATACATCCTGTGCTCATCCTACCCTGTTAGGATCCCTAGATTCCTTCAAGGATCAGGTCAAGTGCTACCTCCCACCTGAAGCCTTTTCTGCAAACCTCGCCGCTTCCCAGTTGAGAGCATCCAATTGTTAGTACCTTCCCTGAAAAAAAGATTTGTATTTACCTTGTATCTATGTTTGTATTGATATCTGCTCCATGTAAATTATCTTCTCCTGACTCCTTACCCATATAATGTGAGGGACTGTTTCATTTTTGTCTTTGGATTCCAACAGAGGGCTATGCACTTTGGTCTAGACCTGTGATTGTTTGTTTAATTAATAAATCCAAGGATTTATTATAGATACATCTGATTCCCCTGTCAAAGTCATTCCAGGTACATTCACCAAAATCACCAGCAAATTCAAACTAGAATGTTAGATGCTTACAAAGGACCACATGGTTTAATCAAAAGACCCTGAATTCAGAGGATTACAGATTTAGAGCTAGACATACATTTCGGAGGCTATCTAGTTTATGCTCCTTCTTCTACAGATGAGGAAACTGAGACTCAAGGGGAAGTGATTTGTTCATGATAATAAAACTAGAAGTAGCAGCATTAGAAATGGAACTCAGGTCCTCTGATTCCAAATCCCGCACTTTCACCAGTGTACCACACCACCTCTCACTACTTAGCTTTACCATTAACTTGCTATGTGGCCAGATCAATGACAACGGATGTACATACATATATATTTGTAACAGCTCTTTTGTGGTGGCAAAGAATTGGAAATTGAGAGGATGCCCATTAATTGGCGAATGACTGAATAAGTTATAGCATATGATTGTTATGGAGTACACTACAAGAAATGATGAGGGGGTGGTTTTGGAAAAAAACATGATGAGACCCATATGAACTGATGCAAAGCAAAATGGGAAGAACCAGTAGATCATTGCACACATAACGGTGATGCTGTAATTATGCTCAACTGTAAAAGACTTGGCTACTCTGATCTCTACAATGATCCAACACAATCCCAAAGGACTTATGATGAAATAAAATGCTATCCATCTCCAGAGATAGAACTGATGAACTCCGGATATAAATTTATGCATAATTTTCTCACTTTATTTTTCTTGTTTTTTTTTTGAAATATTGAACTATAGCTAGCATGGAAATATATTTTGCATGATTTCACATGTAAAAAATTTCTATGTGGTCTTGGATACAATTCATTGATCTGTGCCTCAGTTTCTTCATCTGTCAAGGAGGATACTAATACTTGCCTTGACTATGCAAGGGTGAGGCACTCTATTTCACCACCTAGTTGCCCTGAATCTCCATCTTATAGATGAGTAAATTGATCCTCAGAGAAAATGCATGATTTGGCCAAGGACAGACATCTGAGTAGTGACAGAGATGAGACTCAAATACAGATTTTCTAAATAGTTACTGCTCTTTCCATTCTCCTATGCTTTCAGATCTAAAATTCAATCATTTTGTGTCCTTTGAATACATTTCCCCCACAATAGTTGAAAGGCCAAAGCTTTACCTCACCCTCTCAATTCTTGGCAACACCAAAGTAATAATGAAAATGAAGAATAAATCTAAAGCTGCCTAACAGACATCTCCTGTTCTATGACTTCCAATTTCCAAAAAGTTCGTCCTTCAAGTCCTCTGTTCTGTTTTAATAATAATGACTTACATTTATTAAGTGCCTTCCAGCCATACATAATATCTCATTTAATTCTTGGATCAATTCTAAGAGGTTGGTAATGTAGAGGATGTACTCAGGAGGACTCTGGTCAAAGTAAACTATTTCTCTAACTCTCACATGGTCCAGGAATTCAGTGATGTGAACTCCTCTGTACCTAGGAAGCATAGTGCAGGAACCTGACAGTCCAGGAATTCCTCAACCTTGCTAAGATTACTCAGGCCAGGAGTTCTTTTTTTCTGATGTACCATCACTTCAGTTCCTCCCCTTATTGATGCCAATTTGAGTCCTGGCTTGAGTCTTCATCACTCTGCCACAGCTACCATCTGCTGCCATCAGTGGGACCACATGGTTCCTTGGAAGGGCCATGAGACCACAGAAGCTTTACTCCAGACAGCCAGAGTCTCTAAGGGAACAACAGGTTTTTCTCCACCTCTACTCAAGTATTCTCCATTGGTTCTTTCCTTCAAAAGGTCAAGTCCAAAGGGAGGTGCTGGAGGTACATGCTCATAAGCACAACTGGCTATAACTCAGTCATTCTCAATGTGGTATCAGTGGGTCATTGGCAAGGCAAGCTCCTATCTTATTAAGGAGACATGGTCAATGCCAGAGCAAAGTCTCAAGTGTAGCATCAATGGGAATGTTTATGCCTTGCATAGGAAGCCATTTTCAACTCTGGAACAAAGGGCTCCTCCTTTAACCCTTTTGAACCATGTTAATAAGTCTTTAACCTTGACCAGGCTTCTCCTGAGCACAAGCTCTATATTAGCACAATAATCTTTGTCCCTATTTTAAGGGAGAGAAAGGTGAGATTCACAGAGGTCATTAGACTTATGGAAGGTCACATGGCTCTTAAGCGATAGAGCAAGGATGTCATCATAATTATCCTCATTGCTGCCATCAGTGTCACTAGCATTTGCGTAGTGATTTTAAGTTGGTAAAGTACTTTATATATGCTATATCACTTGATCCTCACAATAACTGTATGAGGTAGCTTATTATTATCCCCCTATTAAAGATGAGGAAGCTGAGAGAGGTTAAGTGATTTATCCAGGGTCACACAGCTATAGTAAGTAATTTAGACAGGATTCAAACTCAAGTCTTTATGAATGCAAGTCCAATCAACGCCTTCTACTTCCAAGTCCTGGTATCTTTCTACTACAGCATACCTCATTATGTTTCAATTAGGTTTTAAGTGCACTGATACCACCAAAAAGGTCTTAAGCAGAAGAATAGTTCATATCAAATATTGGCTACTTAGGGAAGATACACTGAGGTCAATCTACCCCTTCTAGAGAGATAAACATATTTGAAAGACAGAAGAAGCCTGCTTTTAGCTGACTAGTAATTAAATCTAAGCTGTTGGTTTTCAAGAGGAGGAAAAGGCAAAAGCCCCTGAAATTTATCACAGTTAAAGTGCTCTTTGAAAATGCAGCAGTAAACAGTATGCATTAGGGGTTCAGGGAGCCAGGGCAAGGTTTGTGCTGAATACACAATTCTTTATCCTGTAAAAGCCCCAGGGTGATTCCCTGGACTCCAAAATTTCCTCCCATTTTGGTAGCAGGAAGCCTACTGCTCCTTAGGGAAGTCTGGAGTATTGATGGCCAGAGTGATCCAAGAGCCAGGAGACATGACTGCTAAGTCATTTGATAGAAAATGACTGGTCCTTGGGGCTGGTGGTGGCATTGAAATGAGAAGACTACTTTTGCCCTGTCTGCACTACAAGGCATGACAGGATCAAGGAAGCAGTCCCCATAAAGCTGGTATGCACTCTCTCTTCACCTCCCCCACTTGGAATTCCTGGTTTTCACCAAGAGTTAACTTAAGAGCCACAACCTCCAGATGCTAGGTCCCTCTGCTCCAAGGTTATCTTGTATTTGTTTTGTATATAATTGCACCTATGAGTGTTGTCTTTTCTATAGAATGTAAGGTCTTTGAGGACAGGGACTATTTCATTCTTGTCTTGTATCTCTAGAACCTTGGACAGTCCCTGGCATATCTGCTTAGAAATACATGATGACGAGTTAATTCATGTAATGGAAGGAGTGCTGAACTTGGACATCTAGACCCAGTGGGGAGCTGGGTTTGAGTCCCATTTCTGACACTTACCAGGAGTGATCACAGGCAAGTGGCTTAACCTCTCTGAGCTCCAATTTTCTCATTTGTTGAATGTGAATAATAACGATGGTATTATACATTTCTCAGAGTTGCAGAAATCAAATGAAATAATTTGTGCAAGAGTAGTTTGGCATCTTTAAAACACACTATATAAGTTAGCTATTAAGATTAGATTGTGCAACATTTCTAGATACAATACAATAAAATATAAGAGAAAAATCATTGTACTCAAAGACAAGAGAACACTAACAAAAGTCAGGACAGCAATTAACAAGCTAGGGATTATTGCTCTGCATTTTACCTGCCCCATACCACAAACTGAGTCCCAGAGGAGTAAGATTCACCCAGCTTTGGTGCTTGTATGTCTAATCCGATGTCTAAAGACACCACTTTTTGGTACATTGACCTGCTCAGAAGCACTGTCTCCTCCCCCTAAGTGCTGCATAGAGACAAATGGCTCCCCAAAGAAAGTGTACTCACTCAAAAGTACATAGAGTACACACATTCCCAACTATAAGTAGGACAGAGTGACTTTGAAAGATTGTGCAAGAGCTAGATACCAAAGTGAAACTGTTTTTTCCTAGGTGAGTAGCTCTGCTGAGAGTTCATCTGTTTCATTAACAATCAGAGAAATGTTCTCAAAACTCCTGGGGTAAGCCGAAGGAGTGGCTTATGCAGATATGACCGGTGATGACTGGACTCTAGCAACACAGTCTTGATTCTAGAAGACCAATAATGAAAAATGCTACCCACCGCCTGACAGAGAGGTGATAGACTCAATATGCAAAATGAGACACATTTTTTTTCTATATGATTGCTATGGTCATTCATTTTGCATGGCTATGTACATTTGTTATGAGAGGGTACGAGGTGAGAGGGAGAGAAAATAAATGCTGATTAATAAAAAAAAATTAGTTTTTATAAAAAGATATGTTTGGCGAGTTTTGTACTCCCTGTAGAATTCTTATAGTAACTGGACAGACTACTAGATGAGTAAAATTGTGCCTAATTTCTTGCAGCTGGTAAGTGAAGGGGATGGGAAGGACATGTAGCTATTATAAGCACATGCCATTTTTAGCCCAGTGAAGTCCTAAGTTCTAAATAAAAAAAGCATGTGGACCATGGACAGTACTCAGCTTCTGAAACAGTGTGGCTGTGTGTCACTCCACATAGTTATAAAATTAGAGGGTTGTGTTTAATGACCATTAAGATTATTCAGGCATGATGACACATGCCTATAATACCTGCTTCTGGGTGAGTCTGAGGACAGCGATCTGTTGACTCGGGGAGTTCTAAGCTACAGCAGGGCTGAAGCAGATCGTAAAGGTCACAAAACTATTGGAAGAATTGTAGAAAGAAGGCCAAATTTATGATCTCAAAGAGAATCATACATATGTCTGAACGGTTCAGAATTGTTAGATATAAGGAATTCTCTAAGTAGAAGGCAGAAGGATTAAAACATTTATTTAGGCTCCACAGTAACAGATTCACGAACCAGCCTCCCCATTTCGACACTTTGATCACAAGCTTCCAGGCCCAATAAGTCCGCCTCACAAGAGGAACCAGGAGGCCACAGAAAAGCATAATGGCATTAAACCAAATCATATTCATGCTACCAGTAAGAAGATCACAAACTGCCCTCAAGTCCTTGCTTGGCACTCCTCA
>CM053624.1:47563390-47579201 GCA_028646595.1 Phalanger gymnotis | reverse complement strand
AGGTTCGGCTGTAGCTGTCTCTGCCACCATCATCACTGCTTCCGCCACACTCTCCAAGCTGTGTCCCAGCTAGCTGACTGCTTCCTCTCTCCTTCAGCTCTTAACTCCTGTCACCAACTGCCTCTCCAACTGCCTCTCCAACTGCCTCTTAGCTCTGCTCCAACTGTTCAGCAAGCTCCTCCCACCACAGGCTTCTATTGGCTCCAGTCTTAGCCACTCCCCCCAGGATCCTGGGAGGCTCACATCCACATAGGTTCCACACCCAACAGGGCTCTGGGCCTGGGGCTTAACACTTAGCAAGGCTCAACGAAATACATTGAATTACTCAAAGAAAACAAAGACCATTTTGCTTGTCAACACAAGAGTAAAGACTAAAACCTAAGTCTTCTAACTACCTCTAGCATTATGCTTTTTCCACTATACCATTGTTTAAATAGAAAAAAATTTCACCCCAAACAGGAAAGTGTAAAAATAAATAAAATCAGTAAAATGATATCTAATTGTAAATGAATAGAGAGCTGCAAAAAGGTAAGTAGAGTATTGTGGTCAATTTCCAAAGTTTTGGAAGTATATTGACAAGCTTAAATGTGTCTGGAGGAAAACCAAGATGATGAGTGCCTCTAGACCATGCCATCTGAGAATCAATCAATGGAAGGAAGTGGAGATGTTTAACCTGAAGAAGAGAAGATTTGTGGGGAAGGGGGCATGGAATGATAGCTGTGTTTAAAAATCGAAAGGGCTGTTATTATTTGTACCCAGACCACAGGATCAGAAGCAATTAGTAGAATCTGAAAAGAGGAAGATTCTGGCTCAATGTAAGGAAAACCTTCCTGACAACTAGAATTATCTGAAAGTGCCAAGCGCCCCCTCAGGTGATAGCGAGCTCTTCACCAATGCTGATCTTCAAGTGTAGGTTAGATGCCCACTTGCCAAGGATGCTATAGAGTCAAGATGATGGATTTAAAATGAAGAAAAAAGATCTTGATAGACTAGAACAGTGAAGCAAATCTAAGGAGATGAAATCCAGTAAGAAAACATGTAAAATCTTATATTTGTATTCAAAAAAATCAAAAGTACAAAGGAGGGAAGTATGAGTTAAATAATTGTTCTAAAAAAAATCTGTTTTTTTTTTAGTGAACTGCATGCTCAATATGACTCAACAGTATGATGTCAGTCAATAAACATTTATTAAGTGCCTACTATGTACCTGGCACCAAGCTAAGTGTTCGGAATACAAAGAGAGACAAAAACATGTTCCCTACCTTCAATAAACTCACATTCTAATGGGGAAGACAACCATGCAAGAAATTATGTACATGGATGTTACATACTTTATTTTTTAGGTCATAGAATCTTTTTATAATTATGTAAAATATTTCCATATTAATCATTTTTGTATAAGAAGACTCAGATAAAAGAAAAAAACTTAAAAGAAAGTAAAAAATGGCATGCTTCAGTCTGTATTAAATTAATATCAGTTCTTTCTCTGGAGGCAAATAGTTTTTTTCATCATTAGTCTTTTGGGGTTGTCTTGGATTATTGTGTTACTGAGAATACCTAAGTCATTCACAGTTTTTCATTAAACAACATTGCCATTACTACATACAACATTCTCCTGGTTCTGTTCACTTCACTATGCATCAGTTCATCTAAGTCTTTCTAGGTTTTTCTGAAATCATCCTGCTTGTCATTTCTTATAGCACAATAATATTCCATTATAACTATATATCACAGCTTGTTTAGCCATTCCACATATGATGGGTGTCCCTTTGATTTCCAATTCTTGGCCACCACAAAAAGAGCTGCTATAAATATTTTTGTTCCATACTTTAAAAACACTCTTGGGGAGAAATCACTTGTTGGAGTGGAGTGGAGTTCAGGAGGGGAGACTGAGAAGGGCTGCAGAATGTACTCTTGGGTTGCACTGAGAGAGGCAAGGCTTTCAGGAGCAGAAGATGATTGTCTCACTGTGCTCTGCCCTCGTCACACTTCATCTAGAACACTGTGTTCAATTCTAGGCCCCTAATTTAAGAAGGATGTTGATAGGCTGGATGCTATCTACAGGAGAGCCACCAGGATGGTGAAAGACTTGTGGGCCATGTCATTTGAGGATCAGATGGAGCCATACTTAGCCTGAAGGAGAAAGAACCAAATGGGGACATGAAACTGTGACTGTCACAGGGAGGGAAGGATTAGATCTGTTCTGTTTGGCCCCAGAGGGCAGAACAATGGTTTGAAGGTGAAAAGAATCCAAGTTAGGCTCAACGTCAGGAAAAACCTTCCTAATAATTGGAACTATTCCAGAGAGCAATAGGCTGCCTCTAGAGGTGAGAGGTTCTCCTTCCTTAGAAGTCTTAAAGCAAAGGCTTGAAAAGTACGTTATAGTGAAGCTTCCTTGCATGCAAGTCTTATACTAAATTTTTCCTAAGGTCCTTCCCAAATCTCAAATTTTGTGATCCAGAGGCTATCTTTGTTTTGATACAGGTTAGAATAGGTGACCATTGAGGTTGCTTCTGACTCTGAGATAGTGTTACTGGGTGTGAAAGTTGGGGTGGAGGTGTTGCTCAAAAGAAGCATCCCTCTGTCTCCTCATAAGACATCTATGTGATTGGAAAGGTCCAGGGAAGGTCCTCTTCTCCTTAGCTCCTAGCTTTCAGTGTCCTCATACTGCTCTCTGACTGCCTGTGGCCCAATCCAAACCTGCCTTCTTAAGGACAGTGCTCCTGTTCCAATTGTCTCTTATACCCTCTGCTGTACCTCATCAGTCTAACTTCCAATAGCTATCAAACTGGAAAGTAATATAAATCGTTAACTCAGGTAGAGGTGTTAAAAGCTGTTGACTGGTCTTAAAATGTCCCCTTTCAGGGATGTTCAACTTTTAATGGGGACCATTTCTAGTGGAATTGACAGATAGGCAAATGGGGGGAGGAGGGAATTGGGGGAGAAGAGTAGTCTTCCTAGAGCCTCTCAAATAATAATAATAACAATAACTCATATTTTTATGTTTTATGCTTGAGGTTTGCAAAGCACTTTGCCTGGGTTATCTTATTTAATCACAATACACAAGGTGCTACCTACTTTGCTATATACATAAGGTAAGTAAATTAAGTGCTAAATATTCCTTCTCAAACTGAAGACTAGGAGATAATCCTGAGGCTGTGTGCCCTATAGTGTAAAAAGCATTTGATCTGGGATTGGAAAGCTTTGATCCAAGGCCCAGCTTGGAGTCTTGTGTGTCTCAGTGTCATTTTTAAAATAAGTATAGTAATATATGCCCTTCTTTCTTAAGAAGAATAAATGAGATGGTGGATATTAACCACAAAGCACTATATAAAGTTAAGGCAGCATCATAATTATTTTTCAAAGCACTAAGAAATAGATGATTTTTCCTAATAGTCTGTGCCATGGGCTACCAGCTATGAATGGGAAGAGGGATTTTGTGCCTCTGTATTCCCCCAGGCACCTGGCCATTTCCTCCAGTTCAGGCTTACTCATCAATTAGAAGTAGGACCCCAGTCTGGCAGCTGGCCCAGGCCTGGGTCTGATTTCTCATTCCTGCCCTATGAGCATCTCGTCATCTCCAGTGGTTCCTCTTGGGCCGCCTACCCCCAAGCTGCCACTGCTATTGCTAAGAGGAAGTCTTTTGCTGGGCAAAATTTAGTCTTCCAGGGATGGTATGAAAGAGAAAGGGAGGCAGCCTGATCAGGAGATCAGGGAAAATGAATGGGAATCTCTCCTCCATATAGCTCCAGGGTTTGGGGCACTACTGTGTTATAATTACTTCTGTTGTTGAGATGCCAGCTTATTGGTAACAAGTGTGGTCGAGAGTTTTTAAAGGAAGTGAGTCCTGATCTTATATTTGCTATTTTCTTCTTCTGCTTTATGACCAGTCCCTTGCTCTGAGCAAGTATGAACCCCAAACGTTGCCAATGCTGTGATATTCATTCATTCATTCAACAAACATTAAGCAGCTTCTTTGTGGTTAACAGACAGTTGAGAGACAGAACAGTGTAGTAGATATAGAGCCAGCTTCAGAGACATGAAGATCTGGGTTCAAATCTTACCCCTAACATATACTAATGTAGTAAACCTGGGCAAGTCTCTTAATCTTTCAATGCCCCTAGGACACTTCAATCCATCAAAAATAATTTTTAAATGCCTGTAGTATGGTAGGCAAAGGGGATAGAAAGACAAAAATGAAACCATCTCCGCTCTCAAGGACCTTACAGGGCATGGACAAAACATACATACAAGAAACAAATACAAACAAAATAGAGATCATAAGGTGCAGAACAGAACAATGGCTAAGCAGCATTGATAGAGTTTCCTCCCCCAGGATTCCCTATACAAATGAAATCATAGGTCTGAAGGAAAAAAACTAGACAGAGACCCTGAGCTAGGCACAAAGGGGGGTGGGGGATAAAAGATCATCAAAATTGGTATCTGCCCTTCTAGAGTTTACAACATAATCTGTGGCCCAGAACCAAAGTTCTAGGTGAACTGGGTTCAGTCCTAAGGGATTCTCAGAAATCACCCTCTTTGGCTCATGCCCCCACTCAAACTTTATCCTGGGAGCATCATAAATTGACTCCTGCCTGAGCCACTTTCTCTCCTCTCTCTCTCTCTCTCTCTCTCTCTCTCTCTCCCTCTCTCTCTCTCTCTCTCTCTCTCTCTCTCTCTCTCTCTATATATATATATATATATATATATATATACACACATATTTATATATATTATTTATATATATATTTTTATATATGTGTGTATGTATATGTATGTATGTATATATATGTATGTATACGTATACACACATCATACATATACATGTGTGTAAAGTACAAAGGTATAGGTCACATAGTCATCAGCAATGCTGTGTTACCTGGGAAATAAGTAGCTGTGAATTTAATCCATCTGGGGTTAACTCAGTGATACTGGGTACAAGGTTCTGTGTGTATATTGTTCTAACCCCTCCCCTCGCCCCTTGAAGGCAAGGACTGTTTCATTTTTTTTATCACAGCCCTAGGTCCTACCAGAGCACCTTGACTATTGGACTGGACCTGTGATTGCTTGTTGGATTAATGAATCCTGGCTACAAGATAGATCCAATTCTAATACCATGGAGGTACCATTACATACCAAGCAGGCAGAGAATATTGAAAAGTACTTACTATGTGACAGTCATTGTACTAAGTACCAGGGATGCAAATACATGCAAAAATAAAGTCAGTTCCTACCTTCAGGGAGCTTATATTCTAATGGAGGAAGTCAACATGTAAAAAGGAGCAAAAAACAGAGTGGGAGACATGGAGGCAAAATCTGGAGACTCAGAGGCAGAGCCGGGAAAGGAATAGCTATCCTTGGCCCTTCCTCAAAATGTCCTTTTTGGAAGAAGCCCAGCAATGGGAGAAAGGGCTCCAAGGATGTTTGTAGACAATATCCAGTAGGTTGCAGAGCTAAGATGAGTCCAGATTATCTGGTTTTTAAGGCAAGCCTCTTTTGTTCCGTGCTTTTCTGTCTTCAGCAGGATAGAGAGATGGAGGGAAGGGTAAGAGCATATTCCTAGAAGTAAGGAGGAATAATATAAACAATAGAATAGGAGCATGGGGTGGGATGGCAGGGGAGGGGTGAGGAGGGTACACAGAGTTGAGGTACCAGTAGGGAGAGCAGACTGACTAAAAAAGCAGGTACATTTGGGGGAGTGTTAGGAGATGAGCTTGGAGAGGAAGGAGAGTTGGCAGATTATGGGGAGATTAAATATCAGAATAAGTAGTCTAGACTTTATTCTGTTACCTATAAGGAACCACTCTTGATTCACGTCTACATGATGAATACCAAGTTTTTAAGAAGGTGAGTCTAGATTTTTCCCTTCCTTTTTCTGCCTTTAAAAAAAAATCATGACTCCATTTTAATGCCCGTAGGGAGCATCATAATACAATGGAAAGAGATTCAGTGATTCTAGATTCAGAGGACCTGGATTTAAATCCTACTTACTACCCATGTGACCTTGGGATAATCACTTCGCCTCTGTGGCTCTCAGTTTCCCCAACTGCAAAAGGAAGGGATTGGATTCATTGGCCTCTGAGATCCCTTCTATCTCTGGATCTATGATCCTCTGACCATTCCCTTTTCCTCCAAATACACAAGAGCAGGCACACACACAGCTGACCTCGTCACCCTGCTTTCCTCCCTTCACTGAGCCTTTGGAGGCTGCACTAATAATCCTGAATTAAAATGGCTTTCTACTTCATTGAGTTGGACAGCTGCCTGCAGAGAAGTCAGCCTGCTCTCTCATTTATCACCAGCTGTGGCCGCAATGCCGCAAAGGTACATGATGCAACAGGAGGGACTGGGGGGGGAGGGAGTGGCCAGGCAGCCACTGGCCCACTAAGGCCAAAATAGAGCAAGGGGACTTCAGCTCTACCACTACCCCATGCCATCTTCCCATCCTTCTTTTGTCTGCTATCCCTCTGGGAGCCATCCTTAGCTAACTGCTTCATCCCTCCTCCCCTCCCCTTCCCCTCATCAAGCTGGAGAGGATTTGATTGCTGCATTCCAATAAATATTACAACTGTATTAATTTAGATGGGGCAATTAACACCCAAGCCTGACACTTTTACTGCCTCCCTTTTACTAGCCCCTAGGGACTGGGGACTGACAGGGACTCTCTTCTCTGACAAATATTCAACTATGGTAAGGACTCACCTCCCAAGAACACAGAGTGCTACCTGTCAGTCTCCATTACAGATCTATATACACTCTCCAAAAATACAAGGTATTCCCCATTCCATAATGTCTAGTTGTTCCCACTCCTCAATAGGTCCTAGATTAATAAGAAATTAATAATTTCTGTCCTTACACAATCCCACAGAATCACAGCACTTGAGAGTTGGAAGGGATCTCAGAGACTATCTAGTCCAACCTTTACAGATAAGGAATTGTCATTCTAACATAACAAACATCTTCTGGAAGACTCTTAAGAGATCACTCCCTTACTTCTAGAGATAGCCTGGTTTCTCTGCTTCTACATGAAATTTGCTTCTTTTAGCTTTGAACATCCAGCCCAAAGGGACATAGGCACAAAGTTCCCCTGCCTAATGTCTTGACAATGTCAATTAGTGGTGAAAGTACCAGAATATAGTTGTACCACAAGAAGCAACAGATATAAAGAATACAGAGAAACTTAGGAAGACATATATGAACTGATGCCAAGTGAAATGGGCAGAATCAAGAAAGCAATCTGCACAATGACTGTAATAATGGAAAGCAGCATTGAAAAACATCAGAACTTTGATCTATGCGGTGACCAAGCTTGACTTCAGAAGACTGTCAGTAAAGTATTTGTCATTCCTATAGCAGAAAGGTGGGGGATAATAGCTACAGAATGAGGCATAGGCTATCAGATATGGCCAGTGTGTTGGTTTGTTTGTTTAACTATAGACTCTATTAAAATGGAGGTTTCTTCTGGCAGTGGGGTGTGAGTAGGACATTAGGAAGTGATAGTCATTTTAAAAAAAACATCTTTT
This sequence comes from Phalanger gymnotis, assembly GCA_028646595.1. Classification (NCBI taxonomy): domain Eukaryota; kingdom Metazoa; phylum Chordata; class Mammalia; order Diprotodontia; family Phalangeridae; genus Phalanger; species Phalanger gymnotis. The sequence continues at coordinate 47,571,678 of CM053624.1, read as the reverse complement.
TTTTTTCAAATAAAGAGTGCTTCCCACTCCATGCTTTGCCACTTTTTAAAACAGGACATTGGGCAAGTCTTTCAGCATTTTGAAACGATAGCTTCCTCACCAGTAAAATGAAGACATTGAACCAGATGACCTTTGAAATCTCTTTCAGCTCTAAATCTATGATCCCATGTTCCCACATAGGGGATGATGCCCTCAAGATGTAAATCTCACCGATCCATTGTGGAGTGTCTTGCAATCACTTCGCCCCATAGACCTATGGTCCATCAATCACTTGATCCCGTCCTGGAAACACAAGTCCCAATCTGACCAGGGCTTCCACAGTGTGGCTTCTAAGGAAGCCAAGCCCTAGGCTGCTTCTGTATTTTTTCAGCTCCATGGCCCTGCTAGATAGGCTCAAATAAAGCAACCAGCCACGGATATTTTCATGAGGTCTCCTTTCCCTCATCACGCTCACAGATGTGTCTAAGGGAGTTGATTTGACCCTAAGACCAACTGTGTAGGTAGTTTATTTGAGGGAGTGGTAGGTAGGTGATAGGAAATGAGTGACATCAATTGGTCAGTCAACAAACTTCTATTAAGCACCTACTATGTGCCCAGCACTGTGCTAAGTGCTGGGGATATAAAGAAAAGCATAAACAGCCCTTGCCCTCAAGGACTTCAGAGTCTAATGGGAGAAACAGAATGCAAATAACTATGTACATATAAAATAGACATATACAGAATAAATTTCAATCTCTGAGGGAAGGCACTATGGGCTTTGTTTCAACAATACGGCTAGTAGCTGGTGTGGGAGTGAAAGACCAACATGAGCCCAACAACAAGAATACTGCTGGCACTCTGCAAAAGCCCAGGTTCTTTTGATCTGCTTAACTAAGGAAAGCTACGTGAAGGGGTTGACAAGTTTACTTTAATCCAGCATACAGACATTATTCACTTAGTTGAGGGGAAAAAGCCAGCACCCTGAACTTCAAAGCAAAATACAAACAAATTACAAACATCAACAGAAGATCTTGTCTGATTCAAATCCCAATTCATAGTTACCAGAACTTAACGAAGTCCCAACATCCGGGTTTACGAGCTGGAGGGCTCTTAGCTACAGCTGCCCAGAATCTCCACGCCACCAAGAGTGAGAGCCAAGGCCAGGAAGAGACTAGGAAAGGACTCTAGCAGAATGTGGGATTTGAGCTGAGTTTTGAAGGAAGCTAGGGGATTCAAGAGGTGGATACAAGAAGGGAAAGCATTCCAGGCATGGGGGACAAGCATAGAGTCCGGAGATGGAGTGTCTCATTGAAGGAATGAATACATGGAGGGGAGTAAAGTGTAAGAAAACTAGGAAGGCAGGTGGGGGTCAAATTGAAAAGGGCTTTAAAAGCCAAACAGAGGATTTCCTATTGGATTTTGATGGTTATAAGGAGCCAGTGAAGTAGATGACCTGGACTTATCTGCAATCATTTGGCAGCTGAAGATGATGGTCCTGAGTGGGGAGAGACTTGAAGGAAGTGAGTGACTGTGCTCTAAGTATAATATTTCATTCATTCATTCAACAGGCATTAAATGCATGCTATATGTACTACACAATGGTACAACTGGGCATATGAAAAGCTGCCTCTCCCTTCAAGGAGCTTACATTCTACCAGAAGAAAAGAGAGAGGCAGATGAAACACTCAAGAAATTAAAACGACTGAATCTTGAAGACATCAAACTAGCCAAGAGAAGCAGAAAACTCTGATTGAAAGAAATACCCATTCCCATGTTTGAACATGAGTCTATTGATGTCTGCTGGGATGCCAGGAGCTCCAGCAGAAAGCCTTCTCTGTCAACTTTCAGGTGGATGAGTTTAAAATTGTTGTGGGAAGAATGGGACTGTCTGTGTGTGCCAGCCACAAACATGAAGCCCCTGCTGCAATACAATTACCAGAGTTGGGAATAGGCATGGCACTGATTGAATCAACGGAATAAGGGAGTTAAACGAAATCAGTTTTACACTCAGAGAATCTGATCATCACCTTGTGCCTCAGACACTGAATATGGGATTTTGTTTGAGCCCCTGCTATGAACAGAATGCCCCCTAGAAACCATTATTACTTTAAACGTATATGGTATTACATAGTATATTGTTTTATTTAATCCTGTAAAAGAGGCATTCTGCCCCATTTATTTTTTGTTACTGACGAACCTGAGGCCCAGAATAATTGAGACCTTTTTTACAATAGATGTCAATTGTTTTTTACATCACATTCATTCAAGAATGTATCCCTCCTCTTTCTCCTATTCTCCTACTTAGTAAGCTTCCCTGACAACATTTTAAGTGAAAAATCACTTTAGCAAAATCAACTAATTCATTGACCAAATTGGACAGTGCATCCCGTAGCCCACAATTATAGCTCACCACCTTCAAAATGAGGTTAAGTGACTTATAATGGTGCATGGCTACTAAGTGGTGGAGTTGGCCAGAACTGTCCCTGGGAATTCTTATGCCTGGGGCAATTTAACAAGTGATAAATGAGGTATGACAACAAAAAAAGCACAGTCCGACCATGGGTGTAGTCTCACCAGGAGGAAGAGCATCATTTCCAAGAGAGTCCTGCCTACATCACCATAGAGATTAGGGAGAAGGTAGAGTCAAGAGTCAAGGTGGGCAGCAAAGTGGCACAGTATATAGAGTGCCTGGCCTGGAGTAAAGAAGACTTCTCTTTGTGAGTTCAAATCTGGCCTTAGACACTTATTAGCTGTGTGACCCTGAGTAAGTCACTTTACCCTGTTTGCCTCAGTTCCTCATCTGTAAAATGAGCTGGAGAAGGAAATGGTGAATGTTTCCAATATCTTTGCCAATGAAGCCCCCAATGGGGTCATGAAAAGTCAGACATGATTTAAAAATTACTGAAATGCGACAAAAAAAGAAAGGGCATCACCATGATGGGATCCTGGGGATGTTAGCCCAGGGGCAAAAGCACCACTGAGGTACAAGACAGCAAAGAACCACGTGGTGAGGCTTGGGGACAACTGTCATGATGAGGAGAAAATCTATCCCCCTGAAGAGGAAACATCCCTTTGGTTACTAGCACTCTGAGGCAAAGCCTCATGAACTTGTGCCAATTTTGCCCCTGTGCTGAGTTAAGAACATCTAATTTCTGACCCTGACTTAGTGCTCATCCTAGCACATTATACAACCCAGTCCTTCCATTCAAAGCCTGGCTCAGCCTGTTTCCTAAGCTTTCTGAGATGCCCTTTCCCAGTTTCTCCATCTCAAATTTCTTTTTGAACCTAGCGAAAAGGAGCCCTATTGAATGCTGCTGTCCTAGACTTGACCTGGCAACACACATTCTGACTTGCAGAATGCCCTTCCTTTCCTCAGGCCTTCCTCCAGCCAGGTTCCAAAGAAGAAGCCTTTTCCCTGATGCTGGACTTTGTTGCACCAATAATCAGTGTCCATAATTTAAAGCTTTTACTGGGCCTATCAACCTGGACACCAAGTGACAGAATACTTTATGGTAAACACCATTGCACTCTGCATTTCTAACGTGGAGAAAACACATCATAAAATGCTATTTAAAAGGGACAATAAATAGTACATCCATCCCCTGCTGACACCTAATACATCTTGACATTCTCTGGGCCTCTATTGCTGGCCCTGCCCATTCTCTTCAACTTAGCTGTCTTCCCAGCCCCTCACTATCAACCTTCAGCCTCAAGGTTAGGAAAAATTTCTAGCGATGGCTCTGCTTAATGTGGGAAAAGAGATTTACAGAAAAGATCATGAGTCCTTCTTACCCCACTCCAAACTGAAACTGTATTCCATATTCCTTCTCTCACTATAATAAACTCTGCCCAATTCTATTTCCTAATCTCTCTTCTGATTCTACTCTCTCTATAACTCAGTAAAGATAACTGTGGGAAGGACTGCTGTTAGTACACACTTAGCTCTTTATTATTCATGATAATAAGACATCAATATGTCAAGGACCATACAAAAAGAGATCTAGAGCCAGAAGGGACCTCAGAAGCCATGTAGCCCAATGCCTTCATTTCACAGCTGAGGAAACTGAGGATGAGGGAGGTTAAAGGGGTTTATCAAAGGGCACACGGATAGCCATTAGCATAGTAGGGCTTTACACCTAAGATATTTAACTCCAGAGTCGATGCTCTTTTTCACTATGCCATATTGAAGGATCTCAGATTTTGTCAGTGTGGAAACTCCCTTCTCCAACCCAGCTACAATTTAGTGGATAAGTTTTTTTTTTTAAATTTTGTTTATTTTATTCTGAACTTAAGAAATAAAACAAGCATTTCCATAACATAGAAGTGAAAAAAGATGATTGTACATGAAACCACAAATCTATTATGTATAACTTGCTATTTCTTTTAATTATATGATAAAGTTATCATGTAAGTTTCTTTTTTTCTTCCCTTTTTTCTTCTTCAAGCACACACATATGTGTATATAACATATATACATGTAAAATCCTTCTATTTATCAGTTCTTTGTCTGGATGCACATAATGTCTTTCTTTAGAGAATTGCCTGAATCTCAGAAAAGTTAAGTGATTCACTCATGGTCACATCATTAGTAAGTTAAGTGTCAGAGGTAGGTTTTGAATCCAGGCCTTCCTGACTCCAAGTCTGATACTCTATCCCCTATGTCACACTGCCTCTAAAATAGTAGTGATTAAAATTATCTGAAACTTCTCCACTTACAAAAACCAAGGTCTAAACAAAAATAAGGCAGCTAGGTGGCCCAGTGGTTAGAGTGTTGGGCCAGGAGTCAGGAAGACTCATCTTTCTGAGTTCAAATCCGGCCTCGGAAATTTACTAGCTGTGTGACCCTAGGCAAGTCTCTTAACTCTGTTTGCCTCAGTTTCACCTTCTATAAAATGAACTGGAGAAAGAAATGATAAACCACTCCATTATCTTTGCCAATAACACCCCAAAAGGACTCACAAAGAGTCAGACATAATTGAAAAAACTAAACAACAAAAACCAAAATTATTCCCTATGTTGAAGTTCTCTGAAAGCTCCTCTTCACAGATGATATCATACTAATTGTATCAAACCAGTGAACGCTCTTCACCTTCCTACATCATCCATGTGGCAATGCAAAAGGTATTGACCTAAATGTCCACAATGGGAATGAATGAGAGAGAAATGTATATTTCCAAGGTTATGATATCCATTTTCTGATAGAGTTATAGATGAATCCTGAGCTAGGTCCAGGACTGACTAGGAGGAGGAAGGAGATGAGGTTAGAAGCTGTGTTTTGTCTTCAGTGATCCCAAACTGCTAATGGCTTCAAAAGTCCATTTATTTAATATAGATGTTCTCCCAATGATGCTATCTGACTGTGACTCAGAGCACTGAATGATCTCAGAAGAATTAAAACAACAAATGACCCCAAAGGACAATGGAAGGTTGCATGGTGGCTATAAGCACAGAGAGGTGGTAGCTTATTGTCTGCAATGATTCACTTCAAAGATAAGAATTAAAATATGTTGTCGGTGATGTGCATACCTGTAAAAGGAAGCAAGCCAGTAATGGAGTAATGAGTAGCAGAGACAAGAAACAGACAGACCAAGTGAGGCCCCTAAGATACTAAAAGAACAAGAGGAAAATATTCCGTGAGTTAGTTTGTTCCTCTGCAGAGGCTCTAAGGGAGTACATGCATAAAAACTCTATAGGAAGAATGAAGAGGGAGATGGCACAATCAGTGTTAGTGAAGGAGTATCCAAACTGGTGAAATCACAGATCTTTCAAGGTTTCAAAATTCTCATGGATTTCCAGCACAATTTATATTAGTGTAATGGAAAATTATCACACCCTAGGAAAGGACAACTGTGACAAGTACCAAGAAACCTGGGAAGACTTGTATGAACTGGTGTAGAGTACGTAAGTACAAAAAGTAGGCATTTTTGAAATGTTTGTTGAATTGAATTGAGAATCACAAAATGTGAAACCATCTTAATAAACAAAAAATGACAAGTTACCAGTGTGAGAGTCATATGCAAATCAAGTGTCTGTGTGCATTAGCTAATTAGAATAAAAGTCAAAATCAACACCAAACATAAAGACAGAATAAAGATGAAAAGACAGCAGGCAATCATAGTGAACCCAACTGGACCCATTCAAACCAATTATTGATGTTAAAAATGGAAAATGGATAAAGAAAAATAAATTCACCCTGATTATTACCACTATCTACAGAAATTTAACTGATATAAATCAATGATCATAATGAAGAGGCCAAAAGGGCCCCAAAATCATCTCCCACCTAACAGTCAATGTCATTGCCAAGCAGATAAATATTCTAGCTTTAGAGATGTTAACAAGTGTGCAGGAAATATGGCATGAAACTCAGTGATGCCAACAAATGGACAACAAATAGAGGGAAATGTAGCATATCCACCAGCACTCATAGTATAATCTGTTTTCTAGCACCATTTGACAATGTAACTATAACATGATGTTGCTAAATCAGGAAGTGGAAATGGTACTTAAAGTAATGACGTCAGAAAGAGCAGCTGGGCCATATCAAGTACATACAGGAAAAAAAACCAACAACTATGTTGAAGGTGATATAATTTTGAAAGCATTGAGGAGTTAATTTACATGACATCTGAGAGAGAAGACACTATGTATCTGAAAAAGTGTAGGTGATATTAGCTAGTATTTTTTTGTTATTATAAAAAAGGCAAATGAGAGGACATCAGTAAAAACCAACCATATGCCAACTTTTTCACCTCTATAAAATCTAGGTGGTGCAATAGATGGAGTGCTGTACTAATATCCAGGGAGATCTGAGTTCAAATTTGGCATCAGATACTCACTAGCTCTGTGAGCTTGAGCAAGTCACTTAACCTCTGTCTTCCTTAGCTTCCCCTCTGCAAAATGAGGATAATAATAACTCCTCCTTCCCATGATTGTGGTGGGGGTAAAATAAAATAATATTTATAAACCTTTGCAGGTTTTAAAGTACTACATGAATGGTAGTTATTATTATTTTTATACATATAAATGTCATGGGTATGCTTGATGAAAATGTGAGCAGTAACTAGGAAGGCTTTCCTAAATAACAGCAGCCACCCTTCACAGTCTTACAATTTAATGAAAGGTATCTACAAGTTCTCATTGGGTTTATTTTTATAATCGTAAAATAGTAAGGCAAAACATAGCCTCGAAAACTCTTCAATACCATGTCTCCAATATACATGCTAACATAAAAAAATCTTTGGCAGATGAAATGACAAAGCCAATAATTTATAGTTAACAAACATTTATTAAACATCTCCTGTGTGCTAGGCACTATACTAAGAGCTAGGGATATAAATAAGAAAAGAAAGATAGTCCCTGACTTCAAGGAGCTTACAATCTAAAAAGTAGGGGACATAAAGAATTGTCTAAGACACTGAGAGATTAAGTGATTTTCTCAGGGCCATACAGCTAGTTTGTCAGTGGTGGCACTTAAACATAGGTCTTCTGACTCTTCACTAAGCCAGTGCCTCTGTCAAAGATATCATTCAACAAAGGTATGATCATAAAAGAAAATGGGTTGATCATAGACTCAGAGCAATGGATAAAAGATGGCAATTCTAGTGCTGTACTGGTATTCAGGGAGTGCTAAAAAGCATTAGAGGAGGGCCTCCAGTATCTTGGGAGGATTCCCATAAAGGATTTATGGTAGAACATGGACAAAAATTTCAGAAGACGACTGTAGCAGCAATGCTACTTGCTGCTACTGTGGCTGTGTAAGGCTAATAACACCAGCACACAGAAGAGCTACTAGCACAAGTTCTTTGATCTGCTTTTCTAAAGAAAGTAACTTTAAGGGGTTAACAATCTCACTTTAATTAAACATACATATATCATTTACTTAGTTCAGGGGAAAAGCCAACATCCTGAACTTCAGAGAAAACACAAACAGAAATTACAAGCAGAAATTATATAAACAGAGCAAAATAACACAAATCAGCAGACAAGCTTTTAGCCATCTGTCCAAGACATTATATACATAGTAACCAGAGAGAGAAGCACCAACATCTGAGTTTTTCAAAGCCAGTGGACTCCAATGGCTACCCAGAGTCTCATCTGGTCAAATCACACAATACTTTCCAGTGAGTGAGCCCCAAGCATAATGCTCACCTCAGAGTATATATCCACTTCTTCAGGGTCAGAGGGTGTCACAACCATACTACTCGAACGCTTGTGACCTAATCCTTCCTATGACTTAAGCAGCCCATCAAAGACTCCCTATTCAATCAAAGATTCTTTTTTTTCTGTTCAGTCTTGTTACTTTTTTT
>CM053624.1:47532061-47562890 GCA_028646595.1 Phalanger gymnotis | reverse complement strand
CTAAAGAGTTCTATGTTCCACGCTTGGGTGGATGCGCTGCCTCACCAGCACTCCTCCTTCCCCAAGAACCCCCAACCCAGACTGGGCTTAAATCTTCAGCAGTCTCTGCACTCCTGCTCTGATTAGCCACTTAATTCCTCCCACCAGGTGGGCCTGGGGCCAGAAGCAACTGCAGCTGAATTTCTAAAGCTGCCCCGCCTCCGTTGCCTCAGGGGTGGAAGCCGAATGGCAAACTCTGTCCTGTGTCCCGCAGCTTTTCCCACTAACCTGTGTAGTCTTTGCTGTTTGTGGGTTGTGAGGTCTGGTACATGCCACAGCTCATTAATTCAGCATGCTAGGGCACTCTCTGCTCCACTCCTGGTCTCGTCGGTCCGCGGTCTGCCGCGTGCACTGGGCTCTGCTTGGCTCAGCTCCAATCCCCTCAGCTGGGGGCTGGGAGTTCCGTTTGGGACAGACCTTACCCCGAGACCATCCAGGCTGTCCTGGGCTGGAGCCCTGCTTCCCTCTGCCACTTTGTGGGTTCTGCAGTTCTAGAATTGGTTCAGAGCAATTTTTTTTATAGGTTTTTGGAGGGACTTGGTGGGGAGCTCACGCCAGTTACTGCTTTCCAGTTGCCATCTTGGCCTCAATCAAAGATTCTTGATTGAAACAATGCAAGACTCAAAGGCACTTGATTGCCTTAATGCTGAGAAGCATTCCAAAACAAAAGACAACAAAAAGTCCCCCTTTATTTGCCATCACAATGACCAAGTATGAATGGGTTGCAATATGACCATTAGAGAAAGCCTCTACATCAATGAGATCGCAGAAGTTACTGTAGTGTATTAGTGATGATAATAATAATAGCTACCATATAGGTTTTTAAAGTTTGATGCTCACAAAAACCTTGTAACATAGGTACTGTTATTATCCACATTTTACTAATAAGAAAACTGAGGTGGCAAGGTCTTTCAATCAAATGAAAGGTGTATTCAAGTTCTCATTGGCTTTATTGTTTATCATTATAAAATTGTAAGGCAAAACAGAGCTTCAAAAACTCTTCAACAATGTGTCTCCAATATACATGTTAACATAAAAATTCTTTGACAGATGAAATGACAAAGTCAATAACTGATAGTTAATGAAATTTATTAAACATCTACTTTGTGCTAGACACTGTACTAAGAGCTAGGGATATAAATAAGGAAAAAAAAGATAGTCCCTGACCTCAAGGATCTTACAGTCTAAAAAATAGGGGTGGGGATGGGGGTGGGGGCATGGAGGGGTGGTATAGAGAGTTGTCTAGGACACCGAGAGGTGAAGAGATTTTCCCAGGGTCACACAGATAGTAAGTGTACTAGGCAGAATCCAAACTTAGTTTTTCTTAACTTCAAATCTAGCACTCCAAATCTATCCTTTATGTTACCCAGCTGTCTTTTAGGAGTGTTGTAATCAAAACTGAGTATACGTAGGCAGCTGTAACTGAAGTTTTCCCAACTTAGCCAATCTCACTTTATTCTCAGAAAGAGTGGGGATCTGAAGGCTAGAGAGAGGAAAGGGCTTGGGAAAGCTAGAGAGCTGGAGATAGAGACAGGAACAGAAATGAAATAGAAGGATGCTTTAGATTTAGGTGCATTATAGCAATAAGCAAACTAGTATCTCTAGCTTTTGAGTCCAAAATTTAGGCATTTTTAGAAAAGAACTAGAAAATCCTGTATTGTACATGCCTTTCTCTTCCCCGACCCTTCTCCTGGGCTCTAGACATCAATTGTTTTCATGATGTCCTGTGAAGGAGCTAGAAAGTTTTTCTGGATAAATGGAATAAGAAAAGAACTAAAACATTCATGTATTATCATTCTGCTTCCTCCCTTTTCCCCTTTCTACTCTATCCTATAAGGACTATGTGTGTGATATATGTCATATGTGTATATATGTGTATGATATGTCGAACACATATCTGGGCATTTTTGATCAGAGCTTAACTAGGATAGGGCAAACAAAAATTTTCCCCAGGATAAACATTTAAAGGGCTCTCTCCTGCTCCCAGCAATCCTTCTCCTCTTGGGGTCCTCTGTCAGCTCTGCAGAATAGCGTGATCAGCAACCTTGATTCCTTCCCTAACATCAATCTCCTTAGCAGTGGCCTCAAGGGTGTTCCAGGATCTCTCTCCCCACAGGGACTTTATCCTAAGGAGGCTCCCCCTGCCAGCTTCTGGAGCCCTCACATTCACACTTTCCCAAGATGCCAGAAGTACTAGCCATGGCTCTTCTTTCTGTCATTGTCTGTTTAGCAGTACAAACCAAAAGTTATTGCCCTCACAGTAAGAAACTCCAAGGCCAAAGGGGAATTTCCAAAACAACATGAGGACCTCCATTCATTTTAATTCCACTCTGCAGGTGGCAAAGGAGACAACATAACCTAACTCGATTATAATATTCTGGTGCCATTTGCCAACCTTGTAACTCTCTATCTCCCCATACCCATTACTCTAAATTCAAATCACCTTGGAAATCACTACCATTTGTTAAGCCTAACACTTCTGCACTGTCTAGTGAGAATCAAATTTTCTTTATCTTCAAACCTCCCTGTCCCACTCCTCTCAACCATTCTTCATGCCCTCCCACCATCCACCCCCATTTTTAAGGCATGTAGCTCCCCCCTATCAATCTTGTCTGCCAGCAGAAGGGGATAACCTGCAGTTGAATTACAGAAAGTGTATTCCCCCAGTGGGATTTGAGATAAGACGGACTGCATTAACCCCAAGATTCATTTTCCAGCCAGGAATTCTCCCTCTATGTTTTAAGGCGATCACAGGAAACAGACCGGGGTAATGGTCAGGACAATCCATCAATCGCACTTTCAGCAGCAGCTGTCAAAAAGAAGAAAACAAGCCACTCCTAGGCAATGGGAAAGCCTTCAGCAAGAAGGCATCCATTTCTTCCTTTCAGTATGTTGGTATCTCCCATTTGATATATGGTGTAACATAGACCCCAGCCATCAAGACATCTGGAAATTCTTCATCTGCCCAAGATTTATCCCCGGTGAGAATTTTAATCAATATATCCAATTCACTGAACCCATCTGTAAAGACAGGCTAGGAAAAAAAACACAGCTCTACTTCATTACACACAGAAATAAAAGTCGCACTGCTACTACTTAATGAAGCCAACAAAAGGAAAATTCCCAATTATTTAAGGTCTTTAAATGTTGGGCATCTATCCCCTGTATTTTCTTTTCTTTTTTAGAAGCAATTAGGGTTAAGTGACTTGCCCAGGATCACATAGCTAGTAAATTTCTAGGCCAGATTTGAACTCAGGTCCTTCTGACTCCAGGGCCCCTTTGTCACCTAGTTGCCTCCCCAGTATTTTCTTTTAATGACAATTGGTCTCATATTTTTACCGAAGAACTCCATCCTGATGCTGACAATAATATGAGACAGAAACAACATCTGTGTTACTAACTTTCTATGTTCTATCAAGGGAGAAGTACCATACACCACAACATGTATGGGGGATGATGTACACGTATGGAATCTCGGAGTTGGGAGTAACCTGAGAGACTATCTAGTCCAAGTACTAAATTCAGAATCTGAAGACTGAGCTCAAATCCTACCTCCTCTATTTTCTATCTGATTGACTTTGAGCTAGTTATTTGAATTCTCTGGGTCATAATTTCCTTATCTTTAAAATGAAGAAGGTAGACCAGATGACCGTTTAGGTCCCCTCTATCTCTATGTTCCTATAAGAACCCCCTGCCAAAGAGATGAGAAGAAATGAGAAGACTCAAAATCAAACCTGACCCCTCCTACTTTTCCAGTCTTCTAACATCTTATCTGCCACTACCCTTCCCCTTCCATGTACTCTACTATCCAATGACGACCTTCTTACTGTTCGTCAAACAAGACACTCCATTTCTCTACAATGGGCATTTTCACTGGTTTTCCCTCATGCCTGGAATTCTCTCCCTCTTCATCTCCATCTCTTGGCTTCCTTAAAGTCCCAGATTGAATCTCACCTTCTATGAGAAATCTTTCACAATCCCCCTTAATGCTAGTGTGTTGCCCTATCCTTTCTATATCTTGTTTGTACTTTGTTGGGTCCTTGTTGTCTCTTCCATTATGTTTTAAACTCCTTGAGGGCAGGGACTTTGTCTTTCTTTGCATCCCCAGCACACAGCAAAATGTCTAGCACATGGTAGGTGCTTAATAAATACTTGTTGACTACTGACTGACTAATGGACTAATACATCCATGAACTAATCAGGTCTTGTTAAACAGAGTTTATCAAGTAATTTTTTTTTGCTCATTTTTAAAATGTTGACTTACTTGTCTTTGGACTTTATGTATCTGAAATACAAATGAAGTAAGAATCAAAGAATTTTAGTGTTGGAAGAATTTTAGTGTGTGCCATCTAGTCCAAATGCCTCCTTTTTAGGATTGACTTCTATTTGTAGCGCATTGTAAGCTTTTTCAAAAACCTTACACATTTATTTTCTCATTTATTCCTCATAGATCCTTATGACAATTTCCTTAAGACATTGGTAGAACAGAGTTTCTTGCCCGGTTTTGACAGATGGAGATCACATCTCAATCCCAAAGAGGAAGAACACAGAAAAAATTGAAGCTACTACATAGGAAGGCAATCAGGTAAAGTGGATTGGAGACCATGCCATCTGAGAAGATGTTGAAAGAACTAGAGATGTTTAGCCCAGAGAAAAGCAGACTGAATGGGAAATGAGAGCTGTCTGCAAGTTTTTGGAGGGCTTTCCTGTGGAACAGGGATTAGATTTGTTCAATCTGGTCCCAGGAGGCTTCAGAACTTGTATCAGCAGGTAGATTTCAGCTTGATATAAGAAACAGAGGCTTAACCATTAGAGCTGTCCAAAAGTTCAATGGCTGCTTTGGGAGATGGGTTGTGGGTTCTCCATTACTGGAGGTCTTTCCCAAAAAAACAAATGCGATCACTTGTCAGCAATGTTGTTAAGGAACTATCATTCGGACACAAATTAAGACTAGTAAATCATAGATGTCTCTTTCCTCTCTTAGATTCTATATCTCTCAGAAGTGACTTTGTAAGCTCACACAACTAATTAGTGGCAGAAGTAAGGCTAGGCTAATTCACATGACTTATCCTATGATCCATACACTATACCATTACATTACATAAAATTTCTTTAAAAAACAAAACATTTTATTGATAGATTTTTTACATAGTTATTACGCTCCAGTAGAATTTCCTCCTTTAAAGGAGAAATACGATTAAGCAAAACAGACATATTGATCATGCCTGCCAACCTATATGCCTCAATCTTTGGCCATAGTCCATCACCTCTCTATCAAGAGAAAGAAGGTTTATTTCACCAACAGCCTCCTGGAACTGACTGTATTGCATTGATCTGAGTTCTGATAGATTCTAGCATTGTTAGCCTTAAAATTATTGTGGTCATTGTGTACAGTGTTATCTTGGTTCTACTTGGTTACCCTACATCTCTTCAAACAAGTCTTCTCAAGTGTCTTTGAATTCCTTATATCATTCGATTCTTCTGGTATAATAATATTCCATTAAGTTCATACAATGCAATTTTTCTCTGCCAGCCTCCCCCTTTGTTTACAGTGTGGGGTGGTGGGGACAGGTTTGCTTCCACAAAGAACACTGCTGTCAATTCGAGCCATAATTTTGGAATTGACTTATGAAACAGAGCAATTTATAGGGCAATTTGGGAGTAAACCCACGCCCATTTTGCACAATTGACTTTCCTTGCTTTCAATCTTTTAATATCAAGAGTTGCAAGTTGTGATGTTTTGCAAGTTGAAAATCCAAGTCAAGACAAGTGGTTGAGAGCCCCAGGCCCTCCCCAAGGGCCAGTTACAAAAGGTGTTTTGATTAATCAGGGTGGTGGGGGAGATTCCCTGGATGTTCCCAAGTCTTTTCTTATAAGAGGAATGGATCTGAATCACCTGTCACCCTGATTAAAGACTTCGCCAATTCTATACCCATCTTCCAATATGTGGGACTCTATCATGAGCTACAATGCTAATCACCTCCTGCATTGTCATGCTCCCTTGCAAGCTGGTGCAATGTAATTAAGCAATCCTAATTGAATATAGTCCATGATGCCAGTCACACAGGAGATGAGTCTGGCCAGTGATCCAACGACATAAACCTGTCATTCTCTATTACTGTTCATCTTCCTAAGCTAAAGGGACAGGCAATTTGCCTCTTCCACTGTCCACCAAAAAGAGGGGACCTGCCTCCAGGCAGCAAGTGAGCATTTATGTTGTGGGGAAAATATTGACTTCCTAGGGGCTCTTCCAAGGCTTAACACAGTGCCTGGCACACAGTAGGCACTTAAGAAATAAATACTGATTAATTGATTCCAGCAGAGGTTATGAGAGGTAACAATATTCCTATTCTCTTCAACAGACATATCAGAAGACATGAGCTGGAGAAAGAGGCAGCCATATTATAGCCTTTATCCTGCCTCTTTCTTGAAGGATTCTCTGGCTATATCATTGCACAGGGGGTTGGAAATAAAATGGAATGTCTTCACTACAGGATTCATTTCTTTCCCTCTGCACTTTAAGGTGATCATAGGCAGGAGACCTTTCTCATCTATGAACCCCTCAAAGCACTGAACTTTACCATGGACTCTAGTACTGCTGGATTTTTATGCTGGGTTTGTCTTTTTTTTGGGGGGCGGGGGCTTTTAAACACACATGTATTCAGGAACGTGGCTCACAGAATCGGGTATTAAATTTTCAGTGTATTTACACCTCATATATTGGCAAATTCTACAAATCAGAGTTTGATTTATTATTTGGTAGATTATCTAGGCTTAAGAAGGTGATAACATGTTAATAATACAGATTACTGTTAAAAGTATGCTGTTGGTATAGTTTCTCTCCAAGAGTCAGTTGTTAAACATTCACCAGCACGCTTCTCAACATGTATATCAGCTCCCGAGCTACAGCATAAGCTCCTTGAGGGGAGAGAACAATGTCTCTTTCTTCTGACTATGTGACCAGGGTGATGTATTTAATCTCTCTCAACTTTAGCTTTCTCCTCCATAAAAAGACCGTAATAATACCTGTAGCACCTACATCACAGGGTTGCTATGAGGCTAAGTGGGATGACGTACAGATAGAGTGCTCTACAAACCCTAAGACCTTATGACAATATAGTGCATAGAGATGCCAGTTACTGCTACTCTTGTTATTATTAGATGCCCACACAGAAACCAGGATGGGTCAGCCATTCAAAAGGGAATCAATAAATATTTGTTGCCTAATAGATATGCAACCAACCTCTCTCTTGTTTACTCTTCCTTACTTTCCTAGTGCCAATTTCTGACTCACTGTGGGTTCTGTACTTCTCATCTCACACTTGGCAATATCCATTCTCATTCTTTTTCCTTCTTTTTCACTCCCCTTCTCTCTCTCCCTGTCCCTCTCTGCCTCTCTCTCTTCTGTCTCCCCTTCTCCATCTCTCTCTGTCTCTGTCTCTCCTCCATCTCTCTGTCACTTTCTCCCTCTCTATCTCTTTCTGTCTCTGTCTCCCTCCTTCTCTGCCTCTCTCTTTCTCTCTCTCTGTCTTTCTCTATATATCTCTCTGACTCTGTCTCTCTGCTTCTCTGTCTGTTTCTCCCCCTCTATCTCTGTCTCTTTTTCCCTCTTTCTGTTTCTCTTCTCTCTCTGTCTCTGTCTCTGTCTCTCTCTCTCTAGATATATATGTATATATATATGTGTGTGTGTGTGTGTGTGTGTGTGTGTGTATATATGTATATATATATATATATATATATGCTTGTATGTATGTACATATATGTTTCAGGTGCCCCTCTGGTATAAGAGACTCAGAAGAAATTCACATATATATACATATGTATATATATATGTATACATATATGCATATATATGTGTGTGTGTGTCTAGAGAGAGAGAGAGAGATATGTCTCTTTCTATGTTTCTCTCCTCTGTCTCTCTCTCTCCTCTTCCATCTCTCTGTCTGTCTTCCTCTCTCTCTCTCTCTATCTGTTTCTGTCTCTGTCTCTCTTTCTCTCTGTGCATCTCTTTCTCATTTAGCAGAATATCTTCTTTAACCAGACGGTGATGAAATGACCCCAGACAGCAATGAAACATCCCAGAAGCAGTTTCATTTTCAGGGTTTTTTATTTACCCTGAGTATTCCTCTCTTGGAAGCTGCCCCAGTGCTGATGTGTGGGAAGCGATTTCAAGGTGCCTGTGGACACAGGATCTCTCCCCAAAGGGTCTCTGAGGGCTTGGGAAAGTAGCATCTGTCACTCCTCACACTGCGTTCCAAGGGATTAGGGAATGTGTTCAGGGACTGTAAAGGGAGAGCTTCACTTGGGGAATGCTTGAAGCTGAAAAAATGCCATGTCCCAGTAATAAGTCATTACACAATGTGGTTAACAGAGCCATGGAACAGTAGGGGAATGGAGCTCTCTACTGTTTCACACCACCATAATACTGAGACTAAGAAAGGCAATTCCTTTGGAGGTCCAGGTGAATTTCTTCTGGGTCTCTTATACCAGAGCGGCACCTGAAATTTCTCCTAAGGCCCCCTCCCCCTTTAAAGACAATTCAAATTTAGTTTCTAATTCATTCCTCTCTAAAACAAGCAATATGATTTTAAAAAGAAAACAAATTCAGAAAAGCTTTCAAAGAGGCACAGGGCTCCTCAAATCAGATTTAAGCTCTCTCTCTCTGTCTCTGTCTCTCTGTCTCTATCTCTCTGTCTCTCTCCTCTCTCTTTGTCTGTCTCTGTCTCTCTTTCTCTCTATTTTTCTCCCTCCCTCCCCCCCCCATCACTCTCTGTCTCTGTCTCTCTGTCTCTCTCCTCTCTCTTTGTCTCTCTCTGTCTCCTTTCTCTCTCTCTCTCTCTCTCTCTCTCTCTCTCTCTCTCTCTCTCTCTCTCTCTCTCTCTCCCCCTCTCTCTCTATCTCCCTCCCTCCCTCACTCCCTCCCTCTCTCATCAGTGAGGGTTTCTAGGCTGGCTGACAAATCTTATCCTATTGTTGCTGCTGTTGTTGAGTTGTTTCAGTCATGTCTGACTTTTCATGACCCCATTTGGGGTTTTCTTGGCAAAGATACTGAGGTGGTTTGCCATTTCCTTCTTCAGAAACCTTATCCAATGGACCTTCAAGGCCATAATTTTCTCAGACAGGCTCTCTGGACTCATGTCACAAATACAGCAAACAGCCTCAAACTACTTAAAAAGAAAAAGAGAAAAATGAACAATTATGGATTAGCAGAGTTTTAGGCCAACTACAAGGAGCCAGCATTTTAGGGATGCAAAAAAAATCCATATTTCTCCTTAACAATATTTGTAAGTGATTTAGTAATACAAAAGATATTAGTACTTAGGCCAGGGGTGGGGAACCTCTGGCCTTAAGGAGACATGTGGCCCTCTAGGTCCTCAAGTGTGGCCTTTTAACTGAATCCAAACTTCCTAGATTTGTTCTATTTGATCTGAAGTTTGGATTTCATCAAAGGACCATACTTGAGGACCTAGAGGACCACATACGGCCTCGAGGCTGACGGTTCCCCACCCCTGTATTAGGCCTTTAAATAAGCAAAGGTTGTCTCAGAGAAACAGATCTGACTTTAAGGAAGCACGCTGGTAATTACTGTATGATTATGGTCTAAAACAAAAGAGAGAAACAAAAACTACTATTTTTAAAAACAAATCCTAAAAAGTAAGGTATCTTATGAAAGAGTCCCAGATGGAGAATCTCCCCAGTGGGTCCCCACAAAGGTAAAGGTCCCAATATTAATTCCACATTTGCCTACTATGTGCCAATCACTGTATTACGTGAAGGCAGTCGCTGCCTTCAAGGAGCTTACAATCTAATGGGAGAGACAATATGCAAATAAATATATGCAAAGCAAGCTATATACAGGATAAATAGGAAATAATTACCAAAGAGAAAGCCCTAGAATTAAGAGGAGTTGTAAAAGACTTCCTACAAAAGATGGGATTTTAGTTGGAACATAAAGAAAGTCAAGAAGTAAATAGACTTGAGGGAGAGCATTCCAGGTGCTGAAGGACAATCAGAGAAAATGCCCAGAGCCAAGAGATAGAGAATCTTGTTCACAGAATAGCCAGGAATCCAGGATTTGAGGAAGAAGAGAGTAGAAGGCTACACAAAGGAGATGGAGCAGGAACTGAGCTTTGAATGAAGCTAGTGATTCTTAGAGACAGAGGTAAGGAGGAAGGACATTTGGGTGTGGAGATGGCCCTGGCAAAGGCATAAGGACAGAGATAGAATGCCAAGTCCAAGGAACACTGAGTCAAGCAGTATGATTGGGATACAGTATATGCAAAAGGAAGTGATATAAAGTAAGTCTGGAAAGATAGTCTGGAACCTATCATCTATCCAGCCTTGTGCTAGATGCCATGGGTACCCAAAAGAATAACAGTAGTAGTAAGTAGCATGTCTATAGTGCTTTAAGGTTTGTAGAGCATCTCCCATGTGCTAACTCATTTAATTACCAGAACAGGTAAGTGCTATTATCATCCCCATTTTACAGATGAAGAAACTGATGCAGATAGAGGTTAAGTTGCTCGCCTAGGGCCACATAGCTAGTATTTTAGGGCAAGACTCAGGTCTTCCTGACTCCAAGTCCAGAATTCTATCCATTAGCCATCTAGCAGCAAATGAATAACATAGACCAACAGTTCTTAAACCAGCCTTTTATACTCTTAAAAATTATTGAGGATCCCAAGTAGCTTATGTTTATTTGAGTTACATACCTGTTGATATTTACCATGTTAGAAATTAAAGTCAACAAACATAAAATATGTATACATTTTAATATAACAATAAGAATCAATTACGTGTTAATGCAACATTTTTATGAAAAATAACTATTTTCCAAAACAAATGAGGGAGAAGAATGACATTGTTAGAAGACAACTGGATTCTCATATCTGCTTCTGCATTCAATCTGTCATGATTATGTTGCTTTTGTGGAAGTATATGAAGAAAATCTGGCCATGCATATATGTAATTGGAAAAGGGATGTTTTTGTGTTGCTGTGAAAATAACCCCCTGAAAGGGTCTTGGAGATCTCCAAGGGTCCACAAACCACACTTTGAGAATTGATGTCATAGATAATAAGTGATTGAAAGGAGAAAGAGATCAGTGTGCACTGCAGAAGACAGGAAAGGCTTTCTAGTGGAGGTAAGATTTGAATAAGCTCTTGAAGGATGGATAAGATTTGTTTGGGTAAGGGAAGAGAAGATAGGGCACTCCTGCAGAACTGTACCTGGGGTGGGGTACCAGGTCACTGACAGTGCTTTTTCCGTGTGTCTGCAGGTCCTTTACCCTCCTCTGGTCCTGTAGCACAATGCCCTGCGTACTTAACATAATTTGCCTAGCCCCAGGCTACTCTCCACCAAACCATCATCACAAATCTGTCACCATCGTCCAGAAGTCCCGCTTCCCTCACCATGGAATCTTCCATGTGAAGCCTCAATCATCAGCTTCTTCTATCATTAGAAGTGAAAAGGTCAGAAGCCATTGGCTATATCATAGGTGCCTTGCCTGGACCCTCTGGAGCATGACCAGCTTTCCCCTAGCATGAAGGCACCTTAATGGGACAGACTGGCTCTCTGTTATACGACTAAATTTGCCCCAAGATTGCTACTTAAACCTTCAGTGAAAGGGATCTGAGTACCCAAAGTAGGGTCAGGACAAAAGCTGTGCTTTGGTGATTATTGTCAGGGTTAGTTCTAAGAGGAAAGAAATACTACCTGTACAAATATGGTTTTGAGACCTTTTCTTCCACACCTCCCCCAGCCTCTTTGGATTACAGTCCTATTTCTACTTCTCTAATTCAGCTATTCAGGGCTCACAAAGAGTCCAACATGACTGAAACTATCAAACAACAGAAACAACAATTCAGCCATTCACTCCTGGATATTTCTTATAAACTTTATTGTAAACTTATCAAGATATAGTGGAAGCGGCACTGTACTCCACATTAGAAGGTGCAGGTTGCATCCTTGGCTCTACTTTTTGCTAAACAATATCCTCAAATACATCTCTTAATGCATAAAACTCAGTTTCTTCATCTGAAATATGGGGATAAGAACATTTGCATTGACCTACCTCATAGAGTTGTGCTGAGGACTAAATGAAACAATGTGCATATAAAATGCTTTTTCACCATAAAGTGCAAAATCAATGCGAACTGTTAATATTATATCTTCAATTAGCCTTCGGAGACCTTGGAAGAGGTCAGCAGTAGACCTGGGAGTGGGGGAGGAGGTTGACCTGTACAACTTCTCCTGCTTAGTTGGGATCCTGTTTTGGGGAGGGTAACTAGCTCTGTGACAGCTCTTAATCTATACTCTCAGCTGGATTCTGAGAGTCAGACTGAATTGAGTACATTTGGAGAGTGGACAATCCCCATGCTATAGCCAGTTCTGCTAGTGAGGACTTCTCTAGACAGACTCATTCTCTGACAGAAGGAACCTGGCCCCATCCCTGTTGGCCCCTCCCTAGCTGACACTCCTGGAATTTAAAGGTGCCCTGGGGATTATTTCATAACTGGTGCCCCAGAGTGCACCTGGGGGATAATAAAACAAGATATAAATCATCTCTATAAAACCTCCGAGCTGCCAAGAACTCTCTCTCCCTCCTAGAAAAACGGGTGCATTATCAAACCCGGAATCTCCTGGGCTGTTATAATTCTTTGTGTCGCTAACATCCCCCTTCTGTTTTAGCCAGGTAGGTCTCTTTACTGTTCCCTGAACTCATACTCATCTTTGCCTCTATGACTTTGGTTATCCTCCTGTTACTAGCAATTTTAAAGCTTGGGACAAGGAG
Organism: Phalanger gymnotis; assembly: GCA_028646595.1. NCBI lineage: Eukaryota > Metazoa > Chordata > Mammalia > Diprotodontia > Phalangeridae > Phalanger > Phalanger gymnotis. The sequence goes on along the minus strand of CM053624.1, from coordinate 47,550,059 downwards.
CAAGAAACATGAGTGGGGCAAGGAGCAAGAACAGTACCCTCAATTCAACTTTGAAATTCATTGTATGAAAATAAAACCAAGAAGTAATTAAGATAAATCCAGTTGAACTTGAATGGAAATTAATTAGTATTGTGGCTTCTATTCTACTGAAGAAGTGCATGTGCTAAATTTTTGCACTTTCTAAATTTTGGTCCCTTGGGGCAAATCCCCTGTTGTCTTTCCACAGTAAAACTCTAAACCCATTAGCACTTTCTCTCACTACTTGACTGGCCTATATCTCTTTTTCTATCTGTCTCCTGAATAATATACTTCATATTACTTCTTGTGCACAAGGCATCAATGGGAATAAAATAAAGGGGTTAGACTAAATTATCTGTAAAGATCCTATTTGCATTCTTTTATCCTAGGCAAGCGAAGGAAGATCAACCAATAACCAAAAATTAGACAGGAAGTGGAAATTAGTTGGGGAGCATACTAATTTCCCCTAAACCAAAAGACTAACTCTTTCCCTGCCAATTTGGTTTGCTTTAAAATTACATCGATCTAGTATTTAAATTTAGCTAAGCTGGGCTAGCTTTAGTCACAAATAAAGAAAGCCCTCATCTACATGGTATGATTTGAAGGGATCAATATGCCCCCTAATAAAAACTGTATCTCCAATTTATGGATAAATCTCCACAATTGGTGATTCATTCCTTTGGATTAAGAAATGTACTCTTCAGGCTCTTCCTAGAGATTGAAAATCCCTGTTTGTCATACCACTCATTAAGTTCATAATATTTGAGCATGGGTAAGTTTGTCAGGTTATTTTCCTCTCTGAAAGGAGTCCCAGAGTTGTAGAGCCTTGGGTACATTTGAGAATGGGCAAAAGGCAGAACAAAGGCAAGGAGAAGCAGACAAAGGCAGAAGTTGGGGGAGGCGGGGAATCCCTACAACAAGCTCTATCGACCTCACCATTTTGCTAAATAAACCTGGCTCCTTTCTCTATTTTCTCTAGGTGCTCCCCCTCAGTCCACTGGTAGCCTCCATTTGGGTCCAGTGTTTGTCTATTTGCTTTTGGCTATATGAGCCAAAGATTACTTTGGAGAACATTAATAACTCCAAGCAGTAAATGCAAAATAAATCATCTTCTCTGCACTCCTAAGCCTGCCTCTGAGGCCGACAGTCTATTCTATGTAGTCCCAGGGAGACTCATCCATTTCCACTTGGAGTATGTCAGCCTGAGTCAGGGCAGAAGCAATGGGCTTGGGGGACCAGGGACCCTGAGTAGAGCCAGCTCGGTGTTCCCCAGAGCTACAGGACAAAGATGATTCTGGAATGCAGACCATCTACAACAATTGCCTAGAACAAGATGGAGGAATGGAGTTTAGGGACTCTGCACTGATTTCAACTGAATTTTAAGGCTGCCAAACTGCCTTGGCATAAAAGGCACAACTAGGGGAAAGAGGAGAGCAGTCAGCTTGGGAACGATCCAAAAAGGAAAAAATGCAGATGAGATGAATGAGTGGGAAAGAGATTCATGTAAAGACTTGACAACTCCCCCTCACCTCTAGTCCTTGGCACAAACTAAAAAATGATTCTATTGTCCTATGCATGACATCAGAGTAGTTGCTTTCCTTGCTAGACTGGTAAGATTTATTTCCAGTAAAGACAACATTCCAGGTGTGCCTTAGACACAGCCTTATGTGGGGGTTTTGTTTACTAATTTTCTAAAAGAGAATTCTCCCAGAGTTGCCTGGAAGGCATTGCTATCTCTTTTCCACTACCACTTTTCTACTAGCTGGCTTTTCAGGGCAGCAGATTACTTCTCCAAATTCTTAATCATGGACGTCTCTCACTTCTTTCTCTTTCAGTTCACCTAAAACTTGAAGTTGGGTTTTGCAGAGTAAGGATTTTGCTAATATATAAGGGAAAGAGAGTCAAACAAATCCAATTTACATAGTTCAGAATTACTGAGTTACAGCATGCAGGACTCTGACCTTATGGTATCTCTCATAAATAGCTGCCATTGGTTTGGGGACTAATGAGTGCCAATCTTCAATGCTTAGCCTATCAGCCATGCTTACTCAGAAAAGAAATCTAAGATGTGATTCTTTCTTCTCACAACAAAGCTTAACTCCATGTCCCATATCAAAGTCAGAACGGAAACCAGAAGTCCAAGAAAAATGCTCACATCTCTCTATAACACAAAGAATGGGAGATGTTCTGAGTATCTATCTGTTACAAATTGGTTGGTTTTTTTTTTTTTGCTTTTGAAGTAAATTAAATATGTTCCTAAAAAAGTTCAGCATGAGAGAAATTGGAATTTAATTTGACACGGTACATGTGGAGACGGGAAATGAGGATCCGGCATAAAGCACCCTCAGTGCTCATAGGTGACCAGGGAGTTTGCCTGGAAACCTAAAGCAGCCTGAACTCCTATTGCAAGCTGTGGAGTCTGGTTACTCATCCATCAGCTGACGGTGAATGATCAATGCTTAATATAATTAGAGCCCCTACCTTTCAGAGTGTTGTTTCCAGGCATTGTGAACACCTGTTTAAAAATCGAAATGCCCAGGGGACTAGCACAGAGAATTTCATTTCTATCCCATACACTAACCATTTTCAAATGAGATAACGTATGTAAAGCATTTTGCAAAAGAAATTAAACCACCACATAAATGTGCGCTATAAATTTTACTATTGCTGTTTGACTACTAAGATTCCAGCCTGAGATAAGCCAACTCATTTTTGTGTACTCGCTTATATGTTTTCTCTCCCACTTAGAATGAATGCTTTTGAGGGCAGGAAGTGTTTTTGCTTTGTAGTTGTCTTCACTGTTATCCCCAGCTATCACTGCAAGGTCTGGCAAATAGAAAGCACTTAGTAAATGCTTGTTGATTCAGTGAGGACAAAAAGGTGGAGAGAGAGGAGGAGTAAAGATAGAGGACGAATCAAATGAAAAAATAGCAGAACACAGGGATCAAAGGACTCCTTCTTCTTCCATGAACACCAGCGAGACTTCTTTGACTTGGCAAAGTTAAACTATATTCAAACACCCACCTGGTGCCTCTGTCCCCCATCCACTCCCTCCATCAAGAGGCTGGCCATTTGGTACAAGATACTAAATGGAGAAGGGGGAACTCTAGCACTTTTCCCTCTTCTCCTCCCCCAATTCTCTTCAGTCTTATCTTTCCTCCATAATAACTTTTGAGATGGAGAATCCATAAATTAGTCAGAAGACCTGGGTTCAAATCCCTCTTTTGATACTTACTACATGTGTGGTCTTGGGTAAGTCTCTTAACTTTCTTGAGTCTCATATTCCTCATTTGTAAAATGAGGGGCTTGGACCAGATGACTTTTAAGGACATGGAGACAGGAAGGCCTGAGGTCATGTCATTTCACTTTGCCTCAGTTTCCTCACCCATAAAATGGGCATAACAGCACCTATCTCCCAGAGTTGTGAGGATCAACTGAGATAACGCATCAAAAGTACAAACCTCAAATAACTATATAAATGTTGCTGTTGTTGTTGCTGCTGCTGTTCTTGTTAAAAGATTCTTTCCAGCTCTGGATCTCTGATTCCCCTAGGATATCCTGACCTTTCCATTGGTCCTGCAGCTGAACTTGGTAATTATGTTGTCTGCTATAATTAGAGTATGAGCTACCAGAGAGAAGGAACTCTCTCACCTTTTCTATTTGTATGCCTAGCATTTAATACCATGCTTAGTACATAGTAAGATCTTAATAAGTTCTTTTAAATTCATTCATTCAAGATCCTTTGATCACACTCTCCACTGATGCATATTTATCCAGGGCTCTGTCCAGCATGTGATGCAGAATGGGACCCCTCATAGTACATTCAGAACTAGCCCTTATTATTGAAGGATACTGCCTTCCTCTGTTTGGGGATGAGGAAGGTTTGTTTTCCTGTGTTGGGAAAGAAGGAACTCTGTTTCCCTGTATTTTGTGCCTTTTCTTTTCTATTGCTTTATTTTCTCTTTTTTTCTTTTCTTTTTTGTTGCTGCTGATTATCTTAATAAGGTTTTCTGTAGTTCTCTTCCTCCAAATTCCAAACCCAATATTCTATGCTCAGGAGAAGACTCCCCAATTGTGAACTGCCCCTTTGCTTTTCTTGGGCTGAAAAATAAGTTTTGGATATGGAGTGGGTATGAGTGCAGAAAATTAAAGTAGTATGAAGACCAGGATTTTATTCCTTGTCAATCACAACCCTGCTAATACAAATTCATTGGGATCCCCGAGAAAGAAGCAAGACTGACTTCTTCAGGCTACGTTTTCTCTTACAAAATTTTTGTTGCCTGATGAACTCCACACCCCCTTTCAGTCTGAGGCAAGTCCAAACCTTGTTTGCTTGCTTTTCATTTTTATCAGGTGATAGCCCACTCTCATGTCTCTTTGGGGTATAGAAATGACTGAGTTTTCAAATGCTATGTCAGAGAAGTACAGATGTTGACAGGTTCTACTAGTCTGGAAAAGTTTGTGGGTTCATGGATTTTTGAGCTGAAAAGTACCTTAGAGTTAACCAAATGCAACCACCTCACAAATGATTTCCTCAAAAACATGAAGGCAGTGAGTAGCAGTGCCAAGCTTTGAACTCAGATCTTCTGACTCAAAATCCCAAACTCTTTCTACTACAGCACACTACTTCAGGTCCTCTTCCATGGACTGTGCCAGATAAATGTGGAGAAGCTCACCACCAGTAGACTAGCTCTGGCAATGAATGTTTTGACCATGGTGACCCATGAAACAAAGAAAAATATACAATGGCCCTCGTGTCTATGCATTCTGCAGGAATGGTGGCAGGGAAGCAGAAAGAGAAGCACAGAATACTAAGAATAACCTAGATTTTACCCTGCCAGTGAACATTAACTTTGCTGTTTGTCCCCTAAATGTGGGATCTTTATCCAGGGACAAAACAAAATAATAATGTTCATACAACTGGAGGAACTGAATCATTACAATCTTGACAGTCTTGCTATAAATGAAAGTAGGATACAAAAGGAAGTTGCTCCTAAGTGGAAGGCTGACTTACTTGTTCTCCTTAGCAATGCAAATTAAGAAGTTGGCAGAGTTGATTTTAAGATGTGTCAAAAAAAATCAACCAACAGAACAAAAAAATATCATTTAATGGGACATCTGGACATCTTGGATTGCAGACTCACAATAAAAAAGTCTACAGTGTAGATAATTGTAGTCTAGGTGCCAACATCTGTTACAAAGGACAAAGGGGTAGAAAACCAAAGAATTTTTGAATTAAATGATAACTGAGCCACAATCTACTCCAACCTAGACTTGCAAAAGAATCTCCACTGCCACACACACCTAACAAGTGGTCATCTAGTCTCTACCTTTAGTGAGAAGGAATCAACTACCTCCTATGACAGATCATTACATTTTTGGAGAGCTCTGAATATTAGAAAAAAATCTCTAAATGTAGCTCTTTACAACTTCTTTCCATGCCTCCTAGTTCTGCCTTCTGAGACCAAGCAGAACAGTTAGAGTCCCTCTTCCACGGGACTGTCTTCCAAATGCTCAAAGGCCATTGGCATCTTCCTTAGAGTCTTATCTTCTGCAGGTCTAACATCACCAAACTGTTCAATTGATCCACAGGCATGAACTCAAGGTCCTTCGCTGACAAAGGCTTTGTGCCAAAAACTAGACAAACTTCTACAATCCCTGCCAATCTAGTCCTCAGAAAAATGATGAAATGAGGTTTACTTTCAGGGATTCTCTATCCCCCTTTTGGCCCTGGCCACATGTGCTTTCCATGCTCCCCACACACTTCCTATGAAGGTCCACTCTTTCTAGTGAGTATAGATATATTCACATGAGCATAAGTTCAAGTTTTAATGAGGTGGGGGAGTAGGGGAAGAGAAATGTTATATTATTACCTCTATTTGTATGGCTATTTAATGAATATGCCTTTGTAATGAATTAAGTATGTCATCTTGCTGACTGGTAAAATATAGCTATATCAGTGGGGGCTCATAAGCTACAATTTAAAGGAGATTCTGACCCACAAAAGACTTAGATCTTGGGTGGCAAAATGGGTGATTCAGAATGAAAGGGAGCACATAGGCTTCACACACACAAAAATCAAATGATAAAATATCAATAACTACCGACCCCAAAGCCTGCTTTTCATCACTACAAAATCTTTAACAGAACACTCTACATATCACAGGAATCCTTAATGAAAAGCATGAGTAGGAAAGAGGTAGTTTTTCTCAAACAACATTCTGAAGGCAACCACACATTTCCGGCAATATAAATGGCTGAAAGGTGTGGCAGATGGACGATCCCTCTGCTCTTATATTTTTATTATAAAAAAAGCTTTTGATCTAACACAGTAAAGCTACACCTTAAAGACTCTCTTCTCACAAGATTTCTCACATATATATTTCGGATTTATGCAAGATTACTTGAAAAATCACACAAGAGATAACTAAACTTCATATTATTAATATCAAGCATAGCATAAAGCAGGGAGATATATGCTCACCAAAGTGATTAGCATTATTTTAGAGGATGTCCATTATAAATAAAAGAAGGTTTCCCTATAGATCAGAGATTCTTAACCTGAGGTCCATGAACGTGTTTTTTAAAATATATATTTTGATAATTATTTCAATATACCTGTAGCAGGAAGGTCAGTAAGGAGGCTATCGTAATAGTATGGGAAAAAGGTGACAAGGGGCTGATTAGGTGGTGGCTATGTGAATGAAGTGAAGAGGATATATATGAGACACATTGTGAAGGTAGAAGTGGCAAGATTGGTTAACAAGATTTGGATATTTAAGGGCGGGTGATAATAAGAAGTGGAGAATGCAATAACGGTTTTCAGCCTGAGTGACTAGTGTCTTTAAGTATACTGGTGCCCTAAATAGTAATACAGAAGTTTGAAAAAGGAGCAGAGTCCTGGGGAAAAGATAGTGAGTTCTGATTTGGACATAATGAGTTTGAGATACCTATGGAACTTCTAGCTCAAAATGTCCAGGGAACCATTAGTGACATGAGCCTTGAACTTAAGGGAGAGACTTAGGTTTGATATGTAGATCTAGGAGTTGTATGTGTAGAGATGATAATCCATTGAAATATTGAAACCTATGTATGAGTATATTTGTGTGAGTGTATACACACACGTGTATATATGTATATATGTGTGTATATATGCACATACATACACGTGTGTGTTCACACTGCTAATTCTTCGGTGGTGCTATATAATTGGGAAGCATGAATACCACTATCTAGAATGAGTCAGAATTGCAGGTGACCCAAAGGACAAAGGTGGGTTTAAGTTGACTGTAGGATGTTGCCAATGATTTGTCATACTCCAGAAGTGTGGCTCTCTCTCCACCCTTGTGGCTCCCCTCTCCCATTAATGACCTCCATTTTGGGGAAAAGACCAAGTCAGCCATCCTCCATGCCTTGGTGTCAGAATCCCCTCCCTACCCCCACCCTTTCTCATGTTCCAAGGAGCCCTGAGGTCCTTGAGGGAAGGACCTATCTTTCTTTTCACTCATGCTTGTATCCCCAATTTTTATTAGCATAGTGCCTGGCATATAGTAAGAACTTAATAAATGCTTGCTGACTTGACTTAACCTGTAGTAAAAACAAAACAAAACAAAACAAAAATCCATTACCTGGGGCATCTGCTACTGGAAAGGGAAGTTAGCTGCTTGTGAATCCAGCATGAGAGAAAATAAATGGATAGCTTGCTACATAAGTACCCTGGAGATGCTAAAAAAAAAGCCTTAAGAAGTCCATTAGTGTGTGAGGTGTACACTCTATGGGAGAATCCTGAATGACAGATAAAAATTGCAAGGGATAAAAAGGAGTTTTGGCGGGAGTGGGAACATTCATCTTTGATAGAGAAAATGTTCACACCACGAAGATCTCTGGTTGATCTCAATAGTTTGAGGCAGCTGGTGGCACAGTGGATAGAGCACTGGGCTTGGAGTTAGAAAGACCAAAGTTCAAATCCTACCTCAGACATGTCCTAGTTTCAGGACCCTAGACAAGTCACTCAACCTTTGTTTTCCTCATCTGTAAAATAGAGATAGTAATAGCACCTACCTCCCTAGAGTTGTCAAGATCTCATGGGCTGATAATTGTAAAGTATTTAACTTAGCACCTAGCACATAATTGGCACTATAAAATGTTAGCTATTATAATCATTGGCAAATAGCAATTATTTTTCCAAAGAAATTATAAATCCACATAAGAGATACAAACAAAACGCTACATGAAAATCTAGGACAAAAGATTGTTGCTGACTCCTGTGACTGGGAAAGGCATCATGGTGGAATTGACATTTTATCTGGACCTTAAAAGATGAATTGTATTTCAATTGACAGCAACGGAGGGAGAAAATTAGGAGGAGGGGATTTCAGGCATAGGGAATAATATGACTAAAAGTAATCCATCAAAATGGCCCAAAGACGTGTCTAAGGGCCATAAAATAGTCGTCTGGCTAGAATATAAATTATCTGCAAAAGAATCAAAAAAAACAAGTCTGGGAAGGTCTTACCGAGGGCTATGGATGCCAGGCTTTTAATTGGGAAGCAACAGGGATCCACTGCAGGGTTATCATTCATCCACTCAACAAGCATTTATTTATTAAGTGCTGACTATGTGCCAGGCACTGTGTGAGGGTGCTGGGGATACAAAGACAAAAACAAAAGCCCTCAAGACGTCTTAGAAAAAGCAACATGCACACAACTAAGTAAATTCAAAATGTATATGAAGTAATTTCTGGAGTGGGATACTAACAACTGGAAAGATCAAGACAGGCCTTAAAGGCAGCAAGGTGGTTAGAATAGAAGATCTGGAGTCAGGAAGACCTGAGTTCAAATCCTGCCTCATACACTTACAAGTTATGTAGCTCTGGGCAAAACAGCCTCAGTTTCCTGTAAAATATAGATAATAATAACACCTACCTCCCAGGACTGTTATGCAGATCAAATGAGTTTTCTTGTAAAGCACTTCGCAAACCTGAAAACTCCATATGAGTATTAAGTCTTCTTGCAAACCTTGGGCACTTGAGCTTGGCCTTGAAGGAAGCCAGAGATTCCAAGAAAGGGGCAGAGCAAGCTCATTCCAGGCATCAGTGGCAGCCCATGAAAAAGCAGAGGCAGATGTCATGTTTTGCACAGTAAATGAGCCAGCAGGAGGCCAGCTTGTCTTGAACAAAGAGTGGGTAAGGAGGATTAATGGACAATAAGCCTGGAAAGTTGGTGAGGGATGGACAGTGAAGAGTTTTAAATGTCAAACAGAGAAGTTTCTATTTGATACTAAAGAAGCTATTGAAGTTTCTTGAGCATGGGAGTGACATGGAAAGCTAGGCTTTCAGAAAATGATTAGGAGAATCAGTTTGATAGCAGTGTGAAAGAAAAATTAGAGTGGCGAGAGGCATGGGGCAAAGAGAACAACTCAGTGATATTGTGGCTGTAAGGGTCTAAATCAGCAGTCGGAATAAAAAGGATAGATCCAGTACAGGTCAATTCAATTTAATTCAACAAACATTTACCAAGTACCTTTGTGTTGTTGTTCAGTCATTTTCAGCCCTATCTGACTCTTCATTATTCCATTTTCTTGGCAAAGACTGCCATTTCTTTCTCCAGCTTATTTTATAGATGAGGAAACTGAGGCAAACAGGGTTAAGAGACTTGCCCAGGGTCATACAGCTTGTCGGTGTCTGAGGCCAGATTTGTACTCAGGAAGAGGAGTCTTTCTGACTCAAAGCTTGGCACTCTATCTACTGCATCATCTACCTACCCACTAAATGCATGCTTTTAATTGGGAAGCAGTAGGGAACCACTGCAGGGTTATCATTCTTCCACTCAACAAGCATTTACTTATCAAGTGCTGACTATGTGCCAGACAATGTACTAAGATGTTGGGAAACAAGAAAGGACAAACAGCTTCTGTCCTCATGGAGTTTACATTCTACTTGGCAGCAGGAAGGGGAGGGAAGACAACAGAATCATGGATTCAGAGCAGGGAAGGACCTGAGAAGTCATCTACTGCAACTTTTCACTTTACAGAGAAGGAAACTGACTGAGACAGAGGAAGTGCCTTGTCTGACCCCACTCATAACTTGTAAGTGGCCCAACTCCTGGGATTCAAACCCCAGGGCTCTTACTACTCTGCTGTAAGCTGTCATCTATCATAGGGTGAAAGAGCCAATGACAGAAGTCTTGACTTTTACTGCTGGAAAGAGTCTAAGAGAAGGAAATAAAGGCTGTTTAGAACAGAGAAGGCTTACGGGGCACGAGACAGCTGTCTTCAAGCCTTTGGAGGGATCTTGTGGAAGAGGAATTATATCTGTTCTATTTAGTCCCAGGGGGTATAATTAGAAGCAATGGATAAAAGTCACAGGAGTAGATTTCAGCTCAATATTTAAAAAATTTTAAAGCACCTGGCAATATTTAGAGTTGTCCAAAAGTGGAGTGACCCTCCTCAGAATTGTTTTTTTGTATTTAAATCAGGGATTCCCAACCTGGGATATGTGTATCCCAGGGATATGAAAATCTTGTCAAAGAGGAATCAGATAATATTTTGTTAAAAAATTATATCACCCTACTGAAATTCATATCTTTATTTTATTTCTTATATGAAGATACATAGTAAATTCTAGAATTTTTTGCCTTTCATATTAAATAGATGGTAAGGCATTTGAGGACAGGACAATGTCAGATTTATTTTGTTTGGGCATATTTCTTACATTGGGTTTGGGGTTTTTTTTGCCTTTAAAAAAAACTGTGGGAAAGGAGAGAGAAACAGGAGGCCTGGAGATGGTGTTGCCAAAAGAAGAAGAAGAAAAGAGTATAATGGAAGCATTAAAAAAACACACACTAGAAAACAGAAGGAGCCCAGGAAGAATCAAAGACAAACAGGACAGCTTTGAAAGTCACAAGCCAAATTTATTATGTAAATTATTAAAAGAAAAGCAAGCTATAGATAATAACATTCATAATTCCATGCATAAATCTATTTTTTCTGTTCTACTTTGCACATGGAAATGCTCATTTTATTTTATTTTTGAGTTCAAAGTTTTTAAATGAAAGGGGTTTTACTGAAAGCCAAGAGATTTGAGTACCAAAAAATAAGTAAAAATAAAAGATCAGGAACTCCTTCATGTTTTTAGAGCAAGGAAGGCCCTGAGAAATCAGCTAGTTCCATGCTGCCATTTTACGGATGAAGAAACCATGGTCTCAGAATAATGAAGTGGCCTGCCCAGAATCATGCTGGCTAAATAGAAGACCCAGAATCCTCTGAATCTGCATCCAGGGCTTTCATTACTCTGGTTTGTTGCCTCTCTCTAATATGCTGGTGATTATGGGAGGTCTTTCAATGGACTTCTTCCTTTGTTCAGAATGTTGGAGTATTTCCTCTCAGTCAGGGGGCTGGACTGGATGACCTCTGAAGTCCTTAGAATTATAGTCTTTAAAGCTGGGAAGGGCTGAGAGCTCAATTATCAACCTATCTACGAGCATTCACTAAATGCCTCCTATGTGCCAAGGACTATGTTAAGGACTCATGATTCAAAGACAATATACAAGTCAATATACAACATATAAGAAATATACACAAGTCAATATGTAATATATACAATATATAATATGCGATATATAATATACAAATGAAGAGAAAGTACTTTTAAGAAATATTATTAGACTAAGATAGTATGGATTCCAGAGTCAGGTGTTAATGCTAATAACCAGGAGGTTCAAGAAAGACCTAGTATAGAAGATGGTACCTGAGCTGGGTTTTGAGGGAAGCTAGGCATTCTAAGAGTTAGGAGGGCAATCCAGGAACGGAGCAGACATGGCAGTTTCATTTTGTCTGAAACTGAGAGCTAGTGAAGGGGATAAAGTGAAGTAATACTGGAAAGGTATGTGGGACCCAGACTGTGGGAGGCTTTAAATGCTAAGCCCAAAATATCTTGCATTATATGCTATAGGTTATGGGGAACCAAAAATGGTTTTTGAGTATGTGAGGGGAAAAGGGGTGGATGTACTTAGATCTGAGTGTTAGGAATATCTATTTAGCAGGCTTCTGATAGGACTTGCTAATTAATTAGAAGTAGGAGGTAAAAGGGAGGGAACGTAAAAAATAACAAGGCTAGAGAATCTCTGGAACCACAGATCTACAGAATTGGGCCAAGTCTCTGAGCCATAGGGTGGAGGAGGGAGAGGAAGGGTCATCTGGGTCACTGACCCCACCCCCACCTTGACTTTGGCATCCCAACTCTGAGTGTCAGAATAGCATGGCACTCCCTCCTTGCTCTAGTTGAGGTCAAACCTCCTGGTCATTCACATGGAGGGAAAACAGCTCCTATCCCTGCCTCCCTTTTCTTTAGGATTCTTTAGGGACTTGAATGGATCAGCTTTAATAGGTTTATTATGCAATGATGAGCTCATGGATAAATGATTCCATCCGTCCACAATTATTCAGATGTAGGTCACAGCAAATTCTGCCTGAGCAGGAGAATCCAGACGTTAATTAAGTGAGAATCAATGGCCAACCCTCCACCCAGCATCTTGTCCCCCAACTGGGGGAAAGGGCATGCTCTGCTGAGAATGGAGCGTGGTATGGGCAGTGCTCTGGAGTACTCTACTATAGGCATGGCCATTCTGCCCCACAAACAGTCAGGTGTGGACTAGAATATAAGTGATCATGGGGAGAATTAAGATGGGCATAGAAGAGGTGGGCACATGGACATGACTCCTCACCCCAGGCATCAGGGCAGCAAAGGACAGAAACTTAGAGATCTCAGAGCCATTGCCAGCCATTTCCTGGGGCCTTATTGTGCCAGCCTTCATCTGCAAAGGGGACACCCCTTTTCCAAGAGTAGGTGTGCATGAGTTACCCTGGACACCCTCCTCTTTCAGCCGAACCAACCTAGTGAGCAGCATCAGGCATCTTTGAGATGGCAGAGTTAGTGGAAAGAGTCCTGGGCCTGCCATCAGAGTGGCCTGGGTTCATGATACAGAAATGTAGAGGTCATTTAAATCCCCTCATTTGACTTCCTCATATCATAAAATAATGAAAGACCATAGGATTCTACAGCTAGAAGGGGACTTCTACATAGATTCTACACCTACCTCTACAGCTAGAAGGGGACTTCAGATGTCATCTGACCCAAATTATGTGATAGATGAAAAGATTAAGACCAAATAAAGCTAACTGACATGTCTGAGTTCACACAGGTTATAAGTGGCAGAGCTGGATTTGAACCCAGATCCCACAACTCCAAGTTCGATCCTCCGAATTGAAACTCTTTACCCTGTACCATTATACCTTGGAAGTAGAATAGTTATCATTCATAAAAGCATAGTTTTCTTATAGCTACAACAATAGCAAATATTTATATAGTGCTTAATGTGTACCAGGCGCTGCACTAAGCACCAAGCACTTTATAATTATTACCACATTTGATCCTCACAACACTCCTGTGAGGTGGATGCTATTATTATCCCCATTTTACAGTTGAGGAAACTGAAGCAGAGAGAGATAAGTGACTTGTCCAGGGTCACACAGCTAGTAAGTTATCTGAGGCTACATTTGAACTCCAGGTCTTCCTGACTCCTGGCCTGGAGCTCTATCTTTTGTACCACCTAGTTGCCAATTCTATAGTGGGGGAAACATCCCAAATATTGTTCTGTTTCATATCACGTAGGGCTGTATTTGTTTAAGGATAGATATGAATCAGACTAGTCTCAGCCTCTGAGCTGGGACTCTCTGGGACTCTGAGCCTCTCTGCTCAGCTGGGGCTGGTGGGTGCTCGCCTTTCAAAGTTCTCCTCCCTGCTCCCCTCTCCCCCCAACTTAATTATAACTCGCTTTGGTCATGGGCTGCAGCAAGTTCATTTTCATTCCCTTTTGTTACCAATAAAAGCTCATTGTTCCCATCCCCAAACAGGCCCATCTCCCCCTTACCCAACAAGCCCGCAGGACAAAAGTAAATTGCCTCCTAACCAACTCATGACCTCTCTGTCTTTTCATTAAGGCAAGTTGACTCTCAGAATTTTTAAGGCCAGGGCTGCCCAGGAGGCTATGAGAGAGTGGGGGTGGAGGACCAGCAACCCCTTTCCTGCCCAGAGCCTTCTTCCCCCACCCACTCCAAACTCCATTGGAGAGCTGGCCTCAGATAAGAAGCACCAGCACTGAGAAAATAAGTTTTATACTCTAGTGATAACGAGGTTCTCTAGGCTTCAACCCCTCTGGGCCATGAAAGATTTGACTGAATAGCATACAAAGATTTTGAGCACTGTAGGTCCTTTTTCCAAATAAGAAAGCACTCAGAGCCTAACTCAGCCTTGGACTCTGTTAAGAGAAGTATAGTATCCAAGGCGAGGGAAATGATAGTTCCCCCATAGTCTGTCCTGGTCAGACCACATCTGTAGTACTGTGTTGAATTCTGGGCACTTTTAGGAAGAATAATGATAAACAATAGAGAGTACCCAGATCAAGGGGCAGTTAGGTGGCTTAGTGGATAAGAGTGCCTGGCCCAGAGTCAGGAAGACCGAAGTTCAAATGTGGCCTCAGTCACTTAACCCTGTTTGCATCAGTTTCCTCATCTTTAAAATGAGTGGAGAAGGAAATGGCAAACCACTCTAGTATCTTTGTCAAGAAAACCCCAAATGCAGTCTTGAAGGATTGGACAGGACTGAAATGACTGAACAACAAAGAGAATACCCAGAGCAGTGTGTCTTCTTACACAGCTAGGGCACAGTGGGAAGATGGATGGATTTGGGCCTTGGGCTACTTGAATTCTTGTCTCAGCTCTATTGCTGTCTCCCCAGGTGACCATGGACAAGTCGCCTAAATATTCTGTGCACTGGCTTCCTTGTGTAGAAAATGAGAGGGCTGGACCAAATGATCTCCATGGACCATTCCCGATCTATTTGTATCTGGACTGGAAGCCAGGAAGCCCTAGTTCTAGTCTCAGCTCTTACATTAACTACCTTAACTCCTTCTCTGGACTTTGCCACTATGACTCAATCTTCTTTCTCTATCCCTTTGGGACCCTTCTGTTGGTGAGTTCTTCCAGGAACATCCATTTGGGGGAAGGGCCCAGACCAAATCATCCCTCATTCTTAGCCCTTTGCCACCTTGCCTCCATCAGTACTCTTTTTTCAGCTCCCCCTTTATGTATTATCTTCTCTCATTAGAAATAATCTCCTTGAAGTCAGGGGCTACCTATCTTTTTAGCTGTATTTGTATCTCTACCATTTAGCACAATGCTTAATAAAGGCTCACTGATTGACCTGATTACCTTCCTGACCTTAGGCAAGTTACTTAACCTCTGTCTCTTTCCTTACCTCTAAAACTAGAAAGTTGGCCTAGGTGAAGCCTAAAGTGCTGTCCAGCTCTAAGAGACTACACTAAGGATTGAGTGAGTGATGTAGATTAAGAAGAAAGGTCACTCTGGGCTGAAAAGTTTTCACAGAAGAGATGGGGCCAGAATTGGTTCTTCAAAATGAACGAGATTCCTTTTTTGTTGAAGGAAAGAACTGGAAACAAAGAAGGCACTGTGCTACAAAGAAAGAAGCAAGGCAGAAGACTGCCCTTGCCCTCAAGGAGCTCACAGTCTAATGAGGGAGACAGTGTGAAAAGAACCATTTGCAGAGAGAGAGAGAGAGAGAGAGAGAGAGAGAGAGAGGGAGGGAGGGTGGGGAGAGGAGAGGAGAAGGAGGGGAGATGAAGGGAAGATGACAAAGTCAGAAATAAACAACAAAGGAAAGACACTAGGATTAAGGGGGATTAGGAAAGGCTTCTTGTAGAAAGGGGTAAATGGCAAAAGGCTGAGCAAATGAAAGTATTTATATATAATGCAATAAGAAATGACAAAAAGGAGGTATTCTGAGAAACCTGGGACAATTTAATGAGTAAAGTGACAGAAGCAGGAAAACAATTTATATAATGGCTAGGTCATTGAAAATGAAAAAGACTGAAAGATTCCACTGGATGCAATGCCCAGTCATGAGTCTGGAGGACTGATGATAAAGCTCCTTGCTCTTGGCAGAGAGATGATGGACTAGAAATGCAAGAGGAGACGTACATTTTCAGAAACAGACACTGTATCATTTTGTTTTTCTTCTCTGTACTTATTTGTCATGAGAGAGGGCTTTTTTGTGGGGGAAGAGAGGGGAGCTATAAGGGCAAAATAATTTGATGGTAGTGACACCAACAAAGAAAGAACATCAATGAAATGCTAAAAATACACAGAAGAGAATAGAATCTACTTACCTATCTACTCATCTACCTACCTGTCTACTTATCTACCTACTACATATCTATCTGTCTCCCTACTTACATATCTACCTTCCTACCTACATATCTATCTACCTACCTACACATCAACCTTCCTATCTATCTACTTACATATCTATCTGCCTTCCTACTTACATACCTATATGCCTACCTACATATCTAACTATGTATTTTAAAAATAAGTTGTATAGAATACTAGAGACCCATGGTGTCACATACAACTCTCTTTTTCTATTCATCATATAAGGAATGTTCATGTTCGTTATTGTTTGTTGAGTGTCATAATAAAAAGAAAATATGTGTGGTTTGTAGAGGCAGAGGATAAAAAACTCAAACTACTTGCACCCATCCTAATTTCTTCCATCTCCCTTGCTTGAAACTTTGCCATGGCTGAAAGGACTAGGTAAGAACTCTCTAGGCATTAAATATTCCAAGACACATCCAACATCCCCAAGAGGTCACTGGGGGATCCCTGAACTTTGTAGCCCAGATAGAGTTTGTGATTCATCTTTGGGTCCTTCAAAGGAAATAATAGGTGGAAAAAAACACTATACAGATGTAAGGAATGATGATGACCAAACAGGAACAGACAAATTACCAGATGATGGTGATGGTGTAGTTGCCTGATTCACCACTGGGTGGAAGTATTTATGTGAAAGCAGACTGAGACCAGGGTGCCTTGAAAGGGGCTAAACCTGGCTTCGGCCCTGTTTGAGTGACAAAATTGGCACCTCTGCTACAGTCATTCACAAACTCCAGCTCTTTCATGGAGACCTCCATTGTTCTGGAACTGAGGTGGAGAAGGGTCTTCTCACACAGAAAGACTCATATTTCAATATTCAATGAGTCAGTAAAACTCATACTTCAATATTTCAAAAAGAATTTCCAAACATTAAGGCATTGAGAGGAGAAGGAAATAGGTGTCACAATTTAGGGGTAAAAACAAAACCCTTAGACATGGAATCAGGAAACCTGGATTCTAAGCTAGGCTCTCGTTCTTTCAGTTTGGACAAATCAGTTCACCTCAGGATCCCATAATCTCAGAATTGGGCACTGTGCCCTTCTCTAATACATCCTTACATTGATTTTACCACAAGGGTTCTTTCAGAAAGCATGTGTCATCCACAGCCCACTAGGCTCTTCCCACAAGCTTCCAACATCTAAGATGCTGGATGCTTCATCTGTTTGAAATCACAGAGCTCTAATCCAAGAGGTACCATTGATTCTAGTACAATTAACACCTTCTCAGTCCCTGTCACTGATCCTTTAATTCTCATATCCAAAGCTCTATTAAGAGAAGGAGACTTTTACCCTCTGAATGTGTCCAGAGAAAGAAGTCTTTTCTTCCTATGCTCTTCAGGTGGAACACGCTCAGGGAAGCGAGGCTCTGATGCCTGAAAAAGAAAGAAAGGAGGGTAAGAGTGGCAGGTGCTATTGCCATCAGTCCCAAAGAATTAGAGTTGGAAGGACCCTTGGGGATCATCTTGTCTAATTCCCTCGTTTTACAGATGAGGAAACTGAGACTGGGAAAATGAAGCAGCTGATTCATAGGATCACAGGAACATGGACTTCAAGCTGGTAAGGTGTGTTGTTAAGCAAAATTGTCTCATTAGCATGGCTTTTGTTTCTTTTGAGTGGAAGTACTTTCAGCTGTTAAGTGCTAAGCCCCAGGCCCAGGGCCCTGTCAGGTGTGAAACCTGTGTGGGTGTGGATTG
>CM053624.1:47516226-47531561 GCA_028646595.1 Phalanger gymnotis | reverse complement strand
GTTTTTGCTGCGGTGGGGCCTAAATAAATTTCTTGTTGTTTTCTCCTTAGAGAATCTCTCATACCTTGCAATTTTGGACCATTCAAACATATACATGATTATATTTGAGATCATAAATTCGGCCTTCCTACTACATAAGGATGGACCTAAGAGGCCAGCTACTAGTCCAACCCCTTCATTTTACCCTTGTGGAAATTGAGGCTCATAGAGGTAAAGTGGATTGTCAAAGGTCATTCAGCTAGTGTTGGGTTTTGAACGCAGGTATTCCTGACTCCAACTCTAACACTCTACTTACCTGCCTGGGATGAGTCTTGACTCCCATCCTAATGATTTTTACATCCCTTTGGCTGTACTTATTTTGAGGGCACTTTAAAAATGTCTCCATTCTACATATGGAAAAATAAAGGCCCAATGCATGAGAAAGTGACAACATCAAGGATAAAGTAAAAATAGACTTCCTGGGATCTTGTGAGTCTATACCATATACTGACAAGGTATAATTTTCTCAGTGGGGTAAGGCTATTTGAAAACAACATAACTTTGAAATAAGCTCAAAAACCTTTTCAATAAAATGAATAAACAAAGCCTGTAGCATATGTATTTAAGATCACTATTCATACCCACTGGGAGAGGAAAGTCTGCCTGTAGGATAGAGAACAAATTTCCTAGTTCTCTGTCTAATCCAGAAGAGAATCACAGAGGCAAATATCTGCCAAGGACCAAGGAATCAGTCAATATCAAGCTTAGTTAAGAAAGGACTCATCTGTCCTCAGCAGAGAAGCAGTCTGGATACATGTGGGCCAAGGGAGCAGAACTGAAGACTAAGAAGTCATGAAGGAGTAGAGAATAATGACAAATGTGAGCATTGAACTCAATGATCTCTAAGGTGCCTTCTCGCTATAATATTCTCCGAGTCGATGAGGTTCAAGAAAGATGAATATAAAACAAGTAGAATGAGACAGATTTTTAGATATGGCCAATATGGGAACTTGTTTTACTTGACTAGGAATGTTTGTTTTCTTTTTTTTCAATAGAGGGGAGGTAGGAGGAAGAAAAAGATGCTTAATAATTTTTAAAATCAAATTTCATTTAAAAAACATTTAGATAATGTTTGTAGTTGATAGATCCATAAAGCAATATTTAAGAAAGTAAAGGATATTTTGATATTTGTCATGGTCCCCAGTCTCTTGAGAATGACAACATTGGAGGTCCACTAGACTTCCTCCAAATTATTCCCTAGGGCCCCTAACAGAGGCAGATTTCTGAATGGGAGAGAAGTGTCATCCTTGGTCTGCTGGTGATTTGTTGTGACCTTTGGCTTTATCTGCTTCATCTCCCACCCCTATCCTATTGGCCTCTCCTATTGGCTTACTTATCTAGGAATAGCAAGGCAGCTTCTCTTGCATGCCCCAAGTGTTATAGTATCATAATTTAGAACTGTGACAGAACTTCGAGACCATTTAGTCTAACCTCCTCATTTTACAGATGAGGAACTGAGGCTAAGAGTAGTTGTCACTCATGCTACCAGGGGTGACTTGACCATGGTCACGCAGATTGTGACTAGAAAGGTTGGATACTGAACTCAGGCACTTTGACTCTAAATTTGGCATGCTTTCCACCATGCATTAGCCCTTAGAACTAATAGCACAAATGCTGAAGCAACAGTGAAAATCAGAAAGGGAAAGAGAGACAGACAGACAGAGACAGAGCAATAGAGACAGAGAAAGAAGGAGGGAGGGGGAGACAGAGATACAGTGGGGAGGGAAGACAGGGGGACAGAGAAAAGCAGAGAGGAAGGAACACGAAAATGAAGGGAAACTTCTGGTGCCAGATGGTGGAATAAGGAAGGAACCCTCTGAAGCCCTCCTAAATTCCCCTCCAAACTTCTAAAATACAACCTCAGAATTGAAGCAGCTCTCCAGCCAAGCAGGAAAGAGTAGCAGCAGCCAGCCAGGCTCACAGCAGGGAACCTGCAGCAAGTCTCCAAACCTGGGGCAATCCACAATTGAGGCCTGCCCTTCAGCAAACCAGGAGCCCCAAGGAAAGTGAGCATTCTATGCAGCTCAGCCAGGTCCCACACCAAAGACCCCACCCTCAGCACAAGCCACCAGCAAATCCTGGACCCCACTACTGACCAGTAATGAAGCACTTTCCAAGAGCTGACCAACTGTAAGACCCCACCTCCAGGACCTACATTCAGAGACCCTGTTTCCATAGCAACCCATCCCTGGAGGAGGCCAGCAACTAAACCCTACACCCAGAGGAGGACAATAGGGAGGCCTCAGCCCCCCACCTCACCAGCATAAGCCAGAAGGGAAGCCTACCCTCCAGAAAAGCAAGCAGCTAAGCCATGAAGCCCAGTGAAAGCCAGCAGTAAAACCCAGAGTTCTAGCACAAAAAGCCTGGGACAATGAAGGACCAGAGCCCAACTCTCACATAAAAACACCAACTCACAAAAAGGAAGAAAAAAAACGAGGAAAAAAAAGAGCTTGACTATAGAGAGTCACTATAGTAACAGGAAGGATTAAGGCATAAACTTAGAAGAGGACAATAGTATCAAAATGGCTACATGTGAAGCCTCAAAGAAAAATGTAATTTGGTCTCAGACACCAAAAGAAATCCTAGAAGACCTTAAAAAGGATTTTAAAAAGCAAATTAGAGAAGTAGAAGAAAAATTTGGAAAAAAAATGAGAGTAATGTAAAAGAATCATGAAAAAAGAGTGAATAGCATGAGAAAAGATATACAAAAAAATTACTGAGGAGACTAACTTCCTAAAAAATAGAATTCACCAGATGGAAAAGACAGCACAAAATCTCACTGAAGAAAATAATTCCTTAAAAATTAGAATTGAACAAATGGAAACTAATGGCTCTGTGAGACATCAAGATATGATAAAACAAAATCAGAAAAGTAAAAAAAAAATAGAAGAAAAATGTGAAATTTCTCATTGGACAAACGACTGACCTAGAAAATAGATCCAGGAAAGATAATATAATTATTGGACTACCTGAAACTCATGATAAAAAAAAAAGGGCCTGGACAACATCTTTCAAGAAATTATATTTAAAAAACTTCCCTGACATATTAGAATGAAAAGGCAAAATAGGAAATTAAAAGAATCCTCTGCCTGAAACAGAACCCAAAATAAAAACTCCCAGAAACATCATAGCTAAATTCCAGGGAGGTCAAAGAATAAATCATAGAAACAATTGATATTTTCATTAAGGAAAATGACAATAATGAGACAACATACCAAAATTTGTGGGATGCAGCCAAAGTGGTACTTAGGGGAAAATTTATATCTACAATTGGTTACACCAATAAAATGAAGAAAAATTAAATCAAAGAATTGAGCATGCAACTAAAAAAACTAGAAAAAGAACTTACTAAAAATCACCAATTAAACACCAAGTTGGAAATCCTGAAAATCAAAGGGGAGATTAATAAAACTGAAAGTAAGAAAACCACTAAACTAACAAATAAAACTAGAAACTGGTTTTATGAAAAACAATTGATTAATTTGATTTAAAAATGGAAAGAAGAAAAACAAATTACTAGTATAGAAATGAAAGGAGTGAATTCACCACCAATGAAGATGAACTTAAGACAATTGTTAGGAACTATTTTTGCCCAATTATATGCAAATAAATTTGACAATCTAAATGAAATGGATGAATACCTCCAAAAATATAAATTCCCCAGATTAACAGAAGAAATAAATAACCCAATCTTAGAAAAAGAAGTTGTATAAGTCATCAATGAACTTCCTAGGAAAAAATTACTATGACCAGATAGATTCACAAGTGATTTCTACCATACATTTAAAAAATAATTAATCCCAATACTATATACACTATTTGGAAAAATAGGCAAAGAAGAAGTCCTATTAAATTCCTTTTTATGGCACAGATATGGTGCCGATACCCAAATCAGAAAGAGCCAAAACAGAGAAAGAAAATTACAGACCAATTTCCCTAATGAATATTGATACAAAAATTTTAAATAAAATACTAGCAAAGAGATTACAGCAGTATATCACAAGGATCATTCACTATGACCAGGTGGGATTTATACCAGGAATGCAGAGCTGGTTCAATATTAG
Organism: Phalanger gymnotis; assembly: GCA_028646595.1. Classification (NCBI taxonomy): domain Eukaryota; kingdom Metazoa; phylum Chordata; class Mammalia; order Diprotodontia; family Phalangeridae; genus Phalanger; species Phalanger gymnotis. Next base: position 47,527,458 of record CM053624.1, on the reverse strand, counting down.
GAAAACTATCAGCATAATTGGCCATATCAATAACAAAGCCAACAGAAATCATATGATTATTTCGATAGATGCTGAAAAAGCCTTTGACAAAACAGCACCCATTCCTATTAAAAACACTAGAGAGCTTAGGAATAAATGGAGCTTACCTTAAAATGATAAATAATAGTTATCTAAACCCATCAGCAAGCATTATCTGTAATAGGGATAAGCTAGAGGCCTTCCCAATAAAATCAGGGGTGAAGCAAGGATGCTCTATTATTTAATATTGCACTAGAAATGTTGGCTATAGTGATAAGAAAAGAAAAAGAAATGAAAGGAATTAGAATAGTCAGTGAGAGAACAAAACTATCACTCTTTGCAGATGATATGATGTTATACTTAGAAAATCCTAGAGAACCAACGTAAAAACTATTTGAAATTATTAATAGCTTTAGCAAAATTGCAGGATACAAAATAAACCCATATAAATCATCACCATTTCTATATATTCCAACAAAGTCTAGAAGCAAGAGATAGAGAAATTCCATTTAAAATAACTGTAGACAATATAAAATACTTGGGAGTCTACTTGTCCAGACAAACTCAGAAACTATATGAATACAACTATAAAACACTTTTCACATAAATAAAGTTAAATCTAAACAATTGGAAAAATATTAATTGCTCATGGGTAGGCTGAGCAAATGCAATAAAAATGAAAATTCTACCTAAATTAACCTATTTATTCAGAGCTAGAAAAAATAATAACAAAATTCATCTGGTAGAACAAAAGCTCAAGGATGTCAAGGGAATCAATGAAAAAATGTAAAAGAAGGTAGTCTAGCATACCAGATGTCAAATTGTATCATAAAACTGAAATTATAAAATCAACCCAGTACTGGCTAAGAAATAGAGTGGTGGATCAGTAGAATACATTAGGTACAAATTAAATTATAGCAAATGACCATGATAATCTAGTATATGATAAAACCAAAGACACATCTTTTGGAACAAAAACTCATTATTTGACAAAAACTGCAGGGAAAACTAGAAAACAGTATGGCAGAAACTTAAGTGTAGACCAACATCTCACATCATATACCAAGATAAGGTCAAAATGGGTACATGATTTACATATAAAGGCTAATACCATAAGCAAATTAAGAAACCATGGAATAATTTATCTGTCAGATTTATGAATAAGGGAAAAATTTTCACCAAAGAATATATGGAGAACATTATAAAATGTAAAATAGATAATTTTGATTACATAAAATTAAAGTTTTTAAAAAACAAAACCAATGCAACCAAAATTATAAGGAAAGCAGAAAACTGGGGAAAGATGTTTGCAACAAGTATATCTGACAAAGGCTCATTTCTTAAATATATAGAGACCTGAGTCAAGTTTATAAAAATACGAGTCATTCCCCAATTGATAAATTGAAGGATATGAACAAGCAGCTTTCAGACAAAGAAATCAAAGCTATCTATAGTCATATGAAAAAATGCTCTAAATCACTTTTGATCAGAAAAATACAAATTAAAACAACTCTGAGGTACTGCCTCACACCTATCAGAGTGACTAATATGACCAAAAAGGAAAATGATGGCTGTTGGAGGGAATGTGGGAAAACTGGGACACTAATGCATTGTTGATAGAGTTGTGAACTGATCCAACCATTCCAGAGAGCAACTTGGAACTCTGCCCAAAGGGCTATAAAACTGTGCATATGCTTTTATCCAACAACATCACTGCTAGGTCTATATCCCAAAGACATCAAAAAAAGGGGAGAGGACTTATTTGTACAAAAATACTTATAGCAGCTCTTTTTTGTGGTGGCTAAGAATTGGGAATCAAAAGGATGCCCATCAGTTGGGGGGATAGCTAAACAAGCTGTGATATATGATCTTAATGGAGTGTTATTGTGCTATAAGAAATGACAAGCAGGATGATTTCAGAAAAACCTGGAAAGACTTAGATGAGCTGATGCATAGTGAAGTGAACAGAACCAGGAGAATGTTGTACATAGTAACAACAATATTGTTTGATGAAGAATTGTGAATGATTTAGCTATTCTCAGCAATGCAGTTCCAAAGGACTAATGATGAAGCATACTATCCACCTCCAGAGGGAAAAAAAACTGAACTTGATTGAATATAGACTGAAGCATGCTATTTTTCACTTTGTATCTTTTATTTGAGTTGTCTTGTACAAAATGACTAATATGGTAATGTTTTACATCATTGAACACTTATAACCTATGTCTGACTTTTTACTGTCTCAGGGAGGGAAGAGGGGAAGGACAGAAGGTTAGAATTTGGAATTCAAAACTTTAAATAAAAGTGTTAAAAAAATTCAAAAGAGAGGGAAGCAGAGAAAGAGAGAAGAAGAGACAGAGAGGGAGAGAAAGAGATAGAGGCAGAGAGAAGGAGGGAGAAATAGAGATACAGTGAGGAGAGGAGAAAAAGTAAAGTAGAGAGGGAAAAACAGAGAAAGATAGAGAAGAGGAGAGAGGGAGATGGAGGGGGAGAGAGGGAGAAGGGGAGAGAGAGAGAGAGAGAGAGAGAGAGAGAGAGAGAGAGAGAGAGAGAGAGAGAGAGATCAACAGAACTTGTAAATAAACTGTTAAACCTTTCTCTACAGAGAGATCTCTAAAACGGTCTTTGTGTTCCCTCCCCAAATCTGCCAATTGTATTAAATAAATCCTTCCTTCCTTGCTGGGCACAGAAAACCAATCCTATTAAGTAGTGGAAGCAACATAGCAGGGCAAGGGGAGTGGGGAGGAGTGGAGGGGGCCCAGAGGTAATTGTGAAAATGGACTACTCGGCCTGTTTGGTAGTGTGTCCTCACTGCCTAACTCTAAGAGTTCAAGTCCATTAATAAAACTGCCCCTGTCATGTGCAATCTGCCCTCCCATCCCTCTGCACGAAGGAAGTTGACATGTTAATGTTTGCATGCTGGTCAGGCGGAGTAAAGCCTTCATTAGATTTTAGAAAGCTCTTCTCCCTGGCCAGGCCTCTGGTCTGGGCTTCGATTGAATTACCAAGCTAAACAGAACAGGAAGGAACTGCTCCCCTAATTCTGTTTGATAGCTCTCTTTATCATTTTCAGTTGCCAGACTGAACATAGCTGGCCTCCCCTGCCTTAAGAAGGGGTCACAAGTTGGTACTTTCTGGCTCCAGAGAGGAGGAAGTCTGTGCAGGATGGTGACCATCCCGGAGACCCTGCTGAGGTTTATGGAGTCCTCTTGTTCCCAAGGAAGCCCTTTGTAGTTAGTGTTTGGTGGGAGAGGAGAGTACAGAGACAAGCAGTTGAGTTTAGAACCCCAAGCAGGGGCTTTGGGAGAAGTGACTGACCTAAGCAGCTGCAGAAGACCTATCAGAGGGTATTGTAGCAATTTGGCTAATTGAATGACAGTTTATTTTTATAAAATAAGGTTTAAGCCTTCTTTTTGATCTTCAAAAACCTCGAGCCAGGCAAGGCAGCCTGGTGCAGCAGAAAGTATGGCTCGATTTCGAATTGAGTAACCAAGATCAAGGGCAGGTGATTTAATCTCCCAAGAACTAGTTTTCGTTATCTGTAAAATAAAGGCCTCTGAGATCCCTTCCAGATCAAGATCTAGGAGGCAATGATCCTATCTAGATCCCAGTTGGAGGTCAGCCTATATATGCCCTTTAAATTCTAGCCCTGGGTCTGATTATGCTACATGGCAGTTTGAAGGAACAAGAGGTGGCAGAATAGGTGGAAAAACACTAGACTTGGAGCCAGACCTGCTGGATTTCAGGCTCAGTTCTACCATTTAAGCTGTGTAAGTCACTCAGAGGCCTCAGTTTCTCATCTGTAAAATAGAAATAATAACAGGTGTAGCATATACCTCAAAGGATTTTTGTGAAATAAGCCATGGGAAGATGGTACAGCGGACAGAGCACCCAGCTCCAGGTTAGGAAGACTCATCTTCCAGAGTTCAAAGCCAGCCTCAGACGCTTACTAGCTGTGTGAAGCCGGGCAAGTCATTTAACCCTGTTTGCCTCAGTTTCCTCATCTGTAAAATAGGCTAGAGAAGGAAATGGCAAACTACTCCTGTATCTCTTCCAAGAAAAGCCCAAATAGGGTCACAAAGAGCTAGACCTCATGGAACAACAGCAAATCCTGGGAAGACCACAAAGCCTGTTTAGATGAATGTGACCTACTATTATTAGGGAAATGGGGGACCAATGGAACTTGAGCCAAGGTGGAGGGTGTGTCAGAGAGTGAGCTCCAAGGTCAGTCCACCAGGAGATTGAGTTTTTATTTGGGGCCATTCTCTCTAATTCCCAGGGATTAAGGGCTCCTTGTCTGGGTAATTGTCTTGTGTTTAATTAGGGTTATTGAAAGCTCTTTTCCTAATTTACTTTAAGATCCTCAAATGACTGCTTAGGAAAGATCACATCGAAACTACAAGATGATGGCCCCCGGAAAGAGCTCTTTGGGGGTCGATTTCTGGAACTAATTACAGGCCTAGAGCTTTCTCTCTCTTTGATTCAGTTTCCAATCCTTTGCTTTCTATTCTCTTGCTTATTCTTCCTCCCAGGTTCTTTTTCTTCAGTCTTTGAGCTAATTTGGGGGAAGTCACAAGTCAAAAACAGGGAGAAGCGCGGTGACATGTACTTCAGTCTAACCTATTAAAGCCCTAATCAGCCTATAAATTTATTTTACAGCAAGCTGGGAGTATTTAGGCTGGGAGCTGAGGTGCATTTGAAAAGCTAATAAGAAAAAGGAAACACATAAAAGGCCCTCAAATTCCCAGAGATCCTATTGTTAACTGGGGAAGTATTAACTTTATGGGTTGTTTGGCTCAAAAGATTAAAAAAAAAGACAGCCCCCCCCCCCAAAATACAACCCAAGAGCACAAGTGCTTGGTGGGGGAGGGAGAGAGCTCCAAGGGGGAAAGGGGCACAAGCTTGCTTTGTTCTTTACTAATTCAATTGTTCAAGTTGGGTGGGAACTTTTCTCTGGGCTAGGGTGGGCTAGGCGAATAGCCACAACTTTGTATTACTACACAAGATTTGTGGTTTCGGAAGGCATTGAATTGTCCTTCCATGTGGAAACTGGAAAGACTGTTCCTGTATGACCCACAGAGTCCCAGCACCACAGAATGGGGGTGGGGGAAGGGGGGAGGGCGGGATGGGGAGGAGGCAGTGTGCTGCAGGGGAAAGAGCATTGACTGTAAAGTGAGAGGACCCAGGGTTCAAATCTTGCCTTAGATACTTATTTCTGTGACCTTGAGCAAGTCAATTAATTTCCATGGGCTTCACATCTGTCATCTGTAAAATTCGACTTGGACCTGGTGGCTCTGAGGTCCCTTCGAACTTTATATTTGTAAACCTACGAGCTCAGAAACGATCTAGTCCCACCCCTATCTGAAGAAGAATCTCAACTGTTTTCCATATCATCTAGTGTCATCTTGGAGATGTGAGAAATGAATATTCCTCTCTTATATTTAATAACTAATTATTGTATTAGGACTACATTTTTCTCCTTTTCAACTTCCTCATCCAAAAATCAATCAGTGTGAGAAATCTCTCTTAAAGATTTACCCAGGCCAAGATTTAATCAGAAAGTAAAAGATCTAATCAAGTTTAGGCTAATGGGCTCATTGTACTTGCTCTGACAGGTCTGAGGAAAGGTCGATTCTCCCTATTATCAAGACAGGTGATATGGAAATTGACATCTCTTTGACTAAGATTTGAGTGACCTAAGTCACTTACCCCAAGATAGCCCACCTTCCATTTGATTAACCAATCAGAGGTGATTAGGCATCCCTCAGGAACCCTTCCTCTTCAAAAAAAAAGTATATAAACTGTGACCCCCACCACCATTATGGGGTCTTTTGGTCTAAGAGCGATGGCCAAATGACCATCCTTTTATTAATAACCCACTGGCCTTATTAATAAAATGATTAAATTACCAGAAACTATGTCTCTCAAACCTTTTTAAACATTGCAGAGACCTTCAGTGAGAGGGAATCCATTATCTCCAAGGACAGACCAATCTACTTTCAGATAGCTTTCATTAAGGGTAGGTTTTTCCTGACATCCAACCCCAAAATATCCTTCTTTGCCACATCTACTAATTCATGGCTCCTGGCTCTGCTCTCCAGGGATGGAGATACACATGACTCTAATCCATCTTCGAGATGACAAACTTCCTAGGACTTGATGACAGCTATCCTGTCTCATCTGAGCCTTTTCAACTCCAGGTTCAACAGTCTCATATCTTCAAGTCCATATGACATGGATGTCAAGCCCCTCACCATCCATGTTGTCTTTTTCGAAATAAGCTCCATTTTATCAATGTCCTTCCTAAAATGCTGGGCCTGGAATGGAATGCCATAGTCCAGAAGTATTCTGGCAAGGGCAAAGTTCAGCAGAACTGTTTCACCCCATCCTGCTCCTCCAATTCCTGGACAATATGCTCAATCGGTGGTCTTTCCACACTTACCTAGAGATCAACCCAAGTCTTCCTGACTCCATCCCTTTATGTTACACTGTCTATAGTGCTAGATATCATTGTTATTGCTATTAATAATGATGATGTTGGCTAACATTTAAATAGCTCTTACTATGTGCTAAGTGCTTTACAATTATTATCATTTGGTCCTCACAACAACCCTGGAATGTAGCTGCTATTATTATCTCCATTTTACAGATGAGGAAACTGAGGCAAAGAGAAGTTAAGAATTGCCAGGAGACACACAGCTATTTAGAGTCTGAGGGCAAACTTGAACTCAGGTCTTCTAGGCTCAGTATTCTATCATTACACTACTGTATCAGCAAGGCGAGATTCATGATATTGATGGTGACCATGAATACGCCTGTATAGTTTGGAATTGCAAAGTATGAGACTCTCTGTATAGAAGTCAGAAGAAGTAAAACATTTATTCAGACACCAGAGGATCAAATCCCAAAACCAATAACCCCAATTTGACATAGCAGTAATTGTATCCCAAAACCAGTAAGTCCACCTCAATGTAACAGCAAGAAGATTAAAACATAATATCGCAGCAAAGAGACAAGCCATCCTGTAACCTCCCCTTCTGCTAGGGCCTTCCCATAAACACTCACTCACAAATCCTAACTGTCTGCTTGCCTGTGTATTCTCCTCCCACAGTTCAGAAAGCCCTTGCAGTTCTCAGAGCCCTTCCAGTTCTCTCTCTCTCTGTCTCTTTCAGTTCTCCATCCTCTCTTGCAGTTCTCTCTGCTTTGCCTTCTTCTTCTAGAAGCTCTCTTGTCTCCCTGCTCTGAGCTTAATGGCTACCCACAGGGTATATGTATACCCTGTGTAGGCCTGGGGCTTAGCACCCAGTAGCAAATAGGTGTATGCCTGGGGCTTAGCACCTAATAGCAAAAGAGTGTGGGCCTGCCTACAAGCAAGCCTCTCCTAATCAAGCTTGCCTTAACTAGCTCCACCTGAGGCCTATTGAATGGGTGGGGAAGATCTTTGATCATATTAGCACCACAACCACCTACCTGTCCCATTATATCAAATGGCTTATATGTTCCACACTTAACCTGGACCCAATATATTAATCCGTAGGCAGCCATGGGGCACAGTGGATAGAGTCAGGAAGACCTGAGTTCAAATCCAACCTTAGATACTTACCAAATGTCTAACTCTGGGCTAGTCACTTAAACTCTCTGTCAGCTTCAGTTTCCACATTTGTAAAACAGAAATAACAATGGCCCCTACCTACCTAGGTTGTTGGGAGGATCACATGAGATCATATTCCTAAAGCTCTTGGCCAGCCTTAAAACACTGTTTGAATTCTAGGTTATTATTAGTCTATTAGTAATAGATCTTACAGATAACACAGGAGTAGGAAAACAGATAGTTCTGGTCCTCATGGAGAGTGCAGTCTAGTAGGGGAAAAAGATGTGTACTAAAGTGAAGCAGAGAATAAGAGAGCACTTAAGCAGGCTATGAAGAACAGCTAGCAGCAAAGGTGTACCCTAATGGATGGATAGCTAGGATATGAAGAGATGGCAAGAAGGAGGTCGTTTCATCTCATCAACCAAACTCCCAGAGAGGATGTCCTCTCTGAGAGGAGACACTGACTGCTTTTTGTTGTAGCCACAGGTCTACTGCCCGAGGTAAGTAATCTAGTGGGGGTGGTGCTAAGCCCCAAGTGCTGTATCATAGGCACAGCATGTAAGTAAACCCATCAGCCTGGCCCATGATGTGGACCTGGGGCCATGGAAGAACCTGCAAGCCCCCGACATCTGTGCCAGGGGTCTAGCCCAGCTACCTTACCTAATCTCAGTGTGTCTACTATATTAAGTACCCCAGAAAGACCTTCCAAGACCACTTCTCCTCCCAAGCTCCAGAAGAAGCAAATTCTGTGGCCTCTGAAGAAGACTCCATCCAATTCCCCATATTGGCTTAACTCTCCATCTCCCTTGACCATGAAGGGAAAAAAAGAAATTCCTAGAATCCTTAGAAGGCCTGAGGAGGCCAACTAAGAGGCCTGCCACCTGCTCATAGCTGATTAGCTCATTGTCATTGCTAGCAGGGAGCATTTCACAGTGGTACCCCAATCTGCAGGGTTATTTATCATAGAACCTAATGTACTGAAGTTGGAAGGCCAAGGAAGAAAGCAGTCATATATTAGGGGAGGGGAAGCTCTGGGAGTAGGATATGTTCCTTCATTTGTCCTGGCCTAGTCTGAAGTTGATCCATCTTGGCTTAATTGGGCTATTGCTTTAATTAAAAAACCTTGCCAAAAAAAAGGTTTCCAGCAAAATGCTACAATTTCAGTGCTACTGGATCCAAGTCAGGATGGAGACAGGGCTTACTTAGCCTAATCAAAAGGGGGAAATGCCATAACTGGCACCCTATTAGCTCAGCGATGGCCCTCCCTGCACCCACCCTTGTTCTCTTTCTCCCATCGAAGACTTCTGAAGACATTCCTCTCGGCAGACCAATTCCCAGGCTCAATTTCATTTGTCCCTCCTTGTCTGATGGCTGGTGGGACTCACTTGGCAAGCCTCACCAGCTGCAGTTAATCATCATTGTCAGCAGCAACATTTTCCTTGGCTACCGCTGCTGACGGAGAGGCAGACCAAGGGCTGTGAGTCTCACTGGAGGAGAGGTACACGGAGGTGACCTCCCCACAAGCCACCTGCTCCACTCCTGTTCCATTTCCTGGTGTCAGGCTGAACCAATGGCTTAAGGCCACCTGTGCTCCCTGCTCAGCAGAGACCCTGGCCTGCCAAGGCAAATCCAACCCTACGCAGCAGGGGCAGATTGGCATTAGGCAAAGAGGACTCTGGGAAAACCTTAGTGAAGGTGAGGAGCAGGAGTTGTAAGCAAAAATGAAAGACAGATTCTTATGTATTTTGATATTCATGTGAGCATCATCAAGAAGCAACGTTGTAATAGAGTTAAGACCTGGGTTCAAATTCTGCTTTGGCATTTACTGTGTGACCATACACAAATGACTTTATTTTCTTGAGCCTCAACTGACTTTCTAAGGCTTTAAATTCTAGAGAGTTTGCATTTGTGAAAAAAAGGGTTCTCACGCAACTAAAATCATAGGTTCTTGATGCTGACCATGACTTGTAAGAACTGTATTCCCAAGATGGCACAAAGAACTCCCATAGAGAGATTGCACCAGATACGTTCCACCTCAGTGGCAATTGTAGAGCTGCTACTGTACAGCAAAGGAGAATTCCCGTTCGATTTGGCAAGCAGTCTTAAAATTGTTTATTCCCCCAACAAATAAGTGCAGCATACTACACCAGATAGGACATTTTAAGAGAATCATAGATAGAACCCAAAGGACAGAGATGACAATTTGAACGAGTGCGTAAGTCTCATAGGGACTTTAAGTTCATTGCCCTGTGTCTGCAAATAGGCTCATTTAAGTAACCTAGATTGGCATATTGCTTTACACTCATTTATAAACCTAAAATTGTTATACAAATACGAACTATTGTTACTAAGGGCTTCTAGGTGGTGCACTGGATAACATGCCAGGCTTGGAGTCAGGATGACTCATCTTCTTGAGTTCAAATATGGCCTCAGATACTTACTAGCTGAGTGACCCTGGGCAAGTCACTTAAACTTATTTACCTCAGTTTCTTCATCTATAAAATGAGCTGGAAAAGAATATGGCAAACCACTCCTATATCTTTGCCAAGAGAATCCCAAATGAGGTCACAAAGAGTTGGACACAACTGAAACAACTGAACAACTACAACATTGTTACTAAAGACTACTTTCCCCTTTTAAAAGAGCCACCTTAAGTAGTGGACTACTGATAACTAGGAACTTCTCCCTGTTGTCTACCTTGAATTCTTCCTCAAGTCCATGTAAGCCTCCATTTCTCTCTTCACTCTCCTAGGTCATACTACTTATGTGAGCTACTTATGTGAGCATCTGAATAAGATTAAAGCCCAGTTCAAAAGATCATTCCTCTCCAAGCGCCACTCTTGGTTCTCCAACTTTCTCATAGAAGCCTCCTCACTTTGAACATGCACTCTACTCTTGGACTTCTCACACTGGAAGTACTCTCCACCTCTGAGGCCCCTTCTAATTAACTGGTTCTGCCCAGAACTTCCATTTTAAGGAAAATGTTCAGACCACTCAGGTCTTTATTCCTCTATAGGTTCCCCTCCTCACTTCCCAGACTTTCTCCATGATGCCCCGAAATAGGTATCTTCTCTCTTTTTTAAAATCCTTTTATGTGTTAACTCCCCCATTGGAATGTAAGCTACTTAGGGGTAGCAACTGTCTTTCCTTCTGCTCGAATTGTATTCCCAGTGCATAGCACAGTGTCTGGCACATAGCAAGCCCTTAATAAGTGTTTGTTGACCTAATGGTAGAACAAGGATTCATAAAGGTGTTGGTTTTTTCGGTAAGCCAGTGGTTTAATAAGCCAGGAAAATTGCCTCCTTCTCTATAGCTTAGGCTGCTGTACCATGCAGGGGCAAAGTATGGAGGGTTCTTTAGAAGTATGACTAATGTGTGAGTGCTTAAGGACTTTGAAGGACTCCTGAATTCTTCTAAATGAGGAGGGAGGGGGAGAAAAGGGAGAGGGAGAGGAAGAAGAGAGATGTAAGAGTCAGAAATGTGAGAGAGGGGGGCGGAGCCAAGATGGCAACTGGGAAGCAGTAACTGGCGTGAGCTCCCCACCAAGTCCCTCCAAAAACCTATAAAAAAATGGCTCTGAACAATTCTAGAACTGCAGAACCCACAAAGTGGCAGAGGGAAGC
>CM053624.1:47472017-47515726 GCA_028646595.1 Phalanger gymnotis | reverse complement strand
GGAAATGGGGAGACAATCTGTAATTCAAACGCATGTGAAAATCAATGCTGAAAACTAAACATATTAAAAATAAATTAAAATTAAAAAAAAAGAAATGTGAGAGAGGAAGAAGAGGGAGAAACAAAGGTGGAAAAAGAAGAAAGGGAAAATGATAATATTGGAAAAGAGGGAATTTATTGACTTACTGATAATTCATTGTCATTTCCAAGTCTAGGCTGGGTTAGAGTCATTTGGGAATTGCTATCATATAGTCAGATAAAAGCTACAGAATTCTGCCTCATGAGTCCATTTGAGTTGTGTAGCTCAAAGACTTTGAGATAACAAAATGAAAAGAAAATCTCTTTGAGGATTTTATATATATATATTTATATTTATATATATAATACATGTATGTATATATAATATATATTATATTATATATAATATATAAAATATATTATATATATTTATATACACAATATATATTAATATCTTTAAAAAAGATTTCCTCCATACTTCTAGCCAAAAACTCATGAGATCTTACTTAGTGCCTGGCACATACTAGGCATTTAATAAATGCTTGATGGTTGATTGATTGATAATCTCGGTTTTTCCATTAATTTGGTCCTTGACTTTCAGAAAGGACTTGACCTCTCTGGTCCCCAGTTTCCCTTTGTATGATTTGCATACCAATCAGAGTCACTGGAAACAGGAGGGAGATGTGAAATAATAGAGATTTTAGAATTCTCTGAAGAATGGTGTGGTGTGAGTTCATTGCTTTGTGGTCGTGTATTGTACACAATCTAGATAAAGGAGTCTAGTCATCTCTTTCTGCCCCGTGCTCTTGACAGAGTGTACAACTGAAAAAAAAAATGACTCAGTCTGTGGAGCCTCCAATTGGTCCCCTGGGCCTTACAGAAAATCTGCTTCCTCATTTTCAGTAGAGACTACTTCACCCAATTTCAGCCTCACTCTCACCCTAGAGTTAAGGGGTCTGGAAGAAGACCAAAAATAACCAAGATCACAGGGAAGGTCTCTTTGACCCTTTATGGTCCTGAAAGCTCCCTTGGCACTTTTTGCAAAAGTGAGAAGCATTAACCCTAGCGTCTTCTCTTGGATCTCTTCCAAATCACTTATGTGCATTAGACCAGCCCCTAGTGGTCTGGCTGAAGATATAGTAATGGGGACTATACAATGATCATTCTTTGAATTTGTATAGTAGTTTCCCTTCAGGGCAATACCAGTGTGATATAATAGAAAGAACAATGGATTCGAGGTCAGAAAACCAGGGTTAATCCCAACTCTGCCACCTGCTACCTGTGTGATCCTGGACAAGTCACTTCAACTTAATTCTTCACACCTTTACTCCTCTTTGTTCAAGGAAAAAGTCTTATCTCCCTTCCATATTTGAAGACAATTATTATATTTGTACTGAGTCTTCTCTTTCCTAAATAGCCTCAATTCTTTCAGCCAATCTTTATATGACATAGACTCAAGGGCCATTCTCATCTTGGTTTCTCTCTAAAATCCTATGTTCTCTCTTGCCCTTGATATCAAGACGCCTAAAATTCTATCAAGTAAAACTAAAGCTTCTCTGTTTTGTACAGGGTGTCCCTAAAGTCTGGACACATAAGAAATCTCACTAGCATCTCATTAACCACTTCACTGAAGGCTCTGTGTTGTTCAGCGACTTCTTTTTCTAGGGTATGCTGAAGGAGAAGGTGCACCCAATGAAAATCACAGATGCAACACACTGGATTGAATGCATAAAGAGTGAAGGTGCTAAAACTGACGGCAATGTGGAGTTACTGCATTGAGTTCACGTGAATCACATGATTCTTGCAAAGCTCATCAACCTTTGCATCACAAATGATGGAAATCACGTTGAAGACGATATTTGCTAATATTCCAATTAAATAAAATGTTGTTGAAAATTTTATTCACTTCTTGAAAATACACATTTTTGCCTACGTGTCCAGACTTTAGGAGCATCCTGTTTAGTACGCAGGACTTGGAGTCAGGAACTTCAACCTCATGCACCAGGTGTGTGACTGTGACTCAGCCACTGACTGTCTCACAATGACCTTAGGTAAATTGCTCATCTTTTCCGATCAATTATCCCAGATTGTGAGAAAGACATCTCAATAATCATATAGTCCAACACATGCCTGAATGAAAATTGCTTCCACCACGTCCCCAAAAGGAATCATTCTTCGGCTTTTTATTTAAGCCCTCTCGTGAAAAAGGAACCCGCTCGGTCCAGATGCAACCTCTTCCATAATAAAATAAGAATGTTGGAATAGATGACCTGTAAGATCGATCTTAAGCTTCACCATTATATAATCATGTTTTCTGGTTCTTAAATTTGGTCTAGAATATGGATTCTTAACTTTTTTGGGTCGTGGACCTTTTTGGCAGTCTGTTAAAGCCTACTCATCTCTTCACAGAATAATGTTTCTTAAATAAATAAAATGCATAAAAAGATGAGGCAATAAAAAATTAGCATCTACCAGACACCTAGAAAGATGATAATGATGATAATAATAATAATAACTTACATAGTGCTTTGAGGTTTTTATATATTATTTTATTTCATCTGATCCTCACAACAACCTTATAAAGTGCCATTATTACTCTCATTTTACAGATGAAGAAACTGAGGCTGAGAGTGTTTAAGTGACTTGCCCAGGGTCACACAGCTAGTAAATTTCAGAGGGAGAACTTGACCTGAAGTCTTCTTGGCCTCAAGTTCCTCACTTCATCCACTCATCTACCAATAGATGAATTATTCAATAGAAGCCCACTATCCCATATAAACTAACAGGTGGCAAATGCTCACATTACAAATACAAATCCCCACATAACCTTGAGAATTCAACCAATCAACTATTCTGAAACCACAGCATCATGACAAGCAGAACTGTTGCCTATGGTTGCCTGGACGTAACACTGATGCATAAAAAACTTAAGAACACTTTAAATAGATGTTACCATACCATATCATCTCTGACTACAAGGAATGAAAAACTTTCCAAATATAGAGACCTAGGGGAAGAAATCAAAATTACACGGGAACAGAACAAGACCCGTGTCATCTTTGTGGTCCTGTCCCAAAGATGCTTACAGTGTGTCTCCAGAAGACAAGCTTCTTTCCTAATATTCTTATTCAATTGAAACAAGCAATTATTTTACTCATTCGAATAATAATCCATAAAATGCAAAAGAAAAAGAAAATAGCAGGATAGCAATTTTCCTTGAAATATTTCTATCGGAGCTCCATCAAAAGGAATGAGAAGAAGGAGGTAATGATATTACTAGCTTTCATTTTTCTTGTTGCTGTTCAATCATTTTTCAGTCTTGTCTGACTCTTCATGACCCCATCTGGGGTTGTCTTGGCAGAGACACTGGAGTGGTTTTGCCATTTCTTTCTCTGGCTCATTTTACACATGAGGAAACTGAGGCAAACAGAGCCCTTGGTTGGCTCTTCTCATTTATTATTTTATATTATGATTAGGGATGTGTGCATCTCCCTACTAGGTCAGGAAAGTAGGGATTGTATTTTATTTCCTCACTGTAGTTCCCCCAGAGCCTAGCACAGTGCTCTGCACATAGAAGTTGCTTAGTAAATAATGTTTGGAATTTAACTTGGAACTATCATTTTAATATTAGTATAACAGCATCAAGCACAACTCAACCCAGATCAAAAGGCAACTTTAGGGTGCTAATTCAACATCTGTCCCAGATGCTTATGTTATCTTCCTCTCTCCCAGTCCTCCTTTTTGCTTCATTCCAGTCCTTCCCCCTCCTCCCTCCCCAGGATGTGGTGATCTGTCCTGGTGTCCCACATCATGTCCTTAAGCAAAAGATGTGAGTTTTCTTACTGAGCGTGATGTAGTTAGGTTCAAGCAAAGGACACTTGAGGTCTCATTGGACTGCTTAATGCCTCTGGAACCATGGCCTGGATAGAGCTTCTTTGAGCTGGAGTTCAGGGGAGACCTCTGGGTGGGGTCTAGGGTACTGCCCTTTGTTTTTCAGCCCAAATCTTCAACCTTTACTGTACCTCTCTTGCCAATCCCTACTCCTTTCCCACCCCATTCTATAATTCTATCTATAATTACATATACAAGTAGGAAGATTGATGAACATGACTCAGGAAAATATTTGACAAGCTGAGCAACCATTCTGCTGCAAGACCCTGGGGAAGGGACTCTCTTGGCATGGATTGTAGTCCCAACTTGGCCACTTATTTCTGATGCGTTCTTGGGAAGTTGCTTAAGCTCTCCTAGAATTTGACTCCCCACCTATAGAGTGTCAATGGGGATGTTAACGGTATTGCCTCGCTGGGTTGCTCTAAGTATAAAATCAGTTTACAGATGCAAGAACATGTTGAAAGACTCAAGCATTATACAAAAGTAATGTATTATTTATTTCTGCCATCAAAGAGATTTAACTGGCTCAGAGGAAGCTTGACCCTGACTCCAAATGCAGAGCACAGAGAAGTAAAGGACATTCTCCTCGCTTGAGCTAAAATCCAACTGTGATTAGCCTTTGGAAGAAAGTTCTTGAAGTCTCTATGGCCTGTGGGTCACTCACAACCAGAAACCAGTCTCAAAAACACTGGGGAGAAAGAGTTTATGGTGGGGTGAGGGGAGGGCTCATGCAGGGGAAGGCTGCTGATGAGATGGGGCAGATGACATGATCTAAGAATCCTTTCCAAGAGAACCTCTGGGAGGGAAGCTCTGCAACATTACATCATATGTTACCCAGACCTCTAGGTCATTGCTAATTAGCATAACGGGGCCACCTGATCACAGCTGCTGCCCCTGGGAAACCACCATTGGTGCCAATAACCCACAGGCAGCCCAGAAACTTGTCTCTCTTTCCTGTCAGGAGGATTTTGGGTTAGAGCAGGTGAAGGAACTGCTGACATCTGCCTTTGTGTCTCAGAGCCCAACATTGCTTGTAAAGGGGAAAGTCAATACTTAACACTATGAGCTCTCTCTCTTCCTCCTTCACCATCTCATTAATAATGTCCAGTGCCACATAGTACACTACAGCCCACATGCCTTCTAGCAAACCCGTTCACTGGACAATGTTCACCATGAGGCCACCATGAGGTTCACCAGACTCCTAAAGAGTCTGATTTAACAAGCGTTTATTAAATACGTACTATATGCGCAGTATTGCAATAAGTGTCAGGGATAAAAAGAATAGAGCAGATGTGGTCTGGGCATCTCTCACAGTTTACAATCTAAGGGGATAGAAGAGTGGTGCACATAGGGTAATGGAGAGGAAATTGGACTTGGAGCTAGAAGACCTACTCTGTAACCTTAAGTAATCAATATTTATTAAATACCTAGTGTGTGTTAATGACTCATGGGAGAAAAGGGGAGAATTTGGAACTCAAAATTTAAAAAGAAAAGCATGTTTAAAATAAAAATAAATTTATTTTCTAGAAATAAACATTCAGAGCTGAAGATAAGAGAGATAAGGCAAATGCAGAAAATTATGTACTGAGAAAGGGATTTTGGAATCCAGGAGGTGATAAGGAGGGTGGATGACAGGGTAAAGAGGAGGGAAACAAAAAAAGAAATTGCATGTGGGGGGAGTGCTGGAGTGTGTAGAACTAGCCCAGTCTGACCTTTAGATCAAAGAGACTCAAGTAGCACAATAAGAGAAGAAATTGGCTTCATTTTTCTTGTTCAGAGTGATAGAAGACAGGTCAGTGGTGATTGGGGACAATTGTTTTCTGACTCTTGGGTCAAGTGGGCTTCCTTTGCCAAGAATCTCAGGCTGGGTCAGGATGGAGACCCCTGGAGCCTTCTGACCACGACAATGGCTGTGCAGAGAACAATGGTGCCAAACAGATCCAAGTCTGAAAGGAACCCATCCACTACTGCATTTCCTTCTTCAGAGAGCCTGCATTTTTAAAAAACTGAAAGGCATCACCAAGCCTGGGCTTTCCATCAGCATTCAGGATAGAATGGAATCCACTGACAAGAACACAAGCAGAAAGAAGGTCAATCCCAAGAGCCAGTCGGGCGAGGATGGGCCAGGTCAAAAGGAATGACATTTTAGCTGACATTTATTTCCCTTGAGGTAAAGAGAGATTTGGGTAATTTTTCCCAGCTTTGCTTTTTAACTTTCCCAGAGTTTTATCATCCCAACTAGCAGAACCAGAGCACAGCTTCATTAACATGTACGTGTTCAAGGGAGAAGAAAGCGAGAGGTTCCATTCTGCTATGATTCTTTGGGAGCTGCTTGGGAGTTTTTCTGACAGCAATTTTTGGCAGTGGGTTTTAACTCGGGGTCTGGAAAGAGAAGCACTGAAATATTCAGAAAGACTGTCATGCTGGCAGAGCTGACCTGTCCATGAGGCATCTTGGGAGAAAATTCGTAAGTCCTAGACTTGGAATGTAAAATGAAATTTAAAAACATCTCCCAGACATCTGACTACAAAGCCAAAGAATCTTGGGGGTTCTTGAAGACAGAGGGCATGAGAGGATGATCAAAATGAATGCTTGTAACAGAATGAAGCCCCTCAGGAACAGCTAAGTCAATGGATTCCATTGGCCCTTAGACCATATCCATTGGCCTACTCAAAATGCAAATGCTCTACTGATGATATTATAATCACTAAGAGTTGTACAGCACTTCAAAATTTGCAATGCACCTCACATCTTCTGATTTTCTTTGAGCCTCACACCCCCATGAAGTAGAATCTACAGGTAGATTTTGTAGACGAGGAAATGGAGGCCCAAAGAGGTAATGGGATCTGGCCCTTTACGGTCACACAGCTAATAAATGTTAGACATTGGACTTGATTCCCAGACATCTTGACTCCAAGTTCAGCACTTCAGCCATGATATAATAAGCATAAAACATAACAGTTTAAACACTTGGCCATGATACTATTCATCTAGCTCAAATTTCTGCAAAGTGTCTTGGATTGCTCATCTGTGTAGCCCTTCTACTTCTGACATACTATGGTTTCAATGCTTGGAGTGTTCTATGGTTTGTTCTGTAGGGGATGGAGAAGATAGAATAGCTCACTGGACCTTTTGTCCCATCAAGGGGCTCACAGGTGGGAGATTTGAGGGCCATTGGGCTCTAGAAACTTTACAGATGAATAATCTTATCCTATAGTTCAGTCAAAATCCCCATTGAGTATAATAACTTATCTCACCTCCACGATCTTGCTGGTGCTATTTCCCATGCTTAGAATGTGCTCCTTTCCTTCTCTACCTGTAGAACCATTGCCCATTCTTTAATCTAGCTTAGAGAAGCATTTTAGGACAGCAGGAAGATCCATGGATTCAGAATCAAAGAACTTAGAGAATTAGGTCAAATCCTGCCTGTCACTCATTTTCTGTGTGACCCTGTACAAGTCACTCAGCCTCTCTGGATCTCAGATGAATGAATGAATGAAGCAGATGGACTAGATGACTTCTAAGGTCCTTTCTAGCTCTAAATCTAGGCTCCAATCCAATCTGGCAAGCATTTATTTAGCATCTCTTACGATCAAGTAGTAGACTGGGGATACAAAGACCAAAAAAAAATTAGTCCTTGCTCTAAAGGAGCCTACATTCTCCTAGGAGGGTACAGTATATAAACAGATAATTTAAAGCCTCAACTCATAAGCAATCTCTTTTTCCCTCCCCAGCCCCATGACCTTTCCCTTTGGATCTCCTATAGCACATGGTTTTGCTATTAATATATTTATCATATGTTATGGCATATTATAGATACCTAACTATGTATCTTTTTCTATTGTAAGATCCATGAGGACAGGACTATTTCTCTGCTCATGGCTGGTGGGTACTGGGATGTTTGTTGAGATAAGGTGTTATTATATCTAGAATTAGACAAAAATGATTATAAGGCTCTGCTATGTACTACCTGTATAGTCTTGTGTATGTCATTTCCATTCTCTGGGTCTCAGCTTCTTCACCAAGAAAAGGAGATGGTTGAGATGAGTGATCCTTAGACCCCTCTTCTGATCTAAGCCCTATGACTAGCATCCCATTAAGGTCCCTCCATCTTTCATTTGTCACCATGATGGGACTTTCTTCAGTTGATCTGTTCTTAGGTGTAACATTGTCATCCTGCCTACATTAGCCATCATAGGGAGGCCATTCCTTCTCCTAACTCAGGAAAGGGCCCCCCAGCCACAGCTGTTTAATTCCCAGAAATAACTGTTGACAGGGAATAGAGAGGAAACAGGCCCCCTTGGAGCTCTGGCTCTATCCCACATCTTCCTGCGCAGCTGGCTAGGCCATACTGTTTTACAGCCCATGCAGGTGGGAAAAGGTGGGTCTGAGGCAAATGGGGGCAGGGAGAAGGAAGGAGGATTTTGTCTCCAAATCCCTTAGGATGCTCAGGTAGCTGTCAACACCCAGGACTGGAAAAAATCACAAAGTAGCCTGACTTACTTAATCACTGACAGAAAGATTCTACTTTGGCAGACTTGGTGACCTGGGGGTCTTCCAGATGTCAGTCTGTGCTCTCTTCCATCAGTCAACACCTCCTCCAAGGCTCAGAGGCACCAAAGAGGATAGAAGAGGGATAAAAAAGAGAAAAAGGGAAAGAAGAGGATGAGCTGTTCCCTATCTCTCTACACTTCCCAGACCTTAGTTCAGTCTCTAGCCCAATTCTCAATCATGCATTTGGTATGTTTCACAATCTGTGGGAGTCTGACCCATACTGGCCATTGCCTTTCCAACAAAAAGAGAAATCTAACAGACATGCCCTATCCAGTGTAGGCACCCTCACTGAGCAGGTCTTCCTCTTCTCCGATGAATGATAACACCACAAAATGGTAATGTGTTATCCCTCTATGATCCTGGTCCAGAAGCCTCTATAAGAGAGCAAGTTCCTTAGGGAGAGATAATGGAAGTGCATTAATTATCCAACTCAAAATAGAGAGAAAGAAGGGAGAAAAAAGAGACTGAGGCCTTCTATGCAGTGCAACACACAAGGATTAAACACCTACTGTGGGCCAGGAACTGTTCTAGGAGCTAGGGGTACAAAGACGAAAACAAATCTGGCACTACCCTTCAGGAGCTTTCAACCTTTCAAGATATTATAGGTAAAATAAATTTCAAAATTAACCAAAAACACTGATAGTAAAGCCACAGACCTCCAGACGCCTAGGGGAATGAAATGATATGAAGAATTAACTCTTCCAGATAACCAAATCCTTTTAAACATCAAACTCCTTTGTAAAAAAAAAATTCAAATGTTTTAGATGAAAATATTTCTGTAATGTACAATTGGCTTTCCTGCCTTCTTACAGAACAGTTTTCCATTTCTTAATGACTGGATTGTGTTGTGATATATGAACAACTAGAAATGAGCTGTTTGTCTCCACACTAAATGGCCTTAGACTGTTGTTGGTAACACTTTTATTCTCTGCTTCCCGAGGACCTTGTATTGTATGCATCCCTCTCTTGCGACCAATTCTGGAGTCAACTCTTGAGCTGACTCTACCAAAAAAACAATCTAGAGTCTAGAGTCTAGAGTCAACTCTACCAAAGAAACAATCCAGATTTCAGTCCCCACAGAGAATCCCAGGATTGCCACCACTACACACTCAACTTTTGCTTGGAGATTTCCAGTGAGAAGGAAGCCACTACTTCCTGGAAGAGCTGATTTTGATTTTGGACAACTCTCATGGTTAGGAAATTCTCTCTTATTTTGTTTCTTTTCAGCTTCTATCCATTAAGATTAGTTCTGACCTCTGTGGTGAAGCAGAACAAATTTAATTTGTCTTTGATATGCTAGCCCTTCAAATACCTGAAAATCTCTGTGGTGGCCCATTTAAGTCTTCTTTCTGGAGTACTTGTCCCCAGTTTTTCTGTCTGATCTTCACCATGACTGGTCTGTTTCTAACTGTTTCCATCAGCCTGCTAGCTGTCAGTCCTTTTGTTGTCAGTGTGTGACAGTCCTTTTCCTCACCTTTAATCTGCTGTGGGCTTGGAAACAAAATCATCGATTTTACTAGAATTATGTGTAAAATAATCATCAAGAGAACCTGAGCAGGGCAGCTAGGTGGCACAGTGAGTAGAGCACTGGCCCTGGAATCAGGAGGACCTGAGTTCAAATCTGCCCTCAGACACTTGACACATGTACTAGCTGTGTGACCTTGAGTAGATCACTTAATCCCAATTGCCCTGCCAACCCCCCCCCAAAAAAAAATAAAAAAAAGAGAACCTGAGCACAAATTGAGGGAAAACATATTATTCAGCATGGATTTTGTAACAACTATTTTGCTTGCCCTTTTTTTTGCTTCTTTTCTGGTTCTCAGTTGCGTTCTAGGAAGTGAAGTTGCCAGAGAACAGTCTTGAATTGGTGAAGTGTTCATGTATATGTACTTTACAAGACAATTATACCACCTACAGTAATCACTGATAAAGAAACCTAGGTTTCTATGTCCCCTACTTATACTTCATTATGGACTTGAAGCTTCAGTCTTCTCACCCTTCATTTGCCACCTGCTCACCTTCCATTTTAGAAATGAGTTATTTTGTACATTACTGTATTTCTAAAGAAACACATATCCTATTATCCTCCTTCAAAAATGTTATCTTCCAACCAGACTGGCCTACTTTCTATCTTCCAGGTTTGAGATGATATCTCCCACCTCTATGCTTCTACCTAGGCTGTCTCTCAAACCTAGATGGCATTCCCAACTCTCCTCAATTCTTAAAATACTTAAATTCCTTTGGCCTGAGCACAGATGCCAACTCTTGCAGGAAACCTTTCCTGATGCTCATACATGTTGGTGGTCTTAATCTCCTTGTATCTTGTATTAATTGCTTACTCCATTGCCTGACCCATGTGATTACCTCCCATTTCCATATGACACTATCTATCTATCCATCCTTCCTCCCATATATATATATATATATATCCATCCATCTTTCCTTCTATCTATGTGTGTGTATGTATATTCATACATATACAGATATATACATGCACAAATATATATAGCGATATGTACATAATGCACAATGTGTCTATATGTATGCATATGTATGCATTTTATATACATACATGTATATACACATATACGGTTTGTATGCATTTTATGTGGAGATAGTTTTTTACATGTTGTCCCTCATTAGACTATGAGCTCTTTTCAGGATAGAGATTGCTTTGCTTTCCTTGAATCCCCAGTACTTAGCACTGTGC
The DNA here is from genome assembly GCA_028646595.1 of Phalanger gymnotis. NCBI lineage: Eukaryota > Metazoa > Chordata > Mammalia > Diprotodontia > Phalangeridae > Phalanger > Phalanger gymnotis. The sequence goes on along the minus strand of CM053624.1, from coordinate 47,504,554 downwards.
CTGGTACATAGTTTAATAAATGTTTATTGACTGTTGACTGTGTAATTTCTGCCTTGTAGGGGTAATTTGCCCCTTACTTTGGGACAACTAGATAGCAGAATGGATAGAGTGGGGGGCCTGGAGTCAGGAAGACCTGAGTTCAAATCTGGCCTCCGAACACTTATTAGCTGTGTGACCGTGGCCAAGTCTCTTAAACTCTGACTGGCATATTGTAGGGGCTATATACATATTAGCTACTACTTTTAGCTATTCTTGTAGATTGTAAGGGTGAAAAACTTGAGGTAAGGAGCTATTATTTTCACTGATGGCATCCAGTATGGTGCCATGTACTAGATGCTGAATAAATGTTGGTTGTGAATTGAATAGAATTTTCACCTAACCATGCATGAGGCCAGCCAGAGTAGAAGTCAAGATGCAGAACCTGGATTTATTCCTGGGACCTAACAGTGATTGGGGGTGGTGGTGGTGTGTGGCTAAGTCCAAGTGCCAAGAGGAAAGCTGTATAGTAAGGTCCATTAGCAATGGTTTCAGAGAGACCTGGGAAGACTTGTATGAACTGATGCAGAGTGAATGAAGTGAGCAGAACCAGAAGAACAATTTATACACTAACAACAGCAGTGTACAAATGAACAACTTGGAAAGACTTAAGAATTCTGATGGATACAGTGACTCGACATGATTGCAGAGGACTAATGATAAAGCATGGCTACCTACTTCCTGACAATGAGGTGATGGAATAAATAGACAATATTAGACACACATCTTTTAACTTGGCCAATGTGGGACTTTGTTTTGCTTGACTATGCAGATTTCTTTTACAGGCTTTATTTTTACTTTTTTCCAATAAAGGGAAGAGGCAGAGAGAAAAATAAATGCTTACTAATTGAAAAAATGAAATTTAATTTTCAAAAGACAATGATGCCTTATGGCTATAAAGGTGACTGGGATATATACACTCTTAGGTCCTACTCATTTTGTTGGTTTAACAGAAATTCACAAAGGTGTCCCAAAGTACAGAGATCCAACCAAACTGAACAAAGAACTAGATAGAAACTTTACAGCTATAAACCATCTAGAAACTAAAGGAGTTTCTAAACCTCGGAGTGGGCAGTTTACAGAAAGCAAGAGATTTTGTTGTTGGATTATGTGGGAATGGCTGGTTAAGAAGGGACCCAAAGCTGAATTATTTTATTTGCGCTGAGGAATTCATGCCTTAGTCAATCCCCAGAAAAACTGGGAGTTTGTGCATTAATATAAACAATGGCTTAATAAAGGTCCCCAGGACTCTGGGGCAATCAGTATGGCTAATCACAATGCCTGCTGCCTCATCCTAAGCATTGAAAGTCTCTGACCTGTGAGGAGACAAGCTGTTGAAGCCCCACGGTGTCTCAGGGTAGCAGTGTGGGAGGAGAAAGAGGTGGTTATTGCCCAATGGCACTAAAAAAAATGTTTGTATATGTCAGCAAGTGATTCTCTTCACACTTCCAAACTCATTAGTTCTATTATCATCAAAGACTGTGGGTGGACCTAGGGCGAGCTCCCTGGAAACAATGTTCATCTCTACCATAACAACACAACAGCAAAAATAAATGTTAATTGAATTGATTGGAAGGGGCATATTGAATGAGGCAACAGTCTAAGGAGCCAGAGATTAGGACAAAGATTTCATGCATTTCCCAGCCAGAGGTGTAGGCGTATCTTTCCATCTAATGCTCTCCTTTGAACAGGTGTTTAGAAGGCATTCCTCCCAAACTTCCAGCTCTATATTTCCTATCTCCCTTCAATGCTCAACTCGGGTGCCACCTCCTTTAGGAGAGGATGCCATTCCTGATCCCCCCTCCTACTTTCAGCTTCTCTCCTTTTAGAAATTATTTTGTATTACTCTTCATATTTCTGGCATTTGCTTCTTTATTCACAAGTTGTATGTCCTCAACAGAATGAAAGCTCCTTGAGGGCAGGCAATGTTTTTTTTTTTCCTTTTGTTTTTATATCCTCATCACCTTGCTTAATAAATGTAGTGCTGGACCTGGAGTGAGGAAGAACTGAGTTCAAATCTTATCTCAGATACATACTAGCTATCTGACCCTGGGCAAATCTCTTGACCTCTCAAAGTCTCAGTTTCCTCGGCTATAAAATGGGGATAATAATAGAATCTACCTCACAGGCTTGTTTTAAGGATCAAATGAACTAAAATCTGTGAAACACTTTGCAAACCTTAAAACACTATATAAATGCTAACTATTAATAAAAATGTATTAAAAAGCAATTAAATTAGTCACAGAGGGCTTCCCAGTCACTACTTATTCCCTCCTTTGCTCCCTCCTTCCCTTTTCCACTTGCAAGATCCCAGTTTAGTAGGCTAAATTCCATTTAAACAGATGGGGAAACCAAGGCAGAAATCTTCGGTCACTTGCTTCCAAGTCACACAGAGATGGCTCTCAACCATGCACCATGGCCCTTTTAGCATGGACAAACCTTTGCTCTGCCATCCAGGTGTTCATACCAAAGAAGGATTTAATGGAGGTGAACTGAGCTACAAGAGATTTTCTTTTTTTACTTACATGATTAAACAGCCCAGGGAAACATTTGCGTTGTAACAGATGGAAGCAGTCCTGAGTACAGCGAAGCCTGTAAAAAGTTTTCACACCATTAAAAATGGCAGTGTTCTCTGTCATCCCTATTCTCATCAACCATCTGCAGTTGATAGGATATCAAGTGATGACTGTAAATCCATTAGGTCCAAACTGGCATTCAAGGCCCTCTGTGCTCTGACAAGACACCAGTCTACTCCCAGCTTTGTCACCCACACTAGGTTCCAACTGGATAGAACTACTGGCAGCTACTCAAACATCCCATGACCCTCGTTTCCTCCACGCCTTTGCTCATGCCCTCACTAGAGCATGACTGCTTACTGAGTAGGGATCATTTCATTTATTCTATTTGTGTCTCCAGCTCTTAGCACGTAGTAGGGGTTTGATAAATATTTGTTGATTTGATGCCATTCCCTCCATCTAGAATGTTCTATTATTATGTCCTTGGTGGAGCTCTATCCTTCCTTCTGGGCCAGGCCATAAATCAAAGATTGTTGAAACCTTCAACTACACACACACACACACACACACACACACACACACACACACACACACACACGGAGGGAGGGAGGGGGAGAGAGAGAGAGACAGAGACGAGTTAGTCAGTTAGTTAGTCCCAGGTGGAATTCTCTCTGTCTTTCATCTTCTATAGCACTTAGTTCCTACCTGAGTTCAAATACAGCCTTAGATACTTATTAACCATGTGACCCAGAACAAGTCTTTTAGCCTTTTTGTCTCAGTTTCCTCATCTGTAAAATAGGGATAATAATAGCATCTACCTCCCAGGGTTGTTGTAGGAATCAAATAAGATAATATTTATAAAATATTTAACAGAGTGCCTGGCATACAATAAAATGTCATCATCATCGTCATCATCATCATCACCTCTCTTATGGTATGCATTCTGCCTTGTACTCTAGTTATTTCTTATTTGTTGTTATTCAGTTGTGTCCCCACTCTTTGTGACCTTACTTGGAGTTTTCTTGGAAAAGATACTAGAGTGGTTTGCCATTTCCTTCTCCAGGGCATTTTACAGATGAGGAAACTGAGGTAAACAGGTTAAGTGACTTGCTCTGGATCACATAGCCAATCAGTGTCTGAGGCCAGACTTGAACCCATAAAAATAAGTCTTTCTGGCTCCAGGTCCAGCACTTTATCCCCTGCACCACCTAGCTTCCCCATTTATTTGTGTTTATTTTGTGCCTTTTTTTCTCTTGGTAGTCAGGAAACTCCTTTAGGGCATGGACTATCTATGCCTTATTCATTTTGCTTTTCTTCTATGGTGCTTAGTACAACTCCTTGGACAAAGTAAATGCTTAATAAATATTTGTTGGATGAATGAATGAATGAATGAATGAATGAATGAATGAATGAATGGTGTGTTGTAATAGAAAGAGCAATGATTTGAAAATGGAAGACCTGGAAATGAATTCCAGCTCTGCCACTTACTAGCTGTACACCATTGAACATGCTACTTTATATCTCAGGGTCTTTCCTGATCTGTAAAATGAGGAGGTTGAACCTTCCAGCTCTGAAGTCCTATGAGTGAATCATTTAAACTCATAGAGGTCCCCTTAAAAACAAACTTGCATGTATTTAATCCCATTAGTTCCCTTGTGATAGCTACCCTAAGGCAGACAATTCTTGTCCATATAGTCTGGGTTTGATCTATTCCTGTTCTGTATTTTTTTTTTGCAAGTATGCACAAAGTACCTTATTGTTGGGCCTCTATCCAAATGTGGTTTCATTCCTAGGGTTGATGCAATAATCCAGATCAGAGAAAATTTTTTAGATGGGTATGGGACTTGGGCGGCTATCCAACAGAAGAGAGAGACTTTCCCCCTGCCTATAGAGGAAGGTTTGTTGTTTAGAACTGGAAGAGAGAGCACATGACAGATTCTGAGCAACTACAAACATTCCCCACCCTTTTCTCTTCGGGGATAATGGCTTTTTCCTGCCCACATGGGCAGGAAAGCCAAGATCATCCTAGACAAGACCTGACCTGTCTTCTTTCTGTTAACTAAGACTCACCAAGAAATGGAGCCACGGCTGAGAACAAACTCTACAAAGCAGTTACCCTGAGCGCTTGCTAGTGGGATATTTTTAGGTTCTGGAATGTTTTTCACATGGAAATATTTTTAGACCAAATATACCCTGAGCGGCAACATGTGGCTTCTACCTAATTGTGCAATTAATCAGCAAGGTAGAGGTGGAAGGGCCCCTGCACACCACAAAGAGGAAAAGAAACATAATCCAACTTACTTTGACACATGTAGTCCCAGAAAATAAAGCAGGATCACAGCCACAAAGATAGCCAAGGCCACCAGGAGAGCTGGAAAGATAAAGAAAATGTTGGACTCCAAGGCTTTTGCTTCTGTTCTCCTTCTCAGCCAATTCAGCTGCTCTGTCACCCTGGTGTTACACACAAGATGAGCACCACAACCACTGGAAAAGAAAGTCTTTGGATGGACCCCATGTTGCTTCCTCTAGCTGCAGAGACTTTGAAAAAGTACTCTCATCACAAAAGTCCAAGACAACGATTCATTCTACTTTAATGGTACGGTGCTAACCACGATTCAGCCCCTGCCTCCCAACACCTCTCCTCCCTGACCTGTCTCTTCACCTCATCCCACCTCCTATAGGAATCCCCAAAACCAAAGTTCACAGGCAAGGTTGTATTACTGGGACTCACGGGATCATAGATCAGAGCTGGTCCAGTCCAGTTCCCTCCTTTTAAAGAGGGGAAACTGAGGCCCAGGGAGCTGAAATCACTTGCCTAAGTTCAAAAAGCTAGTAAATATCAGAGGCTGGATTTGAACCCAGGTCCCCTAGATCTATACCAAGAATTCCTTCCCATTGTACTAAAAAGCACCCTGCACTAAAAGCCCATATAGCCTCTCAGTAAAATCTACACTCATGATAAAAGTAGAGTCGGCTGAAGGAAGGAGGAACATCTCCCCCAAACCTTCCTCTCTCTCTCTCCCCATTGCCCATTTAAAAATGACACATGCTCTTCAATGGTGCTTAGGACCACCCAGAAAAAAGCAGCCGTAAGGACAAGTTTGAAACCACCTCCACTCTCATTTTTACCTCTGGTATTAAATTAGGCCAGAATAATCTCAACCCAACAATCAACAGACCTTTACAGTAGTTTGAAAAGTCACTAAAATCCATTGGATGAAGTAAAGCAGACAAGAAATCTCTTTCAGTAGCCTGGAAACTTGGTCACACCTCCAGGGAGCATCTATAAATTATCAAGTGAGTTCAGAAGGGAGAGGAATTTCAGAAGAATTTCAGAAATTGGACTCTGTGGCTTCCTGCACATCCCTAAGGAAAAATATCTACTGGGGTGTCAGGGGAGATGGGAAGTCCTTCTCTAGGTCTTCTTCCTCCTCCCCTCCCTCACCACAACCTTTGTTTTGAAGAGGGCTTTCCAACTTCAAAGGGTCTGGGAGACATTGCAATCCTTATTGCTATGTTAAATGGAGGCCCTGGATCAACTGTTAGCAGCATCTGTATCGTTGGGACCAAAGGACAGACTTGCCTCTCAGCCCAACTGGGACCCCAGCAACAAGACCACCCCATATCTAAGAAGAACTTTCTAAATGCCCCATGAATACTACAAAAGGACTTAGAGCAACCCATTGTTACCTTTTGCCCTATGTGCTATGTACTGACAGAACAGAGTGTCATAAGATTCTGAAATTCTGAAATCCACAGGTGTTAACTTCATTTATTGTCACAGGGGCTTACAACACCACCTTAGTATATCTTCTTTTTAAAATCTACTTTAGATTAACTGACTAAATAATTCTCAATTGACAATCTTGAGGATGAAGGTAGAAAACAATGGGGTACTTCATCCAGTGGCATTAAAGAATCATCCAGGGGCATTTAGAGAGTAACCACTAGAACCCTAAGAGGGAAATAGCTAAGCTAGCTCTGAGGACAAGATTTATCACTGTGAATGGGGGCAGGCTATACCTCTAAAATCAGTGAGTTAGTGGGCTAGATCCCAAGCTAGAGGACTGAATCTTCCCTCGGAGAAAAGGAGAAATCTCTCCCTATTTGTATCCCTCCCCATGAGCCAGATTCACGTTTTGTCCTTGAAACTATTTAGGGAATTAAGTATGTCAAATTACTCACTCAAAACTAGGGAGAAAGATGCCGGGGTTGGGTTGGTGATGTCTTCGACCGTGTGCTGCAGATATACCCTGGCACCATTCCCAGACCTCAGTTGCACTCACCCCAGTCTTGAAGCAGCCCTCTCCCAAATAGAAAAACTCATCTTGTGTTTGCATAGGTGAAAGAGAAAGGATGTGGGCTTTTTCTACTTTAATTAACTCTGGTGACCCAGAACATTCATTGGAATGATTCACTGGAACCCATCCCAAGAGAAACCTGACTTTGAAAAACAAAAGCCCAGAACAGGGGTGGGAGGGACCCATGGGGCAAATGGAATTCATTCTTTCCTCATCTACAAAATGAGAATTTTGCACTAGATTTTCTAAGGTCCCTTCTAACTCAAAAATTCTTCGATTATGATTTTGGTGTCAGTCAGCAAAGACTAAGATAGAGGACTTAATGGTGAGTCTCCCTTGACCCTCTTCTCTATTCAGGCAAATTTGACCTTTCCTTTAGGGCCTAGCTCAATCCCTATTCCCTCCCAGACAATCTAAACCCATAATGTCCCTTTTCCTTTAAACTCTTTGAGAACTTGATGGCTTATGTCATTCCTTTTGGTGCCTAATCACTCAGTACCTTGGGTTGTCATGTAAGTGTTTTATGGCAGCTTGCCTGCTGGCTAGAGAGATAAGTTGAGATAAGGAAGAGCTGGTCTGTCCTGCCTTGTCACACGCAAGCTGAGTAGCCCCTTACAACTTTGAGATTCTGTGATTCTGAATCAAATATGAACTCTGTTAGGCACTTAAAGCTCTGTGTAATCTAGCTTCTTCCAACTTTTCCAGTCTTGTGCTTTACTCCCTTCCACCCATTCTGCTGAACAACGTGTAGTTCTAACTACACAAAGGAGGGCATACTTCTCTAGGCAATTCACCAGCACCAGGCTACGCAACGAACTAGATTCTAGTACTTATGATTTGGTTCCCTTTAGTCACATGTTCAGTACGCTTCTAAAGATGGCTTCAATGAATGGTATTGGGCATGGAAGGAACTGTGGAAGCCATCTGGTCCAATCCCCTCAATTGAAGGATGAGGGAACTGAGGTACAGGTAGGTGAAGTTATTTAACTGAGGTCACATAGCCAGTATGTATCAGAAGCTAGATTTGAATTCACGTCCCCTTCCTCCAGAGCCGGGGGATCAGTGGTATGGGATTCAGAGCATCAAAAGTGAAAAAGATAAGGTGCAATGCCCTGGAGCCTGGGGCGTCTCTATTTCTGGGCTAAGTCTTGGTTGCCACAGGCAGGATGAAAGGACAATTAAATTGGGTGGGTGGAGAGACAAAGAAACCAGTAGCCTCAATAAAGGTACCCATCTTTCTCCTGCTCTGAGGCTGCCCAAAGGTGGTAGATAAAACCAGGGAGAGGCAGACAAGAGGGCCGCTGCAAAAACAGTAAAGTTCTAGGAAGCCTGGTTTCTCCAGGGGCCTTTTCCTGTATTGTGTACATTCCAGGGGAAAGTATCATTTGTTGAGGTGTTAGACACAGAAAAGGTCAAAAGGTTGGACAGTAGCGATATTACATCACAAAATTAGGGACTTCTCATTGACAACACCCTCTGGAATCCTTCCCTATTGTCTTTGGCACATCCATGTTGGAGGCTGTAGGGCCAAGAAAGACTCAGACCTAACCATACCAATAGAGAGGAAGTCTGTAACACTTACCAATCACGGTCAGTGTAAATATGAGTTTTTAGACTCTCTTTCATCCCCATCCCGCTCTGTGCTCTATTAATGATAACTGGTATTGAGGTAATGCTTTTTTGGTTTGCAAAATGCTTTTGATACATCATCTAATTTGAACCCCATAGCAATCCTGTTAAGAGGTGGGAGAATATAGTGGATAGAGGGCTGATTTTGAGGTTAAAAATCCTCTTTCTGACTGTGTAACCATAGGCAAGTCACTTAATCTCTCTATACCCAAGATAGCTCTCTGAGTCCAGAAGTTATAGATGAAATGTCATTATGTGTGTGGAGAGACTTTGCACTTCAAAAATTCCCTCAAGGATCTGGACCATCACACACCCCTGGTACCACCAACACCAGCCAAAAAATAACAAAAAGTTCACTAAGTGGCTACATCAAATAAGATGATGATGATGATGATGATGATGATGATGATGATGATGATGATGATGATTTTAGAGATCGGATAACTGAGGCTTGGAGAAATAAATGATTTACTCAAGTTCACACAATAAAATGTATGGCTGGAATTCAAACCAAAGTCCCCTGCCTCCAAATTCTATTCTCCAGTCACTGTATCACAGCGATCTCTCATGCACTAATGTATTTAACCCTCAGCCCACATCAAATGTAAATATTAGATCTCATCCATTCATTGCCTGTTTCATCTGATGACTGCACTTCTCTATACTCACTCATTGTCTCCCTCAAATGCTTCCTATATATTTATCAGCATGAATGTACCTTTCTTAGACTCTAAGCTCCTAGAGATCAGGACAGTGACTCCAAGCTGCTCTTCTCTTCACATCCAGACTTTCTAAGAAGCCTAATGAGACTTGTCTCCACCTGTCAAGAGCCAACCCCTTCTTCAAGGTCCAGTTTAATACAACCTATACTCTACCCAGAAGTAATTGTACTTTGCTGAAGTGTCTCTTAACAGCACTTATTTCTTTATAGCTATTTGTGCATATGCCATGTCTCCCCAGCTAGAGGGAAGGGATCATCTTGTTTATCTTTTTAGCCTCTGCCACCTGTAGTTCAGTGCACTGCACATAGTAGCTACTCATTAAATGTTTGTTAAAATTAACAGTGGTGATGCCTATGACCTCTAAATACAGATACTTATATTTAACACAGAAGTAAGAACCCTAATTGTCACAGTGTCAGCCTCAGGGTTCATATAGCCCAGGGGGTCCCAACCTAGCATATATGTACCCTCAGGAGATATGAGAATCTTGTTGAGGGGTATGGAGAATATATTTAGTAAATATATTTTTTCTACTGAAATTGCATGACCTCTTTGTTTTACTTTTTATATGCATCTGTCAGGAATTGATTACCTTTCATACTGAATAAGGGCCATGGGAAGTTTTACATAAAAGTCTAGAGGTACAAGGACTGAAAAAGTTTGGAAAACCACTAGCTTGTTAGTCTACCTCTAACAGGGATACCTACTGAGGGAAGGCCCAGCTGTCCTCACTGATGTGTTCCTCAAAGGTAGGAATGTCCCCAAACAGGATTGGAGAAGTAGCAGATGATTACTCCCTCTAGTCCCTGTCTTTGGTTCAAGTGCAAGGTCACCTGTGCAGCAAGACAGTGGTGGGAATCAACAAGTATTCATGGAGTTCCCATTCCCAGTAAGCAACCCAATCAAGAAAGGAAGGTAGAAGGAAGAAGGTAAAAAGGATGCTCTTGCATTATTTCTTTAATGTGTTAGGGGTTCCCGAGAGGAAGTCCTATATAGCCTTATCTCTCTCATTGCCTTCTCCAGTTCTGTTCCTATAATTATGATGCGCTGTTGTGGTAGGGATGTCATCAATCCCTCATACAGTCCTCAGCCACTCAGAGAAACTTTCTTGTAACCTGCTGTCAAAAGCCACACAAAAGACCTGCTCCAGTTCACGATGGGTCTAAGAAGCTTCGATCATGTTATCTTGGTCCCAGAAGGCACCTACAGATCCAGGAGGCTCCTTTCTCCTTGGACTATAGAAATGGAGTTTTGAGAAAGGGTCACTCATCAAATGAGGACAGGAAAATATGGAAAATTTTAATGCTAGAATGAGTTATGGGACAATAGTCATGCTAATTTACTGATAGCTGCACCGTGAATTGGTCCAATCATTGTGGGAAACAATTTGGAATTACCTCCAGAAAAATTCCTGGGTCAATGGCCCTAAGGCATTAATGGCAGAAAGAAAAGATTCATAGTAGTATTATTTGTTGTGTAAAGAGATCCATGGGTGATAGGAGACCATGAGTGCTAAAGCAGTTACAAAAAGTTAGAAACAAAATATACCCAATAATTGGGAAATCATCGAACAAATTGTGGTATGTAAATGTAATGGAATATTACTGAACTTTAAAGAATGAAGAATTCATGAGAAATAAGGTAAGACATTTGCATGAAGTAATGTTGAGTGAAGAAAGCAGAATCAAAAGGAAAAAAATACAAAGTGACTACAGTAACAAAAATGTAAACAACACCACAAAAGGAACAAAACTTAGGCCAAAGACAACAGAAAATATCAACACCTAATTATTAAAGTTAAAGCACACATCCTATCTGTTAACAAAGGGTAAATGGCAACAAAAAAATGTAAAATAAGATTCCCTGTCACTCAAGACCTTTGGTTTTGTGTAACCAACCAAACAATTGCTTTTGGAGTCTGGACCTTGCAGGATGTTGATTAGGGGTTTGTTGGGCAATGCCTGTTGTATGGAAACAAAATATCCATAAAGATATACATATAAAAATGAGGCTGGGCAGATCCATTCATCCATTGAATTGCTAGCAAATGAGTGCTTACTAAATACAAGACACTGGTAATAAGAAGATGAATGACACAGAATCATAAAATCTCAGAAATGGAACACCATTTTCTGCCAAACTATAATTGAGCAGAAATATAACATAAGATTATCTTTTCAGATCTGGAAGGAACCATACAGAACAGTAGAAAGAACCCTGGATTTGGAGCCAAAAGACCTGGGTTCAAATCCAAGCTTGCTAATTGAAAGACCTTGGTTAGTCAATTCAGTTTCTTCATCTATAAAATAAAAGATTTAGGTTAGAAGAACTTTGAGGTGCTTTCTAGGTCTAAATGTATGATCTTCTGACCTAGTCTAGCAGCAAATTATCAAAGTTAAAGGAAGCATCGTGTCTGTTTTACAAGGGAGATGGCAAAAGGTGAAAATAAGATAGATTATCACTCAGTCATGGTATCAATTGGTTTTGCTGAACTGTTTTTAGAGTTTTTGTTTGGATGGGGGTGTTTGGGGCAACCATCTGTAAGTCTTTGCTAAGGCCTCTTAATTCTAGTGCCTTCCTTCTGGTGAATATGTCCAAGTTATCATTTCTATAGCTGTTTGCATATTGTCTCCCTCATTAGACTGCTCCTTGAGAACAGGGACTGTCTTTTGCCTTTCTTTGTATTAATAAATGCTAGTTGACTGATGACTGAATTCAGTTCTCAGGACTTGAGTTTCCTCATTTACACTAAACTAGACAAATCATTAAGTTTGGTTCCTGCTTTAAAATTCTAGATAGAGGGCTATGATCTAGATTACTAAAGCTGGTGGAAAAAAATTAATTTTACCTTTAATTTTTTTAAAAAAAAGGTAATATGGTTAAGTAACTAAAAGGAGGGAAGAGATCAGACTAATATCATTCTATCCCTGAAAGGCCATGAGATCTCAGGCAAATTTTTACCCTTCTGAGCTTCAGATTCCCTATCTGTCAAATGAAGACATTATTGGGGAACCTACAGCCTCGAGGCCACATATGGCTTTCAAGGTCCTTGGATGTGGCCTTTTGACTGAGTCCAAGTTTTGTAGGATAAATCCTTTTATTATGGGGATTTGTTCTGTGAAGTTTGGATTCAGTCAAAGGGCTGTACTTGAGGCCACATGTGGCCTCGAGGCCAGGTTCCCCGCCCCAGGACTAGATACTCTTTGAGGTCTCTCATGGTTGTCAAATGCTATGATTCTATTATTCTAAGCGACAGATGAAGAGGGAGACGACACTCAGATAAGGAGGGTTCTGTCTTCAAATTCAGAGATAATGGCAAAAGGCTACTTCTCAACACCCCCGGGTCTCTGACCTTTAAATCCAACCATAAAGATCTCTTTGCTTTCTCTCCCTCCTCAGCAGGTAGCTCTGAGCAGACTGCATAGTTCGACTTGGTCCTTTCTGCGAGAAGAGAAAGAAGTCAAGGTTGTCTGTTTAAAAGGAAAAAAGGCACAGGAAGGAAGATTATAAATCAAAGTTCCTTACAGTTTCTTGGATCCTTGCACCAGAATTACCTCAATTCAATTTGTGTCTGAGCCCCTAGAGCCAAGTGGACAGGCCTGAGACAAGTCATGTGGTTGAAATAGCTCCAGCTAGGAATTAGGTGATCTGAGATTGTGCTGAGATAGCTTGACTACTGACTAGCTGTTATGTCTTGGTTGAATCACTAACTATGTGAAATTGAGCAAGATACTTAACTTTTCTGGCTGCGTTTACCCATACATCAAATGAAGCTAATGTCTAGGATCTCTTCCAACTCTAAATCTACGATTTCTATGACTCTGTTTCCTCATCCACAAAAAGGGGTCAAGACCTCTTTTCCCTACCTCACAGCATGAATGTGAAATGAGATTGCAGGTTAATTGGGGAATGAGTAAATAAACTGTGGCAGGTGAAGGTAATGGAATCTGTGCTGTTAAAAGATGATGACTATAAAGAATTCAGAAAAACATGGGAAAAACTCATATGAATGGATGAAAAGTAAAGAAATCAGAATAAGGAAGACAAGATACACAGTGACTTCAACTAAATATAAATGGGGAAAGAAAACAGCAAAAGAAAAAAAAAACCTGCAAGCTGTATTATTATAATGAATAAGTTTAGTCCAAGAGAAAAGCTAAAAAATGCACCTTCCTTCCTTCTTTGCAGAGGGATGGGAGTGAAATATCACACATGCTGTCAGTTACAGGTGATGTGTTGCTCGGTTCTGCTAAATTTCTTGTTTTCACTTTCTTTTAAAAACTTTGTTATGAGGGAAGTCTCACTGGGGAAGGGAGAGGGGAGAGATATATTTGGAAATAAAAGGGATATAAAAAAGAAAGGTATCAATTTTTAAAACATTTTTAAAAAGAAATGAGATGAAAACTATAAATTGCTGCAGAAAATATAGGACATCATTTCATTAGTAGAAATCACAAGGGCCATTCACAGAACCACAGCAGCAGTCAGCTTTGCAATCATGATTTTGGATGACACTTTATTCTAGATATTTGCTCCTCTGAGGGAGGTAAAGTAGACCCTTCTCACCAGGATAATCATGTCAGAAACATCTCATCTGTTCATTCCACAAATATTTAAACACCTATTTGTGCCAGGCACTGGATAGAAAAGGCAACCGAGGTGCATAGGAATTGTGACTTGCCTGATGTCACACAGCTAGGGACACAGTTCCCAGTCAGTGGCACACCTGATACTAGGACCTAGGTTTCCTCATCCATAACCCAGTGGTTTTTCCACTGAACCACATCACCTGCTCCATCACTTGAACTTGAACAAGTCATCTACTGAGATCATGCCCACAGCTGGACTCCCTTGAGCAGGAAGCCAGGGAGAAAATCTCAGAGTCTCGTAGGTGGGCCAAGGGTCTCCAGGGCCGTGGTGGAAACTCTCCAATGAACAAGGGAAAGGACAATAAGAGGATATGACCCAAGTTGAATGCTAATAGTAGTTGGCATTTACCCTTTAAGGTTGGCAAATCATTTTGCCTATATGTATGTATGTATATATAGATATATATGTACGTGTGTCTATGTGTGTGTGTGTTAAATCTCCTTTGATTCTCACAATAACTTGTAGGGTAGTTGCCATTATTATCCTCGTTTTACAAAAGAAGAAACTAAGGCTTTGAGCAGTCAAGTGACTTCCACAAGGTCATATAGTAAATGTTGGAGGAAGGATTTGAAGCCAGATCTTCCTGAATCTCAATCCAGTCTTCTGGTCACTGCACCACCTCTCTAGTGGAAAGAATTTGTTGTCTCTCTATGAAGCCCAGCTCAGTGTGTACCATCTCAGGGAATGGTCTTGGAGCTCTATACCAGTTTCCATCTGACCTTACTTTTTGCAGTTGCTTCCTTCTCTTTGACTAGAAATGCTCTCTTTTCTCTACTCCCTACTTACTGCATAGTATTTTGAAAAAATCCCACACCACAGAACTACATCTACAAATACGAAGAACCATGTTCTACAAGGATGGCATGGCCATGGGGGAAGCTCCATCATGACACTCAGCTCTCAATGGGTGGAATGGTTGAATAGTTGATGGAAGGAGCCAGCAAGAATGTAAGCAGGGACTGCATCCTGTCCCCTGAACCCTCCCACAGTATCTAGGATCCTAGATCTAGGAAAGGTTCCAAAGGTCATCTAGTGCACTCCTCACCCAATTTTACAGATGAGGAAACTGAGACCCAGAGCGATCATGTGACTTGAATGGGATTATATAGGCAGCAAATGGCTGAGCTAGGATTCAAACTCAGACTCTGACTCCAAGTACAGCATTCTTTCCACTGTTTCATGATGCCTTCTTGCTCAGTGCTAGGCACATTGTAGGTTCTCACTTGAATTTTAAAGACTGTGTAAAAGGTAGTTAGTTCTATAACCACTGCTCCTGGGAACCTGGTCACAGATCTACAGCTAGCTATCTGAGTAACTGTAACATCTATGGACCTCAGTTCTTCATCTGTAAAATCAGGCAGCTGGACAGGTTAAGCTCTCAGGTTACTTCCACATATAAAATTTCATCATTCTAAGATAAGTATAACATGGCTGATGGAGGGCTAGCCCTGGATTTAGAAAGGTCTGGGTTCAGGTCATGCCTCTGACAGATTCACAAGACTAGCTATGTCATTTAACCTCTCCATGACCCCAAGCAACTTTCTGAGACCATAAGCTACAGACGAGATGGCAATCTACATCAGTGGAGGTAGTTTCCATACCGGGAGTGTGACCACTAACAAAAACATGTTAAAATTCTATGTATGCCACAAATAAGCTAAAAAGACCTTCGGTTTGGTGGCTTAGGGGACAAAGGTCTCCAGCTCCCACCATTTGTTTCTAGGACAAAGCAGCGGAAGCTCCTGATGAGATTCTGTCTACTGTGTATCTGAGCTTAGGACAGAGACTGGGTTTTACAAGACTTTACCACTCAGGGCCAACTCTTCAAACGTAGTGATGCTTCAAGGCGAGGAAAGAGGGGGTGGGGTGGGGAAAATGTCACTTCTCATTTCACCCAGCTTGCTAGAGAAGGAGCAGGACTCCGCTTTCCCAAAGACCTTTCAAGTGGTTGCATTAAAAATGTTTTCCTTCACAGTGACTTTGTCAGCTCCCACTGAAGTCTCCCCACAGACCACAGGGTCTGAAAGGACCCAGAGATCCCCATCTGCTCCAAAATGGGAAGAACTGCCAACTTCAGACCAATTAGCATTTGCATTATCATGGAGGAAAGAGATTTATAGCCCAGGCGCCCCGATGAGCTATCTTTGGGAGAGATGAAGTTCAGACCTCTGTCGATTCGGATTTGTCTGCTTGGGAAGTTACTGGAAGAGAAGATTCAACATTAATTTCAATTACAGTAGACTGCAAGCCCATTCATAAATATTGCCTTCGACACATTTCCCCTTTGCTGCTCAAGTCTGACCTTGAATCACCAACACACACACACACACACACACACACACACTGTGCAAAGAGATGACTCCAGCCTTGGGAAGATCAAAGTGGGTGTTCAAAGTAAGCACATTATTTGAGCATGGGGGTGGGTGGGGGGGTGGCAAGGCAAGTTGCCAAATTAATATTAAGGCTCCTAAAAATTTCATTACATTAAATCCATGACTGGTGTCATCTCCTCAACATCCTCAGATTATAAGCAGTAAGGCAAAGGGGATAGAGATCAGGCTTCAAGTTCAGAGAGACCTGGGTTCAAAATCTGCCTTGACACTTACTAGCTATGGGACCCTGGGCAAGTTACTTAAACTGCATGCTTCAAGCACCTCCTTGAGACTAATCTACTAAGACATACATAGATTGGTTGCAGCTGCTTGGGTAGGGAGTACCCCACTCTAACAAAATAAAAAATTCTTCATGTATCATAAATTATATGTTGACATTATATTATCTATCATTTATATTATATATCACATACCCTATGTCAAATTATATATTGACATTACTGATGGTGATAAAGTAGGTACTGGGTTTTTAATTTATATTTTCAACCTTGTTAAAAGAAAGAGTCACTCATTCTGGAGACGACAGGATTCATAGTATCCTAGATTTGGGGAAAATAGCTTAAGAAATTTAGGAAATTAAGACACCATTCTTAACATTTTTATGTATATCATGGATGCCTTTGGAGGTGTTTGTTCATGACAAAATGAACTGAAATCTCAGAGCTTAGTGAAAATAAGGGTATAATTTTTTCCCCAACCAAGTTCACAGATGCCCTGAAATCTATCCATGTATTACTTGGGAATCTGTGGACCCCAGGTAAGGAATCTGTGGCCTCGAGGACTGAATCCAAGGGCTGCACTCGAAGACCTAGAGGGCCACATGTGGCCTCAAGGTGGCAGGTTCTCCACCTGTGGGCTAGTCCAATTCCCTTTTTACAGAAGATGAAACTGAGTCCCAGAGACCTTAGTGGGACTTGTCCATGCTCACCCAGGGAGTAGGAGCCAAAGGTGATATTCAAGCCCTGCTCCCCTAACTTCTAATCTAGAAAGCCTTGTCAAAGCTGAAGTGGGGAAGTAAATAAAATCATCCAAGTAACTGTAAAACTACCAATTCTGTAAGCCCCTTGACTGTAATTTTAAATAGAAAATTGAGGTGTTTTGAATGCTGCCATGAACCCCTGGCAGGCTGATGACATACTGAGACTTACCTCATATTCCAAAAGTCAAGCCAACTGCAACAGAAAATCTAAAAGCATTTGTCAGCATGAGATCCTTCCACTATTATCCTACACAATTCTCTGATGGCTAAAATTGATGCACATGTGTGTATGTGTGTGTGTGTGTGTGTGTGTGTGTGTGCACGGCACGCTCGCATGTGCGCATGTGCGCCCACTTGCTGGAATGTCACCCAGAGTAAATGTGGAGATGTCTGACGATATGTTCAGCATTGTTTACAAGCATTTTTACAAATTGATGTCTAATGTGGAATGCAAAACCCCCCAAGCACAAAATATAAAAATAAGGAAGCAATTACACAGCTATTGATTATGGATTAGACTAATGACATTACTGATTACATTTAAGGTTGCAGATCAGCTGACCTGTTATTTCAAGAGTCCATGTTATGAACTGAATAGGCCAACATATTCCAGTTTCTCACCAAAGATAATACATAAGATTCCCCAAGAAAAGAGGTTTGTTTGCTAAAGGCAGAGCCTACTTCTAAGCCCCAGGTTCATTAAATCCTCCACGGCTGGGTCCTCCGAGTTTTTGACCAGCTAAAGACCTGAAAGGTCACACTCCTTAAATTCCTGGGGTGCCAAGACCCCGTGCTAAATTGTCCAGTAGGTTCACTAGAAGGATTGATTTTTCCAACTGTTTGACCTTGGGCAAGTCACTTAAAGTCCCTGGGCTTTAGCTTTCTCAGCTGTAACTCAGGGTTGGGCTGGTAAATGCTTAACAACTTGCTCATGGGGTGGGGGCGGTGGGGGGGGGGATGTAATGTATAAATAACACGCTTTTAAATTTAATATGCATTATTAGACATTTTCTCCATCACTTTCTTAAGTCTTGCCCGTCAATAAAACAATAAATCAAGCCCTGATTTGTAGCATTTGCCAATTTCTGAGGCATAAATGTTCACAATGAAGATTGAACAATTGGGTCCTGAGCCGATACAAGTTGGCTTCCATACTCCCCTGATTGGACTCAGTAGACTCTGAGGTCACTTCATTCATTCCTCTCCAGGATGCAGTCCTCACTCTTCTCCAAGACTCTGTCTGCAATGTCCCAGAAACCTTTCTACCCCCACATGTTTGCTCCAGCCCTGGCCTTTACAGGCTGGAAGTGCCCTTAGCACCTGCAGCCCCTCCCTTTGGCTCCCCCTGGAGCCTCCATTTTAAGGAGAATGCTCAGGTTGCCTATGTCTTCATTCTTCCACAGGCTGTACTCCTGACTCTCCTCTTGGATTTTTTCCACCATGCTTTTGTACCTGGGTGCCTTTACTTTCCTCTCTGTCTTTCTGGCTTCCTTTTGTGTTATTTTTTTTTGGCAGGGCAATTGGGGTTAAGTGACTTGCCCAAGGTCACACAGCTAGTAAGTGTGTCAAGTGTCTGAGGCTGAATTTGAACTCAGGTCCTCCTGATTCCAGGGCCAGTGCTCTACTCACCACACCACTTAGCTGCCCCATGGCCTCCTTTTAAATCTTGTCTTGCTCCACTGGAATGTAAGTTCCCTAAGGTCAGAGACTGTCTTTCTTTCTGCTTGTACTTACATTCCCAGGGATTAGCACAGTGCCTGACATGTAATAAATACTTCATACATGATTGTTGATTGACTGCCTGACTTCAAGGTTTTAGACGTAAGATTCTGTTTTTCTCTCCCAAAAAGAAATTTTCCATTTTATGGTCCATTGGCCAGTTTACCACAGGTCCTTTGGCAGAGACCACTGGGAGTCTGTGAACCAAGGCTAGAAGGGGGGTGTGCATTTCCCACAACAGTCAGAAGAGCCCGAGTTGGGATGAGTGCAGGGAACTGTTGAGTGGGAGCCCCATTGCCTTTCCCTGCAGGAGACATTTTGGGCAACTTTCTAGAAACAAAGCCAGTTTCACTTGCTGTTCCTTCAGACTAGTTCAGTGGTGGGTGGGAGTGAGGTGAAATGGCAAGTCAGCAGGGTCTGAGCACCCAGACACTCAAAGGAATTCTTTTTTCTCCAGTGGTACCTGGAGAAGCCATAGCAACGTGTAGGAGGTTTGCTTCTCTCTCTACATCCCCTGCTCCCACCTTTCCAATGAAAAAAGGCCTTTTTGCTGGCCTGTTTCCCTCACACAATCAAAGCAATTTTATCTTCTGTACTACACTACAAGATGGCTCTTTACATATCTTTAAGTCTTCATTTCTTTTCTTTTTTTTTTTGGTAGGGCAACTGGGGTTAAGTGACTTGCCCAAGGTCACACAGCTAGCACATGTGTCAAGTGTCTTAAGGTCAAATTTGAACTCACGTCCTCCTGACTCCAGGACTGGTGCTCTACTCACTGTGCCACCTAGCTGCCCCAGGACTTCATTTCAAACTTGAAGCAGTCACTTCCTGAGCAATGATGTAGTTTAGAGAAAGAAACTATATCGACCCCAGGGTTGAGTCAATTGGATTCAATTCAATAATCCAAGAAACATTTACAAAGCACCTACTATGTTCCAGGAACTGTGATACTGGGGAAAACTAAAACAGTCAAGCATAGTGCCTGGCACATACTTAATAACTGCTCACAGATTGATTAATTGACAGCCCTGGAGACTTCCCTAAAGAAGAAAGAGGGAATAGGGTTGGAAACTGGAATGCAGAAGCAGAATTATAGAGTCCAGTGGAAAGAATCCTGGCTCAGCCATCAGAGAAGCTAGGTTCCAATCCTTCTCTCAACCCTTATGACCTGCGTGACCTTGGGCGAGTCATTTATCTGCCCTGGGCCTCAGTTTTTTCATCTATGAGATGGACTAGATGAAATCTAAAGTCTCTTCCAGCCCTAGATCTATGATCCCAGGATCAATTTCCACTAAAAACAAAATGAAATCCCAGTAAACTGTATGACCCTACTAGGGGATCTCATGAGATGAAGGACTCCATGCAGCCAATGTCAGTGTTCTTCAGAGGGGCATAGAGGGCTGCTATCAGATAAGTAGATATGCATGTCCTAGATAGAATATTGCCATTGACTATTATGTAATATATTGGCTGGCTATGTATAATAGATATATAAATATATATAACATGTGTATATGCATATATGTATAACATATGTATATATGTATAGCATATATAAATATACGTAACACTGTCTACATGTGTATATATGTATTATGTCTGATACATATACATATATAGAATGCATATATATATTTATATTTTAATACCTTGTTTCATTACAATCCTATGTACAGTATTTTATGTTATGCTTTCAAAAGCATTATTCTGTTTATTATTAATTATTATTAGTTATTACTTGTTATTAGTCTGTAGTCTTCACCAGACTGCCAAGGGGATTCATGACATAAAAAAGGATGAGAATCCCTGCTCTGGAGGAAGATTATACATACACACACACACACACACACACACACACACACACACACCTGCATACCAGAGAATTTTACAACAGGATCATAAAAAGCATCCATTTACAGCTGGAAGAAAACTTAGAGGCCCATCTACTCCAATCCATTCATTTTGTAGATACAGAAACTGAGGCCCATAGAGTGACCTGGATAACATCATATAGGTAATTGAGGGAGAGCTGGAATTTGAAACCCAGGTCCCCTGACTCCAAAAGCCCATGATCTTCCCACTCTCCATTACACAAGAATCACATAGGATGCCAGTGGATGACTACACCTACATTTGTATGGCTGAGGGGAGAAGGTAGGGGAGAGAATATATCGATGAGATTCCATTCCCATCAAAGTGTGAAAATAAATGAACATGGAAAGAAGCTGGTTTTCTTTAGGACAAAAGTCTCTAAGCTGAAGTTTCATGGTTTGCTACTGAATTTTCTCCTGGCTGAGAGAGATAGAGGGGAGGAGGTAGTTTCAATTCTACATATTCTTGGACTTTTCCAATGAACCTTTATGGGCTACTAATGATGTCAGATGGGCTCGTCACAGTGAGTCTGGTCAAGGAGGGAAATGGTGGCTTGCCCTCCTTACTCTAGTCTTCCCTTTCAGTGGTGATGGCGATGGTGATGATGATGATGATGACGATGATGATGATAAGCAGCCTGGTCAGTCCACATGGGCAAAATATTTAAGATTGTCCGTGGATTATCCATAGCTCAAACAAGTGCTCTACAGACAAGTTATCTCACTGACTATTCCCTCTCATCAGCATCAAGGCTCTTCAATTCTAATTTGGCAGGATCATCCCCTACTGATTCCCCTCTGTCCTGCTTTGCCAGTTGAAACATTGAGAATGGGATCAGCATTGTATATCTGCCTCTACTTCTCCACTTGGCCTGCCTTCCCTCCACCCCAACCCCAACCTGGAAGAGGAAAGAGAACACATGTGCACGCGTATGCACACACGCACACACACACACACACACACACACACACACACAGAGTCAACTCATGTAATCAACGGAGGAGAATAATTTCTGGTGACTCATGTGCCTGAGCTGGGTTTGAAGCTTAATGAGGACTGACTGGCTATCTTTCTGCTGGTCCCTGGAGCCATTCAGGTCCCTCCCACACCACTACCACCCTTCTTTCCAGTCATGAACAAATGAACACAAAAGTTTATAGGGTTGGAAGGAACTGTCAGCTGGATCATTTCCATCCTGCACATTTGAGTGGTGATAGGTTTTGGAACTATTCTTCAGTGCATCTCCCTCACATTCACCCAGACAGATTTAGGATTTGTCCACAAGCATAATGGCCAAAGCCAATACAGCTGTGACTTTTGATTGGGATGGGTCCTGGGGATGATTACAGCTGCAAGTTTTGGGCTAATCCATGTTTTGTTTTGTTTTAATGGATGTGGATGATACCTATCTACAGGCTTTTCTCCAGCATGGATCAGCATGAACAGTTGCATTGACCATTAATGGTCAGAATAGCTTTTGCCTCAGCATTCAACTAGAGATTAAATCCTGTCAAATTCAAATTCAACATTTATTAAGCACCTACTCTTTGCTAAGTGCTCTGCTAGGAGCTGTGGAAATAAAGAAAACGAAATAGTCCCTGTCCTCAGAGACTATCCTCTATGTGGGATGTGGGGGGATGGGACATAAAATAGATGCACATAAGTAAATACAGATTATATACAAAGTAATGTAAAGAGGGAGGGAGATGGGGGTGGGAGGAGGGAGAGAGGGAGAGGATGCACTGACTACTAGAGAGATTTGTAAGGATTTCATGTAGGAGGTGGCATCCAAACTATACTTTGAAGGAAGTTCAGGAGTCTAGAGGCAGAGCTAAAGAGGGAGTGTCAATTCTACCTACTCCAAAGTTGGTTGAATCTGTCCCCTCTCCCTCTCTCCTGTTTCAGCCTCTTATTACTTTTTGCTAACTGGTCTCTTCCCCCTCCAATCAAACCTGCACACTGCTGCTGGATGAGACTTCTGAAAGCACATTTCTGATCACATTGTTTCTCAAGATCTTTCAACAGTTCCCCATTCAATGGCCTGCTGAATAAAGTCTCCACCCCTGAGCAAGACTTAGCAGAAATGATTGAATGATGGGACCCAAAGAGTACTGTTTGATAAACGGGTCAATCTCAACTTGGAAGACATCTAGCAGAATCTGTGCTGGGCCCTGTGCTATTCAATACTTTATAAATAATTTGGATAAAGCTAGAGAAAATATGCCCATAAAATCTGAAGATGGCTCAAAGCTAGGAGGGATAGCTAATAGAGCCATTGATGATCTAAAGTCAGGATCCAAAAATATTTTGACAGGTTAGAACAATAGGTTGGATAAGACGATAATTAGGAGAGAAAAATGTCAAGTCCTACACTTACATTTAAAAAAATTCTACCTCACAAGTACAAGATGGAGGAGTATTGGCTATATGGAGATTTATGTGAAAAAAAATCTGAGGGTTACAGATGACTGAAAGCTTAGAATGCGTCAACAATTTCTCATGGTAGCCAAAAGCACTATCCTGATATGAGGCTACATTAAGAAGCATTGTGTCCAGAACAAGAAAAGAGATAGTCCCACTGTACTCTGCCCTGGTCAGAACACATCTGAACTGCCTTATTTGGTTCTGGTCACCATATATTAGGAAGGATGCTGAAAAGCTAGAGAATACCCAGAGGATGGCAATCAGGATAGTTATGAGTACCACTGAAGGAACAAGGAAGGTTTAGGCTGGAGAAGAGAAGTCCTAAGGGGCCAGGATGATTGTCTTCAAATACTTGAAGGGCTGGCATATGGCAGAGGGATAAGATTTGTTCTGTTTGATCCCAGAGGGTAGAAAAAGAACTAATGAGTCCAAGGTTGAAAGATGAAGACTTGGCCTTAATTTTAGGAAGAATTTCCCAACAATTAGAGCTAATCATAAATAGAATGACTTGGGAGATCATATGGTCTGTACCTCCCTCAGGATCTTCAGATGGAGACTGGATGACCTCTTAATGAGGATGTAGAGGGAATTCCTCTATGCTTCAGTGTTTAACTAATAGCTCCTGAGGTCTCTTCTAATGCTAAAATTCTATGTTCTATAACATTTGAGTCCCTTCACATCCCTACCCCTAAGGTACATTTCCTAACTTATCTCTCATTACTCTACTTTGTGTAGTCAACACTCATATGAAACAGTATTATCTGACATCAACTGAAATCTGTTCTACCCTTTGTCCACACTTCCTTCTGCCTTATAGCTTACATGTATATGCTGCTTTAAAAAGTCTAAAAAGCATTTCCTTGCAACACAACACCATCAAATGCTATTTAATTTTTACAGATAAGGCAACTGAGGCTCGGATAGGTTAAGTGGCTTGGCCAAGGTTACATAGTTGGCATGTAGGAGAGCCAGAACTTCATCTCATCTGATTCCAAATTCAATGCTTTTCCCATAACACTGTGCTGTGGTTCTCACTTAAAAATCCTCCCCTTTCCTCCAAGCTGGAAATGATCTTTCCTTTCTTGAGCTCTATATTACTTTGTCTGTAATGCTCTCCTCAACCTTGCATTTTAGTTATTTGTATCCACCCTCAGGTACTAACTAGCTATGTGACCCTGGGCAAGTTATAGAAGTCTGTTTGCCTCAGTTTTCTTATCTGTAAAATGAGCTGGAGAAGGAAATGCAAGTCACTTCAGTGTCTTTGCCATGAAAACCCCAAATGGGTTCACAAAGAGTCAAAGGACAACAATAAACAACTTATTTGTCTTATCCCCTCTACTAGATGATAAACTTTTGGAGGGCAAAGACTGTCTGATTGGGACTGCAGTCAGAGGACCTAGGTTTGAGTCCTGGCTTTGCTTATGCAACCTAGGGCAATTTAACTTCTTGGTCTCAGTTTCTTAATTTGTAAAATAAAGAGCTTGGACTAGATGTCTTCCAAGCTTCCTTCATGCTCTAAATCTATGAACCCATGATTTATCATCATATCTCTCACAGTGCCTAGCACAGTATTATTATGCTCATAGTACATGTAGAGTAAATACAGGGGGTCCCAAAAGTCTTAGCACAATTTTCCACTTAAATAGATATGAATCTATTAAATTTTAATAGATAAAAACTTCACTAAAACTTTTGGGACCCCTAGTATTTGTTGAGTTAATAATGGCCAGGCACCTAGCTCCCAAGAAGAAGTATGAGAAGGCACCTCTCATCCTTTTTTATAGAGGCAGGATAGGGGACTAAAGTGCGGAACAATGCATCTAATTTAAGACTTTGTTGATATGTTGAGTAGTTTTGCTGAACTTTCCTCTTCTTTTTTGTTCCTTTTTATAAAGAATTGCTTTTTGCATAGGATAGTAAGATGAGAAATGTAGGTGATGTAAAAACAAAGGATGATTGTAAAAGGAAGAGAGGTAGCAAGGGAGGAAGGAAGGGAGGGAGAGAGGGAATAAGGAAAGGAGGAAAGAAGGAAGGAAAGAAAGAAGGAAGGGAGGGAGGGAGGGAGACATTCTTTACTCTTGCCCTTTTTAGACTTTTTGAACCTCTTTTCCCCAAGCATGGCTGTCCCTGCCTCCAACTTCATCCTTCTCACCCTTCCATCTTCATTTTCCAAGAAAAAGAATACCTTTCAGAGTAGTATCTTCTTAAACCAAGGAGATGTACAAGGCAAAAGCAAAGGAATCCCATAAGCTCATGGGTAACCAGGCCCCAACCCCCATCCCCTACTGAGGTCCTTTCCCTGTCTGGCAAGAGAAAAACTTGAGGCATTTAACTGAAGACACTTCCCAGATGTTGCCCAATTGATTAACTCTGGAGCTGCAACATAATAGGCGAGTACATGTAGCTGGGGAATTGTAACTTGCAGCTCTTCCACTGCCTGACACTGTTTATTGATTAGAAAAACAGATTGCTGCTCTTGATATTGTAACACAGCATTGTAATTACTGTTGTCTGCATGCAGTATCAGACCTTCAGTCCATTTGGGCAAAATGTAATTCCCATAAGCACAGGAGGAACCCCCGCAAAGGGAAAATGATGATGGCCAAAAACCTAATTGGTCTTTCAGATCTATAGGAGAGTTTTTTTTTAATAAAGAGAGAAATACATGCAAACTTTTCATCTATTATCTGATGGGCATACAACCTCTGAACCAGGTGAGGCTAGAAAGGATTCAACTACAAATCCCTTAAGAATATGAACTCAGGCTGGCTTTGTGTGGAGGGAGAAAGAGTAGCTAGCTTGATAAAAGATGTGGTTTGAGAAGATTTGAACTCTTCTCCCTACCCACTCCTACCTTCACCATAGAGATTTTTTTTACCTATCAAACAATGAGGATCAGCATGGCATAGTGTGCACTGAACTCTGGCGTCAGAAAGACCTCAGTTCAAGAGGCAGCTAGGTGACATGGCGGATGCGGTGTTATCCTTGGAGTTGGGAATACATAAGTTAAACTCCTGACTCAGACACTTACTAGCAATGTGACCCTGGGCAAGTCACTGAACCTCTCTTACCCTCAATTTCTTCATCTGTATAAATAAGACTAATTACAGCATTAGGATCCAATAAGAGAATATACATAAAGTGTTTTGCAAACTTCAAACTATGCATAAATGTTAGCTATCACTATTATTCATGTGACTCTAAGTAAGTCACTTAGCTCTTTTATGTCTCAGTTTCCCCATATAAAAATTGGGGAGATGGATTCAGTGGCCTCTAAGGTCTTTTTTAGCTCCAAGTCCGTGATCTGATCCTATGAACAGATGTCTGAGGCTAGCACAATGCCTGCAAACAGTAGGCACTTAATAAATATTTATTGATTGATTAATCATTCCTTCAGGCAAAAGTAATAAAATCATCATTAAAAGGCAAATATGTTGTCCTAGAAGGGTTGATATGTTAAGTTATTATGAGCCATTAACACTTTATTCGGAGCATCATGTGTCAGAGGAAACCAGAAGACAAAAGTTCTACCACTAGTTTTTCCACTGATTGACTGAGTGATCTTAGGCAATTAAGTCACTACCCTTCTCTGGACCTCAGCTTTTTCCAATGGGAAATGGGGGCAGGGGTTAACCAGAAGGAAGGGGATTTTGTTCCCTTTCTTTCCCACAAAACAGCAAGAAGTTGGGGGTGAGGGCAATCAGAGTTAGGGCTACTAAAAAAAATTCCAACCTCAAGCCCTGCCTAAAATACTATATGCCAAGTCTCTAAAGTTTGAGAGAGGGGGAAAGGAAGAGAGAGAGAAGAGGGAGAAGAGGAGAGAAGAGGGAAGGGGAGGAAGAGTCTAAAAAGTTTCATTTGGACTAGAATGTGGAAGGCCTCAAGTTAGCTAAGTGGGATGGTGGATAGAGTGCTGGTTCTGGAGTCAGGAAGACTCATTTTTGTGAGTTCAAATCTGGCCTCAGATACTTCCTAGCTGTGTGACCCCAGGCAAGTCACTTAGTCCTGTTTGCTTCAGTTTTCTCAACTATAAAATGAGGCAGAGAAGGAAATGACAAACCCCTCCAGTATCTCTCAAGAAAACCCCAAATGGGGTGTGAAGAGTTGGAAACAATCGAAGGTGACTGAATGTGGAAGGCCTCAGTCCTTCCTCTCCATTCCATCTGCTACATTCTAGTCTGGGTCTTCATCACCTTAACTTGCTTTTCCTAATTTCTTACACAGCCTTTCAGTTGTTTTCCTTATCTCCAGTCTATTCTGAATACCACCAGCACACAAATCCTACTAAAACATTGTTTTAATCCCCTCCCTCCACTTGTCAAGGACCCACAAGGGCTCATCTGTATCATCTCTGTATCAAGTTCAAACCTCTTTGATAGCCTTTAAAGGGCCTCCTCACTCTCTGCCACACTAACAATTTAAATACTTTACATCCATATTTGTAAAGTGTGCTTTCAAAACATTTTCCATGTAACACCGCATTTGATCCCCACAACAGCCCTGTGAAGTGGACAGCAAAGAGATAAGCCCTCATTTGACAGATGGGGAAATTGATGATCAGAAAATTAGTGATTTGCATAAGACCACATAGCTGATTTAGTCCCCGAGGCAGGACTAGGACCTAGGTTTTTTGACTCCTGTTCTGGCTTCTTGAACAGTTATTAGATTCAATTTTAGTTGGGACCAAAATGACAATTCTGGATCAGGGAACTGTTAGAAGAAAATGTCCAGAGGATACTGAGTCCTTGGATGCCCAGATATTTCCTTAAGTTGTTAAGTCTCTATATCCGCCCTTCCAATCCTAGTGTACCGCTAATTAGAGAAAATTGTTCCCATAGTGTAATGTTGCAGCCAGTGGCAAGGAGCTGTCCAGCTCCAACTTACCTAAGGGAAATTGGAAAGTGGACCAGTCTGTCCTAGAAACGTGTGCACCCACAAGAATCAGAACATTGCCGAATTGGTTCTCCAGGATCAGCTCCCTGGAGCCTGAGCCTCAGGTAAGGTTTCAGCTTGACCTTTGAACTTCTTTGATTCTGGAATAGACCTTGTCTCCTGCTTCTGGCCTCTCAATTCAGCACGTATCTCATCCAGAGTCCTCATTTTTTATAAGATCCCCCCACCCCCACCATTTTTGGCCCCTCTCTAAGGGATATCCCTCCAGTTACAGTTGTTTCTGGCTCCCCTGCCCCCCAAAATCGTAGCCTATACAATGAACTCTCCAATGAGCAGGAGTATTTCATTCCCCACCTCCTTCCTCTTATCATTACTACAGTCCACCCCCTTGAAATCTGTGAGTGTAAATAGAACAAACATATTAAATGAAATAATGTCAAAAATTAATAGCTTTTTATGACTATCAATATATCATGCTGTGGCACAGCCAAGACCAGCATTGTGTAAAGGGCAAACTTAATAGCATGTGAAGGAGAAAATGAAACTCAGATCTTAGAATAAATATAAGCAGAAGTCTGAAATTTCTTTTTCAGAAACTGAAATAGGCAGGAGTAGCAGGTCCCATCTTATGAATTGCACTGTGAGTCACACAGGAGGACTTCCCAAACTGTGGTGGAAAGAAGGATGGACTTGGAGTACTACAAGATCAGAGTTCAAATCCTAACTGTTAATTAATTACAATCTATGTAGCTGCAGGCAAGCCTCTTAATGTCTCTGATCTTCATTTTCCTCATCAAAAAACTGAAAAGGTTAGACTAGATGATGTCAGAGGATGTTTATTATTATAAATGTCTCTATGATCCTAGGTGGGAATTTTGGAGACCTTTGGAGAAGAACAGGACATCATTTGCGATCCTGAAGTAAGAGAGGGCGTTAAAAGAATAGAAAGAGAGACTAGACTAGCACTGAAGCTTGAGAGTGAACCCAGCTAGCTAGCTCAGATTGACTTATAATCAACCCCAAATAACAAGGCAAACAGCGATGTGTACAGTGAGGGCAAAGTAAGAATATAGTTCATAACCCTTTCCCCAGGCCCCTACACAAGCCCTCTAGGGCATAGGGTAAAGGGAGTCCAATGCCTCTCTGAGACAGTAGTTGCCATAATCTGGATATCGTACCTAAAGATTACCACTTAAGAGGCTCTTACATCCTCAGGGGGCAGGTTTCAGCAGAGCACAGAGATTTTCATAGGGATTTCTGACTGGTGGACTTGCCCAGGAACTGAGAGCAGGGCAGAACTGTATCTTTGGGTGCTTGCCTAGTGTTTTCCCCTCCTCAATTCAAAGCACACCAAGTGACATCACACTGGGCTCCAGATGGTGGAGGCAAGAATTTTGGATAGCCTTTCTGGGCAATGGGTGATTTAAAGTCTGGATGCAGTAAAAAGAATAACTCAATGTGACTGGAATTCAGCTGAAACTAACAAATACCAGTTAAAGGAACAGACCTGTCAGGAGGATAAAGATTTCCTTTAACCATCTGGATTCATTGAATCCCAGGATCTGACGGGATACAAATCCATTATCACAGCAGCATTACTGGCAGTGCTGGTGAAGGACTAGCAATGAAAAGAGTGTGTGTACACATATCAGATCTGTTCCAAGACCTAGAAAGCCCATGGACTCCCATGATATCTGACTCAGGGATTAGTGGAAGATGCTATCACATAAGTGCAGGAGTCAATGCACCTTTCGAGAACCCAATCAGCCCTATCTGCTTTGGTCTACATCCTTCATGATGCCTTCACTGATAACCCACTCCCTAAATCTCTCAGGCCACTCCATTTGACCTTTCCCAGGCATCCCTTGTATTATAAATTCTTACCATTGGGGGATCTGTGTTGTAACTATCTTCCTAAGACGTCCTTCCTAAGACTCTTTGAGGATAAGGTCTGCATCTCATTTCACCTTTGTAACCTCAGCAACCAACATAGGGCCCTGCACACAGTAGCAGCTCCATAAGGATTTACTAAATGAATGAAAATGAAAATTAAGAAACTTCCTATATCTCAGCGGAGGAAACTCTATTGAGAATGGAGATATGCTGACAGAGCTGAAGCCAACTTTGGCTTGGGGCCTTGGCAGTGGTGGAAGAAAAGATTCATCCTGACAGACAGGCTTTAAATAATAGATCACTTTTATATAGTGCTTTACTATTCACAAAACACTTTCTAAACAACAACCCCTTAAAACAGACAGTAGGAATTTTATTATTTCCATTTTTTGAATGAAACTGAGACTCAGAAAGATTATTTGCCTATGGGTTTGCACTGCTAGTTTCAGAACTGAATACAGTTTTGTGCCACCCTGGTGGAAGGGCAGAGCCTCGCTGTTAGTCGTGACTTTGAGAGCTGGTCTATAGTTAAGCTATCCCACGAAGGTAAATAGTAATGGTCAGGGCAAAGTTTCCAGGACCACCTCAAGGCCTCAGGTTCCCCACCCCTGCTCTAGTCTGTGCTTTTCCAGAGTTTCCCATCATTCCCAGTTAATGTGGCCTGTGCTGAGCCCTGCACAAAGGAATAGCACACAAACAAGCCTTGTCCCACTTAGAGTCCTACAAGACCTTCCAGTCTCCAAGAGTACTCAAAGCTGCTTAAATCTGAGTATCCTATCAGTCAGGAGCTCTTCAATATAAACCACCATTACTTGCTGCAGAGAGGGAGCACAAGAGATCTATATAATCACAGGAAAAACGGAACTGTTCCAGGAGACTCTTAGCATTCTCAGGTACCTAGGGCCCAAAACCTGGCAGGAATACAGAACTCATATCCGGGAAGGAAGCTGTTTCATTGAATTTTTTTTAAGAAAAGAGAAGAATACATACATTGCATCTAATGGTTCAGGCTGTGAAAGACCATATTAATCAGGGGGGAGGAAGTTGGCACCAGTTGATTAAAATCCAGGGGTTCATTAAAACCACAATATTTAATGAAGTACAGAGTTCAGCCGGAAAAGAATAGTTGTTTAATAAATGAATTCAAGTGAAGAAAGGTCAGCAGGAGTGGATTTTATCTGGGGAACAGGTCTATAAAGGACACATCACAATGTTCTCTGGGCGGAAGGGTAATGAAAAAATCAGGGCTTCAAAAGAGAAGAAAAATATGCCCAGGTCTCCATCAACCTCAGAGAAGGGAGTATACTTGACATAGGCTTCCTCTAAAGTACAGGGACTCCTGGAAGGAGTATAAATCCCTAAAAATAATACTCTGTATCTGTGGCTCTCTCTTCTCTGAAGATTCTCCGAACATAGGCTTGGCCTTTCACACCTACAACACCTAACAGAAACTCATCAATTACACAGAAGTCTCTAGGAAGACAAGGTAGCTGTTTTAGGTATTTTAGGGGCTCTCCTTTGGAAGAGGGATTTGGTTTGTTCTGTTGGGGCACAAAGGGCAGAACTAGGAGCTATGAGAGAAGGTTGCAAAAAATAAATCTGGGCAGCTAATAGTTATAGTAGATAGAACACTGGACCTAGAGTTAGAAAGATCTGAGTTCAAATGTGACCTCAGACACTTACTAGATGTATGACCTTGGGCAAGTCACTTAACCCTGTTTGCCTCAGTTTCTTTATCTGTAAAATGGAAATAATAATAGCACCTACCTCCCCCCAGGGTTGCTGTGAAGATCAAATGAGATAATATTTGCAAAACATTTAGCAGAGTGCCTGGCTATATAAATGCTAGATATTATTATTAGGGGCAGGTAGGTGGCATAGTAGTTAGAGCACAGGGCTTGAAATCAGAAAGATTTATCTCCATGAGTTCCAGCCTGGATTTAGACACTTGGTAGCTGTGTGTCTCTGGGCAAATTATTTAACCCTGTTTGCTTTAGATCCTCATCTGTAAAAATGAGTTGGAGAAAGAAATGACAAACCATTCCAGTATCTTTGCCAAAAGAAAACCTCAAAGTGGATTCATGATGAGTCAGACAGGACTGAATCACAACACTAGTAGTAGCAGTAGCAGCAGCAGCAACAGGAACAGCAGCAGCAGCGGCAGCGGTAGTAGTAGTAGTAGTAGTAGTAGTAGTAGTAGTAGTAGTAGTAGTAGTAGTAGTAGTAGTCGTAGTAATATAGTAGTAGTAATAGTAATAATAATAATAATATGGGGGAAAAAGTTTCTAATGAGTTGTTATTCAGTTGTGTCTAACTCTTTGTGACCTTGTTTGGGGTTTTCTTGGGAAAGATACTGGAATAGTTTGCCATTTCCTTTTCCAGCTCATTTTACAGATGAGGAAACTGAGGCAAACAGGGTTGAGTGACTTGCCCAGGGTCACACAGTTAGCATTTGAGATCGGATTTGAACTCAGGTCTTCCTAACTCCAGGCGCAATGCTCTATCCACTG
>CM053624.1:47386915-47471517 GCA_028646595.1 Phalanger gymnotis | reverse complement strand
TAACTCTTTGTGACCTTGTTTGGGGTTTTCTTGGGAAAGATACTGGAATAGTTTGCCATTTCCTTTTCCAGCTCATTTTACAGATGAGGAAACTGAGGCAAACAGGGTTGAGTGACTTGCCCAGGGTCACACAGTTAGCATTTGAGATCGGATTTGAACTCAGGTCTTCCTAACTCCAGGCGCAATGCTCTATCCACTGTACCACCTACCTGCTTTTCTAATGATGAGTTATCCAAAAAGGTTATGGCTCCTTCAGCAGGGAGTAAATTACCCCTCACTAGAGCTCTTCAAAGACTAGATCACCAGTTGTATGAAGTATGTAAGAGAAAGAATTTATTGGCAGATGCTACCACCAGGAGTCCTCATCTTGGTTCTGTCTGCTTGGACACCCATCCCCGCTGCCTCTTCCTCTGCTGTCAAGCCCAGTCCAAGCATCTATGGTCATGGCCAACCCCAACATGTACTTTGACATCACTGTCAATAATGAGCCCTTGGGCTGGTTTACTTTCGAGCTCTTTGCAAACAAAACTACAAAGACAGCAGAAAACTTCCATGCTCTGGAGAGAAGAGATTTGGTTACAAGGGATCCTGCTTCCACAGAAAGGTGGCAACTTCACATGCCATAATGGCACTGGTGGCAAGTCCATCCATAGGGAGAAATTTGCTGATGAAAACTTTATCCTGAAGCATATTGGTCCTGGCATCTGGTCCATGGCAAATGCTGGACCCAACACAAATGGCTCCCAGTTGTTCATCTGTACGGCTAAGACTGATTGGTTGGATGGCAAGTATGTGGTCTTTAGCCAGGTGAAAGAAGGAATGAACATAGTGGAAGCCATGGAGCGTTTCAGTTCTTGGGATGGCAAGGCCAGCAAGAAGATCACTATTGTCAACTGTGGACAACTCTCATAAATTTTTGTTTTAACCATCAAACCATTCCTCTGTAGCTAGAGAGAGCACCCCCAAACCCCATGTGCTCTCACTTGCTGCAGTTCTCTTTGGAATTCATTTCCTTTTTCCTTCCACAAGTCTGGCTAGACAACAGAGTTAAGTTTATGATTATGAAATAAAAAACTAAACTACAAAAAAAGGAAGAATTTGTTTCTAGGTATTGGTTGGACTAGATGGCTACTCAATTTCCTTCCAACTCTAAAATTCTGTGACCCTGTGAGAGGTGCAGAACAAGGCATGCCCTTGGGCAGGGACAGTGATGCTTTCCCTTATAATCACATAGCTCCTTCTACAGCACAAGGAACATATTAGATGCTCAATAAATACTTACCGGTGAGCTGGAATAACTAGAATGCTATGTATTTGCTCAAATCTCCTACCTCCATCATGAAACCCTCCTGATTTCTCCCTGCTCATAGTCTCATAGAGCTTATGATCCATACCATTCCGTTAAGACATTAAATATTGTAGTCATTTTATGTACATTTAACCACCAGGGGGTGCTGCTAATTACTTGGCTGATACTGTTCTTGTGTAAGTATCAGAAATTGATGATCCCATCCTAACTCCAAGGGTTATACAGTCTATCCAACCCTGGAAACCACTTGGGAAAAACATCCACACCTGAGTGGTACCCCACAGTTTTTGCGATTCAGGGGTGTTTGTTTAGTCTAGGGATGTGGTCTGTTTGGATTTATCTAATTGGAAATTGTTTAGCTCCAAGTCACTGGGAAAACTGTACCATCCTATCTTTTCTTCCCTGTTGTATTTCAATGGATCCCAATCAATCAACTGATAAACAAATAATATTTATAAAGCATCTACTATGTGCCAGGTACTGTGGAATGATCTGTACAAGTACAGCTTCTTGACTTTACATACATACATACATACATACATACACACACACATGCACACCCTTTACTTCACTTATAACACACACACACATACACACTTTTTACTTCACTTACAACACACATATACACACTGCCATATCATAAAAGTAAAGGAACTTAGAAGTAAAAGAAATCAAAACAAATCAATTAAAACCTCCTATATCTACTGCTATACCACAGAAGTAAAAGAACTTATAAATAAAAAGAATCAAATGAAATTAATTAAAACCTTCCAGGCTGTCTGTAGCTCCTCCTCTGGCTGCTTTTCTGACCTTACCGGGACCTCCTATAATACTTTCTGAAGGCTTCTCAGTGTGGCTGACTTATCAGTTGGGCTATATGAGGTTCTGATCAGTCCTTACTCCCTGTTCATTGTGGGTGAAGCAGTGGAGTCAAGAGAAGAATTCAGTATGGAGACTCATACCTCCCTTGAACTACCTTTTCTAAAATGTCCTCCTGGACATATCATTTCTACTCCAGCTCTTTTACTCTTTTTTATATTGTTGTGGCATTATGGGTAGGCCCAATCCTACAAGTGGAATGCATGGTTCTTCAGCTGGAGCATATATGTAAGCCCCACAATACCCATATCTTATCTCATTGGATTATAGGCTCCTGGAGGGCAGGAATTTAGTCTTATATCCATTTGTATCCTTAGCAGCTACCAAAGTGGTATAAATAGCATAGTAGCACAGAATCACAGAATCTAAGAGTTAAAGGGACCACAGAAGCCAACTTAGTCCAACCCCAATCTGGACGTGGATCCCTTTCTGCAACAAGCCCAGGTAATTATCTAAGCCTCAGCCTAAAGATGAGCCTTCAGTGATGAGAAAGCCATTACTCCCCTAAAGTAGTTTATTCCACATTAGAATCACTCTATTTGTTTGGAAATGTTTCCTTACATCAAACCTAAATTTTCCTCTGGGGCACATCTACTCATTACTCATATCCTGCCTTCTGAAGCCAAGTAGAGCAAGTCAAGTTTCTTGTCCATTTAGCATCCCTTAGAATCCTTGAAGACAGTTCTTGCATGAGCCCCAAGGCTTCTTTTCTCCAGACTAAACAACACTAGTTCCTTCTACTGGTTCTTATATGGCATGATGTCAAAGCTCTTCACCATCCTGGTTACCTCCTCCAAGCACTCTCTTGTTTGTCAATGTCCTCCCTAAAATTTGGTGCCCGAAATTGAACATAATAGTCCAGGTGTGGTCTGACCAAAGAAGAATTCCCTGATCACTTTCCTGGTCCTGGACATTCTTTCTTTCTAAATACAACCTAGTGCCTCATGAGCTTGTCTGACTACCTTATATATCTTGAGCCACAGGATGAGCATCAGTAACTTAGTCTTCTAAAGGACCCTGTCAACCCAGAAAATTACCCAGTGTTACCTCCATTTTCAAGAGGAGGGATTCCCCCCTGATGGGAAGTACAAAGGTGTTTCCATAAATCTTGTTGTTCTTGCAGGTGTAATGAATGCAAAGCTGACCTGAGCATCAATTAGCTCCAAGTTCAAGTCTGGCCTCTGCATGTACTAGCCATGTGACCACGGGAAAGTGACCTAACCTCTCAGCGTTCCAGGCAACTCTTTAAAGACTCGAAGTTGCAAAGAAGGTGAAGACCTGCATTGATAGATCTAGCTCCCTGGGTCAATAAAATCATAGATCCAATTTCTAGTTCTTTTTCCATCTCTTGTTCATCTCCAACCTGGTTTCCTCCAAGTTCAAGTTAATGTGTTTCAGGTACTAAGCATGGACTTACTGACAGAGGCCCGTGTGGCTCTTTGACTTCTAGCAATTATTCTCATGACCCCATCACTGGGGAAACTTAAAAGAAAATAGTTTCCATGACTTTGGGGTGATTACCGTGTATGCTAAGTAAGAATCCATTTTAGCAATCCTGTGGCACATGTTGGTATTCTGAGCAGGGTATAATGAGAAGGCTGGAGCAGAAGGAGGTGAAAGACTGAATGGGGAGCCAGTAACCCTTCGGATATCTGCAATTCTGTTGAGGGGCAAGGGAGGAGCCTTACCTACTTACACATAGCCAGGAATCAAGAAGGAAGAAAATAAACAAGCAAATAAACAAATGCATAGCTCTGGAATATCCAAATATATCTCACTGAGTCCATAAGCTAAAGTTTATATACTTATTTCAATCTTCTCATCCTTCTCAAAATCTGTTTGTCCTTACCATGCACATGATTTTAACAACTTGTTATCTGGGTCCAAAGCCCAACGCAAATTAGAAGTAACAAATCAGGCCCCAGCAAAGGGCCTGATATAAGCAGGTACACTGATAACAAGTGAAAGTTTGATAGAAAAGGAGACAGAAAACCTGCTAAAAGCAGACACAAGAACTCAAAAAGCACAGCAGTTTGAGGAGCACATGATAATAACAATAATAATGAGGATAACAATAGTAGCTAAAACTTAAATAGCAGTTAAAGTTTAGAAGTATTGTTTGCAAAATATTTTATGTATATTCTCTCATTTGATGTAGGACAGGGCCAAATAACCTTATGTTCCTTGAGAGAGCATCTGTATGCAATGATGAATTTGAATCATCTTGAAAATTTTTATTCCAGTTATCTTTGCCTAAGGAGGTGATGATCATAGGACCATAAATCCAGAGCTCTATGGGACCATGAGTGACCATCAAATTCAACCCCCTGATTTTACAAATGAGGAAACTGAGGTTAGGGTGCCTAAGAGACTGGCCCAAAAACCACACCAGAAGTAAACAAAACATAGGATCTAGAGTTGAAAGGGGTCTCATAGGCCACTGTATTGGGGGTCCTTGAAGAGTTTGGCCTTTGTTTCCTTTGATTAATTCAGTGTCTTTGATTGAGTTTTACTAGGTGCTAAACCCCAGGCCCAAACCCCTATCTATTAGGTTCTAAGCCTATGTGGGTGTGAATTGGTAACTAAGGTGGGGCTCCAGGTGTGGCCAATGAAGGGAGGTGCTAACTCCAGAGCCAATAGTAAGAGCTTATCTGGTCTCTCGGATGACCCTTTGATGACAGCTAAAGAGTGCATAAAAAGGGAACACAGAGCTATTTGCTTAAGGCTCTGACTCCTGGAGGCACAGGACTCTAGGTGGCCTCTCTAAGGGCCTTCCAGCTGAACTCAGATGTTGATGGTTTTCTTGCAGCTGCTAGCTGGATTGGTGAAACAGCCACCTATTCCAACTCCCTCATTTTACCGATGAGGAAACTGAGACCCTTGGAATTGAAGTGATTTGCTCAAGATCACACATGTAATAAATATCAGAGGCAGGATTTGAACCTGTCTTCCCATCTCCAAATCTAGCAGTCCATTGTGCTGTGTAGCCTCTAACAAGAGAGGCTGTCCAGAATGATCCTTTCCTTGAGGGTCCTGATTATTTAAAATATTCTAGGCAACTCTAAAACTACAAATCACAGATAAGGAGCCTACCTGCATTAATAAAGAGAGCTTCCTCACTCAAGAATTCCATACCATGAAGTCCCAGGTCCAATCTCTATCCCCAAACCTATCTAGAATGATGTCCTTTGCTCCTGCCCAGAACCAGAGTTGACTGGAACCAACAGCTCAGAATAATTGAAAAGGGAGCATTGCATTCATTGTTAATTAGATGCTGCAGGGAAAAATCCCTGCCCTGCTGAGCAGTGGAGCTGAGAACAGAGAAGCCCAATATTCATCATTCATCCACAGTACAAGTGGTTAATTAAAAAATCTTCATAACAGGAGAGGTTGATGGATGGTTTACATTAACTATCTATTCTCCAGGAACTGGAGGAAAAAAGCCCTCCCCCCCTCTTGCAAGCCCTGGGGATAAAATTTACAGGCTGCTACTTCTGTCCCTCAGGCAAGCATTGGGATGAAAATAGATGGAGCACAGAAAGGAAGAGGCAAAGGTCAGCAGTTGGAGTCACCATGAAGAACTGAACCAGGCTTGACAGAACTGGGTTTAGTTTATGAAAAACTGAAATAAAAAATGAAAAAACCCTAGCAACCTTTCTCCCTGAGTGATTAGGGTCACACAAAGCTAAAAAGACATATGTCTGTATAGAAGGTTGCACAGAGGCATTCCAGTCAACAAGAGTCTTGACAGTTATTATTCTCAACAGGGTAGTGTGGACCTGGGGCACTAAGCTCCCAGAAAATCCCTGAGAGGACCATGGACAGGTTTAACCAATTACACCACTCACCCCAGGCAGGAGCCTTCAAACCCATGGGCTCTCTAGAAAAAAAAAAAAACAAAAACCAAAACACCAACAGGGTTGCAAATCCAAAGTTGTCCTCAATCTAAACCTCAATTAACTTGGGATATGTGAAAGAGTATGGAGCTAGAAGTCAGGTGACCTGAGATGTTAGTCCCCAATATGCCATCAAGTACGCAACCCCGGACAAATCTAGACACTTTTGTGGGCTTGAATCTTGAAATGAAAAGATTGAGCTATCTCTATCTCTATCTCTACTTTCTCCCTCAGCTCTAAAATTCCATAAATCTATCATTCTAACCTACCTTGGGACTAGGCTTGTCCTTGATACTTTGCTAATGTTCAAAGGAGCTCTCTGACTGACCATCAGCTCTTCTATGCAATGTTTCCTGCAATAGTTACTTCTGGCAATGCAGCTACTATCTAGTATCTCTCTTTCTCATCCAATACACTAGAGGGTTCCACAAAGCTCAAAGCAAAGAAAGAGATTTTGGACCTGCTCCATTCCAGGTTGAAGAGAGTACATGAATCAAGCTTGAGTCTAAGAAGATGAAAATCAAAAGATCATATGATTGATGACTAATAACTTGCCCAGGATCATACAGCTTGTTGTTGTTGTTGTTGTTGTTGTTGTTGTGTTTGTCTTTTGTTCTAGAAGAGGACCACTACATCAGGGAGATGATGACATGATTTGCAGTTGACTTTGATTTGAATGAGGGAGGACCGTGCAAGGTCACCAGCCTCACTTTCTCCTCCTGAGCCATCTGGGTCCACTGGCCAGATATCTATCAGGATGATTGGAGATGACCCAGGATGCAATGGGAGACCCTGGCCCTTTTCGGCTAAGGCCTTTCCAGGTTCTCACTTTGAGTGAGGTAACACCCATTCACTGATAGCCTCTTTAAAGTGTCAAAGGCACAACTAGAATTCTGGACTTTCTGACTCTAGATCCAATGAGCTAATCACTACAGCACCTAGTTGCTTCTTCTAAATTCTGAAGGAAGTGAAGGAGAACCCAGATTTGTTCATGAAAGAAACAAATACTTGAGCTCCTGGGCATCCGTTGAGGGAAGTTCTTCAATTTTGGTACAACTAGAAAGAAGATCTTTCAACAGAAAAATTTAAAATCATAGTCCCAAGAGGTAGTAACAAGGTGAATATACCCAGCCTGCCCAAAATTTGCTTTATGGATATTTGTCGTAGTAGGCAGCTGTATTTTATACCGATTTTTAATGATATGGATTTCAATTTATCCATAGAGCAGGCACACTTGCTGGGTGGTGGAGTGGATATTAATGATAATCTCTAAATGCCAGAGATGTTGCAAGGATACAAAGTATTACAGGAATTAAAGGTGGGGTCATCACTGGTTTTCAATGGGTAGGATTTAGCACAGGGTTGCACGATTTCCTTGAACCATCACCCCAGGTTGCTAAGCTGTGGTACCCCCTCCTCTCTTGCCTTATAGCCAACCTTTTGAAAGGTACCAGCCAGATTCTCTTTGGTTAACGCGCTGCCCAACTGTACTTGATCTGCGAGCTACACCTATGCCCTTCCCCATCATGTGTATATTTTCCATATTAATGGTTTTATCTCTATATAGAAACTGTGGATGTTTGTCAATAAACTCAAGTTTATAGTATATTTAAGACACCTAGCCCTGCGCTCAGGAGTGAGATGTAGAAATGAGGGGAAGAGAGGTGGGAAAAGCTGCCTTCCCTACCCCGTACCTGCTGGATAGCAGGGTCTGCTCTATCCCAGCCTTTCTCCTCAGTTGATTCCTGGACCCCCCCAAAAAAATCCTGGGGTTTTACATATATTACAGGGGTTGATTTAACTCAAGAGCACTCTGGTACATGCCTAGGTCATTTAATTCCTTATCTCCAGCACATCAAGAACCATATCACACAAAGACAGAAGCAAAAGTTTAGAAGGGGCCTCAGGGTCGATCTAGACTAACCAGTACCTGACTGAGAATCTGCTCTAGACCATCCCCAGCAAGGGGCCATCCAGACTTTGCTTGAATATCTCTGGTGAGGGGGAACCCACAACTATCTAAAGAAGCCCTGTCTGCTTTTGGACAGCTCTACTTGTTAGAAAATTGTTCTTACAGCCACCCACATCTGGCTTTCTGCTACTCCTATCCCTGGGAGAGCTGGACAAGTTTCCACAAGGCTGTCTTTCTCTGCACAGTGCCTGGTACATAATAGGTGCTTAATAAATGCTTATCGACTTGACTCAACAGTACTATGGAGCAAATTACATGATTGACTGAGTCTGATTTCACAGAAGTTACAGAGAGTAATTCATACACATAGGAAAAGATAACTAAATAACATTACATGCTAGATTCCATTCCGATGCCTCATCAGTCATCCAATCAATGAATCAGTCAGTCAACAAGCATTTATGAAGGGGTGCCCACTTAGAGAATATCATTAATATCCACTTCACCTCGCAAAGAGTGTGCCTGCTCTATGGAGGAATTGAAATCCATATCATTAAAAAATCAGTATAAAATACAGCTGCCTCCTATGACAAATATCCATAAAGCAAATTTTGGGCAGGTAGGGTATATTCACCTTGTTACTACCTCTTGGGAATATGATTTTATATTTTTCTATTGAAAGATCTTCTTTCTATTTGTACCAAAACTGAAGAACTTCCCTCAATGGATGCCCAAGAGGAAAGGCTGAAAAAATATGGTATGAGGATGTAATGGACTACTATTGTGCCATAAATAAATAACAAAAGCAATGTTTTCAGAGAGACCAATGAAGACATGTCTGAACTGAGAAAGAGTAAAGTGAGGAGAACCAAAGGAACCATTCTACAATAACAATAACATTGTAAAGACAAATAATTTTGAAAGACTTAAGAGTGCTAATCCAGAAAAACAAACACCAACTATGATTCCCAAGGACCAGATCATCCTGGCTCTCGAGCTGATTATTAAACTTTAAGTGTGAGTGTTTTACACCTCAGGAATCAAGAAAAGCTACAAGTCAGAGATTGAGTTACTGTTGTCTAGATTGTCTAGACTGAAGAAAGTGATGGAGAAAATGTTAATAATGCAAATTAAACTTGAAATGTGTTGTGCATATGTATTTGTTTTGTTTGCCCATATATATATATATGTATATATATAAGGTTTTTTTTGTCTTTTTTTCCAATGGCAGGAAAGGCCAGAAAAAAGAGGAAATAGATTGCAACTAAGTGAAAAAAAATTTTTTTAAGTGCTTATTAAGCACCTAATATGTGCCAGGCATTGTGATAAGAGATGGGAATATAAAGACAAATGTTTACTGGTCTCTGCCTTCAAGGGGCTTACATTCCATCCAGAAAAAAATAACATGCATATGATTCAAAGACTATGCCTATATAACGTAAATACTGGCAGATCCTACTATGCCAAAAAAGACTAAAGGCAGAAGCCTGATGAGGGCCCATATGTGGCTAAACTTGAAGAGAATCATCCTCAGAAGCTTGGCTATCAACTATTGAACTGGGGGTAGGAGGACAGTAACTCAAAAAAAACCCCACTATACCTGTCTTCCTCCTACCTCTTTGCAGAGATGGGAGACAAGGAGTGTGGGATGCTGCATACAACAGACTTTTTCCATATGTTAGTTTTTCTAAACTTCCTTCCTGCAACTGGTGAGACAGGAAATAGAGTGTTGGTTCTGGAATCAGGAAGACCTGAGTTCAAATTCGGCCCCACTTAGTAACTGTGCAACCCCTTGTAAGTCACTTAACTTGTTTGCTTCAGTTTCCTTAACTGTAAAATGATGTTAATAATAATACCTACCTCACAGGGTTGTTATGAAGATTAAATGAGATAATATTTGTAAAAAGCATTTACCATAGGCACTATTCAAATGTCTATTCCTTTCCCTTCTCATTCTCTTTTTAAACTTTTTATTATAATAGATGGTTGTCTGGGAGCAGGTGGAGGGAGAAATACAATGGAAAACATATCCATAAAAATTATTTTTTAATTATGTTTCTACTAAGTTATGTTGGGGGTAGGTTTTTTTTCTATGTTGATCAATTTCATCAAAGGGGAAGCTCTTTTCTCAAGATCACAACCCGCCTGAGGCTATGTGAATGGTCTTAGAAGGTGGCCAAAAGATTCATCACCCTGAGGCCAGTCTAGTGATAAGCCTCCTATGTTAGCTGGGCTGGTCCTAGGGCAGCAGTGCCAGTCTATCACCCAGCCTGGTCTTCCAGCTTGAACTTGGCTGGCAGAGCCCAGTGAGGAATGAGCAGTAGACTAGAGTGGAGGGCAGGGGGAGGCACACCCACATAGAAGAAAGGATGAGTCTTGTAAGTAATTGCCTCAGGGGATGAGGTGCATGAACACAAAGAATTGTGGAAGTCCAGGAAGGGGAGATGGCTTCCAGCTTTGGGATGAAAGGAGAGGTCAGAGAGGTACAGTTTGAGCCAGGTTTCCATGAGT
The DNA here is from genome assembly GCA_028646595.1 of Phalanger gymnotis. Classification (NCBI taxonomy): domain Eukaryota; kingdom Metazoa; phylum Chordata; class Mammalia; order Diprotodontia; family Phalangeridae; genus Phalanger; species Phalanger gymnotis. The sequence goes on along the minus strand of CM053624.1, from coordinate 47,461,010 downwards.
AGGGTTTAGACAGGAAGGAAGGAAACAAAGGGCATCAGGTGAATGAATAGGCTCAGTAAGTTTAGATATATGTATGAATAATAGGTCTATGATGACATATCAAAAGGATCACAGCTAGAAGGGATGTCAGAGATCATCTAAGCCAGTGTCTGCATTATACAAACAAGGAAACTGAAACCCAGAAGAGGTAGGGTGACTTACGCATGACCCCCAAAATAGGAATCATAATAATAGCACTTATATAGTGGTTCACAAATATTATCTCATTTTATCCTCATAACGAGTCTTGGAGGTAGGTGCTATTATTATCCTCATTTTACAGATGAGGAAACTGAGGCAAACAGGGTTAAGTGACTTGTCCAGGGTCACACAGATAGTAAATGTCTAAGACAGGATTTGAATTCAGATCTTTCTCACTCAAGACCCAGCACTCTTTCCACTACACCATTTAGCCGCCTCTATTAACAGAAGGGATTTGAACCCAGGTTCTCTTAACTGGAAATTAAGCCTTCCTTAGGATCATAATATTATGGGATCATCCATCCAGGACTGGGAGGGACTTTGGAGACCACCAAGCCCAACTCCCTCATTTGACAAAGAATCTCAGGCCCAAGGAGGTCATTTGCCCAAATTTCCATAGGTAATATTTGAACCCGCATCTTCTAACTCTCAATGTAGCCCTTTTCAGATCTAGAGCTAGATAGGACCTCAGAGTCACATCCAACCCCTTCGTTTAACAGATGAAGAAACTGAGGCCCAGAATAGGTAAGTGACTTGCCCAAAGTCACAGAGATAGTGAGTATAGGAGATGAGATTTGAACACAGGTCTCGTCATTTTAGAGTCATTGCTTTTTCCAATATACCAACATGCTTTCTATTGCCACAGTCCTAATCTCTGACGGTGAAGTTCTTTGAGGTGCTTGGAGTACTGTGTCTTGGAGCCCCTGGTATAGACAGAATCCTGAACCTCACAGCGTGCTACACTATTACCAGTATTCTTATATAAGGAGTGTCATCAGCAACCTTGCTGGATGGACTTTGTTTCCGATATTCTTCAGGGTGGTTGAGGTCATCTCTCATTCTATACCATAGTGCCCGGAAATGTTCTGATAGATTAATGTGAACTACACTGTAAAGTTTCCAAGATTGCTCCCTGTTGATTGCATTGATGCTTTCAAAATTACAGTTTCCTTTCTTGCCACATAATATCATACTGCTTCTCTGAGACCTTAAAATCAATATTAATGAGAATGTATATATTTTTCCCAATTGAATTATAACATAACCTCTTCCCCCACCCCTCCTACTTCTAAGTCACACTGCACCCAAGTGGTACCTTTTTCTAGAGGCCTCCTGAGAAAATCATAAACCACATTTAAATACATAGAATGATGTGCCCCCCGAACATGTTTCTGTGTTCTCCATCTGCCTGCAAGAGGGAGGTCACTGCTCTAGGGAGGCAGCTGGTCTCTTCTGCAACTGAAATATCTACTTGACAGATTTGGGATATGGAAAGGGCAGGGGAAAATTGGACACTTGGACATAGATGGTCGTCATATTTTAGCCACCTCCTTGGTGGCAGCAGAGAAGCACCTGCCGCAGACCGAGAGAATTACAGTATGAAGGTTGAAACGCTCTGTTCTTGGTCTTCCTCTGCTAGTGGAATGAGGATGGAGTTTGAGAAATAAATGTCTGGCATTAGAAGGGCAATGGAATGTATAAGTAGCCAATTTTCTTTGGGAGGAGGGGTGGAGGATGATGTAACCCACAAGGCTGACCTTCATACTAATATGCAATGTCATTTCTTTTGGAAATGGCTGGCAGAGGAACAGTGGTCAAGGGTTATGCTCTGAGCTTTAAGAGGACTCCTTACTGACAAGTACAGATGTAGAGGAAATGTGGCCACAACCAGGAGCCAAGAGTTGGTCTCGCCCGATCATCTTCAAGACCAGAAGACCTAGCATGAGATATAGAAGTCAGAATGGGCCTGCATGAACAGAGACATGCCCTAACCTAAAAACAACAATAAGAATCAGGACCAGTCAACTAATCAAGCAAAAAAAAATTTACTCAATGCTTACTATATGCCAGGTGCTGTGCTACCTGCTGAGGCTAAGAAGAAAGGTAAAAGTCAGTCCCTGCCATCAGGGATCTTATAGTCTAGTTGGGGAGACAATATGCAAACAACTGCATATGAAAAGATACAAAAAGGAGCCCCTAGGGGAAAATGATGCTGTAAATATAAATTACCTGCGGATCATAGTACTATATATGATAAATGTAGAGTTTAGTCCATTTCTTTCTCTTTAGGCAGGGCTATTAATGAACCACTGGAGAAGTAAATGGCAAACCAACACCAATATTTTTGCCTCATGGACATTATGGTTCATGGGGTTGTGAAGAGTTGGATATGACTGAACAACAAACAAATACTGAAAAAATGACCTCCTTCTACCTTTTCACTTCACACACATACACACACACACACACACACACTTACCTATATGCATTCAAGTATAGGAGAAAGTGAAGGAGGAGGAGCAAGACAACAAAGGAGAGAAGATAGAAGAGGAGGAGAAAAAGGAGGAGAAGAAGGTAAAAGTAGAGAAGGGAGAGGGAAAAGAGAAGGAAGAAGAGGAAAAAGTAGCAGGAAATAGAACAGCTTCTCTCCTATTTTTACAGATCTCCAGGGAAAGAGACTGCACAATTTCCTTGATTCCTTTTGGATTCTAGTGTCTAATGGCATGCTTCTATCTAAGACAGAACATAAAGTTCTAGGCACCTGAGGGGCATGGTGGATGGTATTGCACTTGGAGTCAGGAAAACCAAAATCCAAATTCCGCCTCAGAAACTTACTAGCTGTTCGATCTTGGAACTGAATCCTAACTTGGATTGTCTGTGTGACACTGGACAAGTCATTATACCTCTCTTGATCTCAGTTTCCCCTTCTGTAAAAATGGTATAATAACAGGGCTGTTGTGAGGATCATTTGAAACAACATGCAAAAATACTTTGCCAACATTAAAGCATTATATAAGTGCTAGCTATGACTATTATTATTTCATTAATTATTAAAGGAAAGAAGAAAAAAGCATTGGTTAAATGGCTACTATGTGCCAGGAACTATGCTATGTGATCTCATGTGGTTTTCGTAATAACGTGGAAGGTAGGTGTTATAATTATTCTCATTTTACAGGTGAGGAAACTGAGGCAGACAGAGGCTCAGTGACATGCCAAGAATCACACAGTTAGCAAGTGTCTAAGGTCAGATTTGAATTCAGGCCACCAGGTCCAGTGCTCTATCCCTTATGCCACCTAGGTGCTGCTAAATACTTATTATGTACAAGACGCTCTACCAAATACTTCATAGGATGTAAAAATGAGTAATACGTGGTCCCTGCCTTCAAACAACTTATAGTCCCGCATAGTACCAAGGGAGTTAGGTGGGTTAATAAAGAAAGGGAGGTTTGGGAGGACAAGTCAAAATGGGGAGGAGAAAAAAGTGCTAGGGGTACAATTGGCCCTGCAAGTACTCTCAAAAGATCCAAGAAGACCATCAGACCAAAGAGTGATTGGAAAGTCACTCATAACGGAAGGGGAGGGATAACAAATAAGTGTATACACAAAGGAGGAAGGGGTAGAGCCCCACTTTCATCTGAATTGGACAAAGAAGAGTAGAATACACACAGAGTTTGGTGTAGAAACATATTCAACGGGGGCACAATGAGTGAAACACCAGCCCTGGAGTCAGGAGGACCTGAGTTCAAATCCTACCTCAGACTCTTGACACACTTGCTAGCTGTGTGACCTTGGGCAAGTCACATAACCCCAATTGCCCTGCCTTCCCTCCCACCCCCCCAAAAAAAAGTAAAAAAAAATATGTATTCAACTTAAGGAAACAGGAAGAAACATGGAGAGAGGAAAGGAGAGAAAAAAAGGCAGGGCAGATTTAGGGAGAAATTGGTCATAAGCAAAACAAACCCTAAGTTCAGAGGAGGAAGATTATGAAGATGGTTTCAAAGGAAATTAAGAAGATTAAGAAACTATGGTTGGGTTCTGGGAGGAAAAGAGAAGAAGGGAAGGAGAGTGGGAAATGATTATATTAGGCAAAGAGCATTGGTACTGATTTATTCCTGGTTTATAACCCCATTCTTCTTTGTAAAGGAATTAGGAGCAAAGAAAGGAAAAAAAAAGTATAGTAGAATAAAACAGAAATATATAATTATGATAACTGTGAATGTGAAAGGAATGAACTCACTCCTAAAAGGGAAGAGGGTGGCAGAATGGATTAAAAAGCAGTAATATGTTGTTTACATGAAACATACTTAAATATAAAGATTCACATGGAATTAAAACAAGAGACTCGAGTAAAATCCATTATATTCCAGCTAAACTCAAAAAAGAAGGGGCAATAAACATGACTTCAGACAAGGCAACAACAAAAACAGACATGACTAAAAAAGAGATAAACAATGAAATTACCTTTTGCTGAAAGGTACCACAAAAAATTAATTAATATCAATATTTCATATATACATACCCAGTGGTATAGCATCTAAGTACTTTAAAGGAAAAGAAATGGAGATGATTCTGTTGATATGAGTGAAGGTGTTTATACTGGTTTTATGTTTATATCCATGGAAGCCTGTCAATAATTTTGTAGCTTTGACTGTGACTTTAATTATGCACTACAATATGAAGCAAAAAGGGACTAACCAGGTGACTCATCTCCCTGTCCAGTCAGAGAAACATAGAATGCTAGAGTTCAGAGGGATTTTGCAAATTGTGTAGTCCAAACCCCCTATTCTATAAAGGAGGACCATGAGAGAGGAGAAATGATTTACCTAAGGTCACAAAACTGAAGATTGAAAGGACCAGGTTTCTGATTCCCAACACAGCACCCTATGATCATTAATAAATCAGAAAAAGCAGATAAATGACTGCAGCCTGAATAAAGCAGCTGGAGGAACTCTGAGTAGTCCTTTTCTAAACAACTACCCATCCTCGAGCAGTCAGTATATGAAGAAGGCTCAACTTCACTGGGACTTTAATCTTATGAGGGAAATGCCTTTTCTGGTAGCTCAGTCTAGTGATGATACATCCCATTCCCAAGATGTCTCTGCAGTGCAAAGCAGCAGGTGTTAGGAGCTGAGTTGGCATGAAATAGATTTCAGGCCCCTGTTCTCTGGAAGATACTTTTCCTCTTCATTGTTCACCCATGTCGCAATCTTACTGAGATCCAGATGGAAACAACAAGTGGTTCACGGGTGACATAACCCAAAGCCTGATACTGGGCCAGCAAGCAGAAACAGGGACAGGATGACACGGAGTGGAAGAGCTCCAGGATTTACTTCCACAACAACAATAGATACTGTTCTGGGAGTGGATTTTTTTGTTTGGGGGAAAAGTTAAGAGAAATGAAGGCAAACAGAACCAGTCTTCCAAAGTCATAAAGAAGAGGCAAATGAGGGTCTCTTTTGCCCATAAACCTAGAGATCATTATGTGTTTACAGCCTTAAAATCTTCAGGCAATGAGTACCCATAGCTAACTACATTCAGATTACTTCCAGATGAAGTCAGCAACTCTGACCCATCCAATGTCGGAGAGCATCTGGCCCACAAGCTGGGCAAAGGACAGCAGCATCCAGACCTCAAGAAAAATAACTGGTAAAAGGAAAACAGATTTGCTGGCATGTGTCCTACTGGAGACACTTCCTCAAGATGATACTTGAAGAAAAAAAACAGCAGCCAGACAGGACAATGGCTCCCTGCAACACCAAAGAGTAACCCAAAATCAAGCAACACACGTTCTTCAAAAAAATAGAAGGCGGCTGGGACCAAAAGAAGGAGAAAAGGAGCCAGAACGAAGCAAGGGCACACTGAGTGCCACAGTAGATTAAACCAAACGTGTCAACAGGAATCAGGCAATTCCAATACTGACAAATAGCCAAGGTACGTGGTAAGTAGTTAAACTTGTCTCTGAAACATGATGGTACCAGTTTCACTTCCACGAAATACGTGTAGGCATCCCTCCCTGGCTACCACACCCTAAGCATCTCCTTCTATTAGAATGTAAGCTCATTGAGGGCAAAGAATGTGTTCACTTTTGTATCCCTAGCACTTAGCATAGTGCTTGGCATCTAATAAGTGTTTAATAAATGTTCTTTCGTTCATCAATTTACTCATTCATTCTCATCTATAGTTCTGCGGTGCTTTGAACTTGAACTTCTTGAGAAGCCTTTCTTGATCCCAGTATATTCCTCTAAATAAAAACTTCCTATCTGGCTTGTCTGTTTTCTATATACTTGTGTATGTAAACATTCTCTCCCCCAATAGAAGGTAAGTTCTCTAAGGGACTGTTTTATGTTTTCCCAGCCCCTCACCCAAGTGCCTGACACACAGTAGGCACTTAATACTTATTGACTGAATAACCCTCTTGGTCTGAGGTTAAAGGAAGGTTATTTCCTCTCATGGCACAAATACTGAATTTCCTTCTCCATTCTGTTGCCCTATGTGACTGTGGCTCAGAGTGAGTATAAATAGCAATTATTTCTGTTCTGGCCAGAAACTCTGAGGGTATTCCCCTCCCTGACTGATTCTTTTGTGAAGGCAAAGTAATTAATTTTTAACCTCAATTCTTACCTAGTCTTTAATTACTGCATGGGCATTGCCTCAGACAAACTGAGACCTGGGAAAGATCTTAGTTTAAAAAGGCCAAGCTCTCCCACTATATCCAAGGCCATCACCAGTTGACCTAACCTATATCTTTCACTGGACTCCAATGACTTTGCAAAGCTCTGCCTCACTTAAATCTAATTGACTTGAAAGTCAAGACATTGCCTTCCTAATGTCATTGGTTCTCTTTGAAAACGACGGATGAATGACAAAGTGACTATAATCTGGTGAAGACTGTTTTTTCTCTAAATAATTGAAATCCAGCCACTTGTCAAGAAAAAGAACCTAGGCCTAAACTTAAACTCTGCATGAAACCTTGGACACAAATGGAAACTCAAGGCAGGAGGAGGGCAGACCCAAGGGTTGTCTCCTTTCAGCAGCCTTGTCTGAACAGCCTTCAGAATCATGTCCTCTCCAAACTAGAATGAAAACGATCCAGTCTAATGTATACCTGAGCAGTGAATCCCTTCTGCAACAACCCTTACAACTTGATCCCTCAGCCCTCCAACAAAGGGGAGCCCACAATTTCCAAAGATAGCCCGTTCTGCCAGCTCTAACTGTTGGGAAGTTTCTCTGCCATCAGACCTTAATCTGCCTTTCTTCAACTTCTATCCATGATTCCTAGTTCTGTCCTCTAGAGGTAAATAAAACAACCTTGATCCTGCTAACACTTGAAAACCTTTCAAATACTTGAAAACAGCTGTCAGATCACCCCTAAGTCTTCTCTGCTCTAAGCTGAACATCCCCACTTCCTTTGATGATCCTTATAAAGAAGGTCTCCATCTCCTTACCATCCCAGATGCCCTCCAGTGTGCCAATGTCCTACTTTAAAATGCAACATCCCAAACTGACCACATTAACCCATATGTAATCTGACCAGACCAGGGTACACCAAGACCTGAGTTCAAATACAGCTTGAGCAAATCAGTTCACCTCAGTTTCCACATCTGTAAAATGAGAATAATAGCACATGATTTGCAGAGTTTTTTGAGATCATATTAGCATAGTGCCTGGCACATAGTAGGTGCTATGTAAAGAGCTAATATTATTATAGTTACAAATACACAGCCACGGTTTGCTTATGAAAACATTCTTGCTTACCCATTCCAGCAGGCTGATATCTTTCATTGCCATAAGCAGGAGGCTGCTGGCACTGGAGAGACATTTCTATCTTCTGTCCTCACCATCTTCTAGTCTTCTAGGCCAGCAAGTTGTCGAATTAGAGCCAACTTGTGACAGTTTTAGGTTATATACTCTTGTTCACCAGTAAACAGGCTGACCAACCCCCCTACTCCTTACCCCGACCCGCAGCTACCACCAATCACCCTTGCCTGTCCAGCACAGCTGTCAAGGGGTCAGGAGAACTGATTTAGCTAATGCCCAGTTCTCAGGCTGGTATTCCCACAGAGAAGGAGGGTGCCTGTCAGCCCCTAAACTCCCCCAGAATCTTTCCTGGCCCTTTTTCTTATGGAAAACTCAATCGTCTTTCTAAAGCATCCTTCCACCCTCCCAAGGAAGGGGGTAAATAGCTCCAGTTTCCCCTTCCTACACACAAGCAATTGTTATATTATTGACCTTTTATTAGAGACTTCTATCTCTTACTCTGTCCCCCAGGCCTACCTCTGACTAGAAGTATCAATAACAGAGAAATCCTCTGACTTTGGTCTCCTAGAATCATAAAGCAACCCTAGATCCTCCTAGAATCTAGGGCCACTAGAAGGGCCTTAAAGACCACTTGTCCAAAGCCACCAATTTAAAGAAGAGACAACAGAGACACACAGAGGTGAATTGGTTTGCCTAAGATCATATAACTAGTTAGTGACTGAACCAGGACTTGAACCCAGATCTCATGACTACCAGTTTATTACTGTGAAATATCCTGTTCTATTTGACTCACTATTAGGCTTTGTTAATGCTCTTGTTGATAGATTCTTGCCAAATAGAGAGTAGGAGGTCTGGTGAAGAGGGATGTGGGAGGAGAGCTTTCCCCAAGTCCATGTCATCACGATAACTTCTTTTCCCCTTTAAGTTTTCATTGAAAGGAAGAGTTGTGGTGAAGATTTGGAGGGTGGGAGCATCTTTTAGTCTTGGACAAGGCTTTAGCATAGACTTCTTGGACTTTGAGAAATTGATGGAAGAATTACTTGCCAGCAGAGTCATCACTAGGGTAGAGTGATCTGGGCTGTGTACCAGGCTCCTGAAATTTAGAGGGGACCAACAGCACTGCCCCACCTCTTCCTCATAGATGTTCATATCCCTGACTCTCCAGATCCATGGTATCAGTCTCCCTGTGCCCTATGGTCTGCCTGCTCTCCACTGGTGGCTATACCCCAGGTGAATGTCCCCATTCCCAGTTGTTCTTTCCTAGTCACCAACATGTCCCAGGAACAAATATTCCCTAGTTATGACTCTGCTTGCCAGCTTAAGAAGTTTGATAAGGCTAGTGCCCTGGAGTGGCTCCTGCTGTGATTGTAGGCTGCCCTGCAGGGTCCACTTCTCCCCTGAGCAAGGAAGTTAGTCTAGGGGGAAAGAGAACAGGTCTTGGCTCCTCTGATGTCTTTGACTTAGTGATTTAGCTTCCCAATTGTGTGGAGTTTCCCTGTGGTCTTGCCTGGAATCCTGGCGGAGAGAAGCCTTCCTTTCCACTAATCTAAGCCAGCTGGGCTGCTGAAAGCTGGGTCACTGCATTAGTCAGTGCAAAGCTCAGCACCAGCTGGGAGGTGCTGCTGCCTTCATGTCCATTCTGGCTAGAGCTCAGCTGGCTGTCAGTCACCAGGCCTAAATGAAGCCCAGGCAAGACTGAGGAAGTTGGCTTTGGAGATTACAGCTGGTTGGGTTAGCATTTGTGGCCCCAGTAGATTCATTACCTCTAATGCTTGCCCTTTTCGCCTCTCTGATACAGCATGTGCAGAACTACTTGTGGGGGTAGGGGTAGGGGGGTGGAGAACTTAAGCTGGCATCCCTGAAAAACAAAAAGCTAAGGATATAACACTTCATTCCACTGGATTCTCAAGGACTAGAGCACATATGTACGTAAAGAAAATTAACAAGATCAAATGCGAATGATTTCTATTAAAAAACAATAGAAACTTTCCCCCCTTACTTTTGTCTTTGGTTATCGGCTAGTCATTTTCAATTTTGTCTGATTCTTCGGGGTTTTCTTGGCAAAGATACTAGAGAGGTTTGCCATTTCCTTCTCCAGCTCATTTTACAGATGAGGAAACTGAGACAAAGGGTTAAATAACAACTCCAGGTCAGACAGCTAGTGAGTGTCTGAGGTCAGATAAATTTTCCTAACCCCAGGCCCAGAGCTCTATCCACTGCTCCACCTAGCTGCTCCCAGTCTCCTGCTATTCAAGTCAAATAAACAAGTATTTATTAAACACTGACTATATATTGAATACTGTTCTAAGCACTGGAGATACAAAGGAATGCAAAAACTACAGTCCCTTCTCTCAAAAATCTCATTCTTCTGGTGGAGACAATGTGCAAACAGCTATGTATATACAGGGTATATATAGGATAAATCCCAGCCAAACTATAACATTTGGTCTTCCTTGAACAAAGTTTACATTCCATTCTCTATGCTTAGAAACCATTGAAGGCATGACCTTCTTCCTCCATTTTCACTGGTTGAATTAACACCTGTCCTTTAAGACCCATGTAAGATACTACTCCCTTCTTGCAGCCTTTAAAAAAAATGTTTCCCTTAATATTGAACATCAATACAACCACTTAAACTTGTTCAGTAAACATTTACAAATTAATTTCTCCAAATATAATATTTTTTTCTTGTATCTACTACTGCCCAGCCCCTCCCCCGCCAGTTATAACTCTCCATTAAAACAAACACGTATAATCAGCAACCTTTAATAAAGGCATCATCCCTCCCCTGACCATGTGATTTCTCCCCCTTCTGAACTCCCAGATCATTTTGCTTGGCTTCTGCAATGCACTTATCAGATGATGCTTTGTTTTCTAATCACATATTCATTTGTTTTATTCTGTGTTATAAGCTTCTGGAAGGTAAGGACTTGGTCTTGTTCAGGGTCTAACACATTTCAGTGCCTTAATAAATATTCTATGAATTAAAATCACTTAACAAAAAAAGCATATGTTGAAATAATTTCCAAGCAATGCCCTTGAACAAACAACTATTTTTTTTTATTCAACAAAGTGACACAGCACAATAATTTGGTATTATTGGGTCTCTCTGTGATACTTCACGTGGCACACAAGTCACTCAAAGATTGTCACTCTAGTACTTGAAGGGATCAGGATCACCCCTGGATTTAATTCTAGGACCCATCTACTCCAGGCAAAAGCAATCTTGTCTATGCTTTTCTTCACTGATAGGATTCAGGACGGATCATTCCCTTCACTTGGTCATACATATCACAGGCAGTAAAAAGACCAGTACACTTAGTTATCACTAAGTATTTGTTAAGTGCTTACTATGTGCCACATACTATGGCAAGCCATAGTCCTTCCTTCAGAGTATACATTCTGATGTACATACAACATGTAAACCAACCAAATTTAAAAGGGTGAGACATTTGAAAAGCCTTTCATGTCAATTAGACAAATTTTTTGAAAAAAAGTGAAAAATGCATACAATGCAATCACAGATATATGTGACGCTTGAACTTAAACTGGACACAAATCTCCAATGTTAAGGGGTGAGGCTTGAAATTCCCAAATGGGACTTCTAGGAAGATGGTAGAGTAAGCGTTCATAAAGGAGCCCCAATATTCCTCTCAAAAATAGTTACAGAAAATATTTTAAAAGATGCAACTGCTAGAAATCCTCAAAGGAAATTTTTTAAAAAGAGAAATATACGTGAGAAGTTTATTATGTATTTAAAAGGAATAGTAAGTTGTACATAATAGATTTGCAGTTTCATATGTAATCATCTTTTTTATTACATTATGTTATGGAAAACACTTGTTTTATGCCATTAATTAAAAATAAAATTTAAAAAATAAAAAAAAAATCATTCAAAAGGAATGAGCAAACCAAAGAAGAGCTCAGACACAATAGTATGTATGTGTGTGTGGAAAAACAGATAGAGAGAGACAGTGACAGAGCTAGACAGAGAGACAGAGGGACAAGATAGATTAAATAGATAGACATAAGAGAAGAAGCAAAAACACTAGAAGAAAAATATATTGAAACAATTCTAGTGTCTGCATCAAAAGCTAGGATTTTCCAAAGATAAAATAAAATGGGTAATAAACACACTGAAGGTTATAACTTATAATCACATGAGAGGAAAAAAATAATGAGATTGTTTTGTTATACTTCTTAAATTCAGGAATCCAAGGTTCAGCACAAGAAGAGGGCAATCTCTCTTATATGTTAATTATGTATCACTTTTCCAGGAAGAAAAACCTGAGATGCACCAGGCCCCTAGTTATAGACCTTATGTCAGGAAGAAAGGGGAGGTTCTTCTCCTGAGTCAAAATCCCAACTCTTGCTTCCAGCATTCCCTAAGCAATATTTTGGGAAGTAGGAGTAGCAGGTAGGACTATTAGTCCCAGCCCTGAATAACTGCTGATAAATCTAAAGTAGAAAACCTACCTGACTGGAAGGTAAAGTACCACAAAACAGAACACAGTACAAGTCAGGAAACAGAAGACAAAGTAATGCAAGAAAAGAAAAATTAAAAATCTCCAATAAATACCAAAATGGAAATTGTGAAAATCAAAGGAGAGATTCATAAAATTGAAGGTTAAAATAAAACAAAATATAACAAAACCAATTGAACTAAACAAATAAAACCAGAAGCTGGTTTTATGGAAAAAAAATTAAATAGACAAACAACTGGTTAATTTGATTGTTTTTTTAAAGAAGAAAACCAAATTTCCAGTATCAAAAAATGAAAAGAGTGAATGTGAATGAACCACCAATGAAAATGAAATTAAAGCAATTATTAAGAGTTATTCTTTTCAAATTATATGATAATAAAACTGACAAGCTATGTGAAATAGATGAATATTTACAAAAATATAAGTTTCCCAGATTAACAGAAGAGGAAGTAGAATATTTAAATAACCCTATCTTAGTAAAAGAAATTGAACAAGTCATATATAAGCTGCTTAGAAAAAACCTCCAGGACAAGATGGATTTACAATCCAATTCTGCCAAACATTTAAGGAACAATTAATCCCAATACTATATAAACCATTTGAAAAATAGGTAAAGAAGGATTCCTACTAAATTCCTTTTATGTTGCAAATATGATTTTGATACCTAAACCGGGGAGAGCAAAAATAGAGAAAGAAAACTATAGCTCGATTTCCTTAATGAATAACAACAACAAAATGTTCAATAAAATGCTTACAAGGAGATTACAGCAATTTATCACAAGGATCATACGCTATGACCAGGTGGAATTTATACCAGGAATGCCAGGCTGGTTCAATATTAGGAAAATTATAAGCTTAATTAACCATATCAATAACAAAAACAGCAAAAAATCACATTAATTTATCAATAGATGCATAAAAAGCTTTTGACAAAAATAAAGCACCCTTCCTATTAAACACTAAAAAGCATAGGAATAAAGAGATCCTTTCTTAAAATGATAAGTAGTATATATCTAGAATCAATTGCAAGCATTATCTATATCAGGAACAAATTTGAAGCCTTCTCAATAAAAGTAGGGGTGAAGCAAAAAAAAAGGACATGTTCATATCACTATATTACTACTGATTAGAGAAATGCAAATTAATTCTGAAATACCACCTCATACCTACAGATTGGCTAACATGATAGAAAAGGAAAATGACAAATGCTAGAGGGGATGTGGAAAAATTGGGACACTAATGCACTGTTGGTGAAACTGAACTGGTCCAACCATTCTGGAGAACAATTTGGAGCTATACTCAAAGGGCTATAAAATTGTTTATATCCTTTGATCCAGTAATACCACTACTAGTACCCCAAAGAGATCAAAGTAAAGAGAAAAAGACCTATTTGTACAAAAATATTTATAGTAGCTCTTTTTGTGATGGCAAAGAATTGGAAATCAAAGGGGTGTCCATTAATTGGGGAATGGCTGAACAAATTGTGGTATATGATTGTGATAGAACACTATTGCACTATAAGAAATGATGAGCAGGATGATTTCAGAAAAAACTTGGGAAGACATATGAATTCATGCAAAGTGAAGTGAGCAGAACCAGGAGAACATTGTACATAGTAATATCAGTATTGTTCAAGGATCTATTGTGAATGACTTAGCTATTCTAATCAAGACAATGATCAAAGACAATTCCAAAGGACCCATGATGAAAAATCCAGAGAGAGGACTGAAAAATTCAGTGCAGATTGAAGCATATTTTTTTTTAAATTTTTCTTTCTTTTTGTCTTTTCTTTCTTTTTGGTATTTACAGAAATATAGAATATTAGGGAAAGATGTTTCATATAGAAATATGTTTTGCATGACTTCACTTGTATAATTGTTATCAAATTGCTTTCTTCTGAAGGAGAGGGAGAAGTAGGGAAGAAAGAATTTGGAACTCAAAATTTTAAAATGAACATTAAAAAATTTTACATGTAATTGGGAAGTATTTAATGAAATAAATAAAAATACATTATAATAAAAACAAAGTAAAACAAGTACGCCTTATTGAAGAGAAAAATTCACAATACTATAAGTATTCAGGGAGGATGGAATTCTATCTTGTTCACTGGGGTGGCTGGTGAAAGGTGACACCAAAACTGGCAGAGTCTAAGCGAGGTGAGTTTTCATAGTATTTTTATCTAGTTCAAGCAAGACCAGAGGAGGGGGAGTAAGGTGTTGTGGGATGGGTGTTGATTCATACTGCCGGGGGAGGGGGAGGAGACAAGGGAACCTCTGGCGAATTGGTAGGCTAGTTGATTTTCAAATTCCTTGCTAGAGAGAAATGCAAGCTACCATCCTAGTCATATCATATTTGGGCTTCCCAGGTTTCTTCTTTAACAGGGTGGGAAAGCTACTGAGTCCTTAGCTACTGGAGATAAAAGACAAAGAATCCTGGGGGGAATAAGATGGAGTGACTGAAAAGTTGTGATATTTTACACATTTAAATTAATTAAAAGTTACTAAGGAAATTTGTTTAACCAAATAGGTATTTACAAATATCTATGGAGTATATAAACTAAAACAATGAAGTTGGTAAAAAAAAAAATTATTTTCCTGAAGAATAGAATGGTAACATGGAAGCAGAAAAACAATCCAGAAAATAAAGAATTATTAGGCTTTTGGAAAACTGAAGGAAAGAATCTAATCATGATATATCCACAAATCATGCCAGAAAATTTCCCAGAAATATTGAAAAATTATAGAACAGATTACGAGTAGATAGAAACAAAAGGACACTAACATGGAAGAACAGCAACTTTGACTCATCCAGACACATTATTGTCAACCTAAAAGACCAAACAAAATAATCTTACAAGTAGCCAAGAAGTGAGCTTGCATGCACACACAATTATAAATGAAGGCAGCTAGAATATATCTGCTGAAGGCAGCTTTGATATACCAAAAGAATGAAAACTATAGGATTTGATCACCAAATCAGCTTCCTAGGAAAAAACTAAACATTATTTACAAAAAAAAAAATGATGAACACAAAAATTAAGAACACTTAAAAATTAAGAGAAAAGGCCAAAGCTCACAGCAGCTTATGATTGGTAATACCATCAAGAGCAACCAAGAATGTTAAATGACTTGCAGCCTGGAAAGAACAGAGGGAAGAGATTCTGTAACAGATCTGGGCCATCAAGCTAAGTGCTTTAATCAATGGAGACTTTACAACTGTGATTAAACTAGTCGCTCTTCCAATGCAATCACCATAGGGGAATAAAAACAACAACCACCATAGTATTGTTTTCCACTAACTATTGAATGATACAGTTGGACTTAAGGAGGGGAAAAGGAGGAGGGAGACCCTTTATTGGATAATATAGAGGGTTTTCTCCAAGAGCTCAAGAAGATATTTGACGCTTCCCTCCCTGCTCACAAGCAGGTTCCCCTGCTTTAGCAAGAACAAAGAACTCATTCTAAAGTTCATTCTAAATCCTGTCAGCATTCAATTCAATTCAATTCAACAAAAATTAACAAAGCCCTACTAAGCTCAAGAAACTGTGGTAGGCAATCAGCATGCAAAAACAAAAACCAAACCACGGTGGTGGGGGGCAGAAGGGGAGAGGTGCACAAAGTGGAATAATAGGGAATAAGAGGTGTTTCCCTCGGGCTTAAGTCAAGATAGTTACAGAAACCTGGGCATACTGGTCCATATCACTCTGGTGATTATCTCTATTGTATCCTGTATCTATCGCATTCATACATAATTGTTTTCGTGTTGTCTCCCCCATTAAAATGTGAGTCCTTAAGAGTAATGGGCATCTTTTGCCGTTATTTGTACCTCCAGGGCTTAAGATGGTGTCTGGCACATAGTGGGTGCTTAATTAAAGCTTATTGGCTGATTGAGTTTGGGCCTTATATAAAGAGCTGCATCCAAAGGAAAATGAATAATGGGAATTTCCCTCACTAGATCCATTCTAGCTGAAGAAAGAATCATGGTCCTGAAAAATATTAATCTTTGGGATTCAGGAATAGGAAATCAGAATTTCTGGAAATTCACAGAAATTACCTAAATCACAAGTTATTCTTTAGTCTTCACAGCATTTATTTACATGTTTTTAAATAATAATGAGTGACCACAATAATAAGTAATGGACCATGTTTCTGTGACAGTTATACTAAAAATTTCAAAGGTTTTCTATTTTTTAAAAATCATATAATAATAAATTCATGGTTTATTATGAACCAATGTTTTATGACAATGATTTAAAAGATAACAGGCAATCAGCTTACTGATTTCCCTTATCTTTCTTAAAATCGTTTGGACATTCTTCATACTCTTTATTCATTATTATGGATCTCTAAAGAAATTTGTTTAATGCATAAGAAATATTGAGTTTCATAGTATTTACAAAGAACTGGAGCTTACAGTGAATATTCAAATAGTGGAGAAGCCAGTGTACATTATTGGATAGTATTCAAAGAACCTAACATTTAGATGTCCTAGCAAGGTTAACAATATTACATAGAATTACATGTCAAAATGATCAATCTAAGGACATATTTTGCTTCCAAAGTTTATTATTTCTTGGAACACCACTCATGGGATTTTTAGAAAGTATACTATGCATATAAATTTATTGATATTCATTTTATTTGCAAGAATGATTCACCATCCACAGCAGGCAGGGCCATGAATGCACACTTACGATATACCTGCAGTTACAGACCAGACTGACTAATTACATTGGGACTACTTCCCTCCTACCTCTTTTCCCCGAAATGTCAACCTTAACCTTCAACTCCAAGGGTCACCACTTCCTGCTCTTGCTTTCAAGTCAACATCAGTGGATTTCCTATGAACCAGGAATGTCTCTATGCTTATTGTTAAACTTACATTCTTGCAGGAGAATTGTAACTCTCTTCCCCAATTTCTCAACCAACTTTTCTCAGGATTCTAGATTCAGAAAAAAAAATATAGAAATGGCAGGAAAGAATTCCCACATGGAAACAGTTGGTATGCTATAATATAAAGAGGTACCATACCGCTAATGTCTTGCTCTAATGCCTGATCAACAGGCACACCTGTCCTATGCAGCAAGAGGGTCCAACGGATAGGGCCTTATCCAGAGTCAGGAAGACCCAAGTTCAAATCCTGCCTTAGACACTGTGTGACCCTGGGAAAGTCACTGTCTGCCTCAGTTTTCAAAATTGTAAAAATGGTGATAAAAATAGCAGCCACCTCTCAGGATTATTTTGAGGATCAAACAAGATAAAGTTTAGTAGCGTGCTCTCCAAGCCTTAACTTGCTAGTGACATTGACGAGGCTGATGATTTTCTGGCAAGGTTTGTGGAGCCAAAAAGATTTCAAGCATAGGACCAACAATGGCTTACCTCTGTCATCCAAGGAGCAGCCTTTCATAGTTCAAAGGTGCTTATTATCAGGTCAGCCCAAGAGGACCATCTACTAAGGGTTAGAGAATTGTTATCTATATCAGTGAATGACAAAATGACACACCCAGGAAACATCGAAATACTGAAATAGTAAGGAATCAGTGCAATTCTTCTAGATTTTCTCATCACCCAGATTTACTCAGGATACTCCTTCATCAAGCATTTACTGTTTGCTGGTTTCAGTCACGTCCAGCTTTTCATGGCTCCATTCAGGACTTTTTTTTGGCAGAGATGCTGGAAGGGTTTGCCATTTCCTTCTCCAGCTCATTTTACAGATTAGAAAACTGAGGCAAAGACAACTAATTTACTTGCCCAGGATTACTGTCCGCTGTGCCACCTAGCTGCTCCATTAAGTGTTTACTATGTGCCAAAATAAAAACAAAAGTGTTGATTTCAAGGAGCTAATTTTCTAGAGGAATGGTAGAATAACGAATAGAGCGCTGGACCTGGAGTCAGAAGATCTGGGTTCAAAACCCACCTCAGACACTTATGATCTTTTATGTGATCCTGGATGAAAACAGTTATACCAAGAGAGTCTGAAAAACTTTCAATCTGAGACAGACATAATGGCATGGAGAGGCCAGCAATCAGCAACCATTTACTATGTGTGCCAGGCACTGTGCCTTTGTTGTGCAGTCATGGCTGACTCTTTGTGATCCCATTTGGAGTGATTTACCATTGCCAGCTCATTTTACAGATGAGGAAACTGAGGCAGAGTTAAGTGACTTGCCCAGGGTCATAGAGCTAGTAAGTGTCTGAGTCCACATTTGGACTCAGGAAGATGAGTCTTCCTGACTCCAGGCCCAGAATTTTATCCACTGTGCCACCTAGCTGCCAAGACACCATGCCTAGATACTAGGGATATAAAGATAAAATGAAACAGTCCTTGCAACAAACTCCCTCGAGGAGTTTATATTTTGTGACTTTGCAATGAAAAAGCATGCAAAACAAGCACATAAATCAGGTAACTATTTGCATTATCACAAGATTTCAGAGCTGGAAGAGATCTTAGCAAACCCCTAGTCCACCTCCCTTATTTTATAAATAAACTGAGACACATAGGGGTGTGGCAATTTTGCCCAAGTTTGCACATGTAACAAGTATTGGAACTGAGATTTGAACCAGAAATTCAAAACTCTTGAAGTCCAAATCCAGAGCTCTTTCCACTATTCCAAGCTGGTAATACTTTGCATTTCTATCATCTCAGTTCTTTGGGGGAGGAGCAGATAAACCAATCGATAAGTGCTAGGAATGGGTCACACTTGACTGAGGAAGCTAATTTCCCTTTGCCTAGTGCTCAATAATATGACAGGAGGTGGCTCTGCCTTTTCTCTCTATTACTGGCACCTGATGGGGGCTTGGGAAGCCTTCCCCCTACTCTCCCAGGGCTCCTGTCCAAAGCAGCCCAACCTGAGGCACTCTGGGAGCTTGGGTTGACCCCTGACAAATAGGCAGCACACGGAGTAGTATCAGACACACAGTGGTGCCATCCCCCAAAAAGCCTACTAATGTTAAAGTTAGCACCTTTCACACCGAGACCAGCCTAGACAGGAATAATTTCTTTACGGCAAGGCATTAAAATTCATTCTCATATCCGTGCTAATGCTCCACTGTCATTTCTAAAAAGCATTTGCCGATATTAATAACAGATGCTCCCAAAGACCCCAACAAGCTAATTTCTTATGTATCCCGTCATTTACTCGAGCTTTAAAGCCGGCCACTTTTAATGGAGTATTTTTTTTCTAAATGCTACTCAACTTAGAGAATATGCTGGCCCCTGAATTATCTTGCCTTCTCACTTCTCATCCCCATCTCAGTTGCTCTTCTCTTTCATTTCACAGATGCACACCCTTCAAACCAGAGTACCAGTAATAGCAGACACACTGGGGGTCACTTACGTCTCTGCGGCACTAAGCACTTTACATGGAGTAATTCACTGGATCCTCACAACAACCATGTGTGGTGAGGACCAAAAAATCAGTATTTTTCCCATTTTACAGATTAGGAAACTGAGGCTCAGAAGCGATTGGTCCAAGGTTGTACAGCTTGTAAGTTATGAAAGCAGGACTCAAACCTGGGCTTTCTCTGTCTATTTACAGTTCTCTTTCCATCCTACATCTCATGGTAATGTCTCTGGGAAGAAGGGATGTGACTTGTTTTCTTCCAGCATGAGGTGTTTCCTATGTTTCCCCCAACAAGTTATGGACAGTCATTCGCTTGTTGGACAACGTGTCACTGCCCTGCTTAAGATCCTTTGCTGGCTCCCTATTTAACCTCTAGGATAAAATCCTGATTAACTCCCCAATCTGGCACTTAAAGCCCTTCACAATTCACAATCCACCTTCTCAGACTTATTCCCATCAGCCCCTCCTGTCTTCTTTCAGACATTCTATTGCTCTGCCAGATTGGCTTCCTTGTGTTTCACAATACAGAATTCCAGCTCCTACTTCTACCATTTGCAACAGGCTCCTGTCCTGGTCTAGAAAGCCCTCCCTCCTCACCTTTGCCAGGGTTGTTCTGAGGCAGGCTCAAATGAGATAACAGATGCAAAGCACTTTGCAAACCTTAAAGTGCTATGTAAATGTTAAGTCTTCTTGTTGTTGTAATTATTATTAATTCTGGAGTCACCGAGCCTCCCATCTGGAGCTGACTTCATTCCTCTAACCTTCTACTGAACTCAAGCAATGTTCATAGCATATTACAGTCATGTATGAGGTACCCACTATGTGCCAAACACTGTACAGTGGTAAATTTTAACAACCAGCTCTTCAGAAAAAAAAAAAGTAGGTATGCATACTTTTCAGTTTAATCTATGTTACTTATACTTTTTTAGTCCAGACAATCAGCAAAGCAATAAACTAAGCCCGGATTTGTAGTGATCTGAAGTATAAATGTTCACACTGAAAATTTAACAATCGGCTCTCTGAACTATTTGGAGCTGGCTCCGGCATACCTCTGCCTCTGACTTTTAGAATCCTCAGCTTTTTCCAAGTCTCAGCTCAGATACTTTCCCTAATTCTCCTAATTATGAGTACTCTCTCTCCTCAAATTATCTTGCATATATTTACTGTATAAATAGGATTACAGTTTTAGAAGCCACAGTTTACCCAGGATCACACAGCTAATAAGTAACTGAGGTAGAATTTGAACCCAGGTATTCCTGACTGCAAGTCAAACATTCTATCTATACCCTGCTGCTTCTCACTGTTACATTCCCCAAGTAGAACATATGCTCCTTGAGATACTACATACTGTTTTTCATTTTTTTATCTTTGGATTTCCAATGCCTATAACAATAGAGTAGGTGCTTAATAAATGCTCCCCGAATTGAATTATGTTCACAAAAAGATTAGGAATAAAGCCGAGTAGTGCCAAACCCTAGATAAAGTTCTCTCTACCTGAGTCAGAAAAGGCACCATGGAAATGAAAGCTAGAATTCATCTTTCCTGGTAATCTTTAGGTTCCCCACATCAGTGCAGTCTCACAGATAGCATGAGGTTACTTCCTCTGCCTAAATTACTTACGCAATCTATTCTCCTGCCATTCTCAAAGACAGATAACTAGTTCTAATTTAAAAGTTGCAGGTGTGAACCAAGATCTTCCTAAAAGAATAGGCTTCACCTGATGAGGCATTCTACGTGAGCTAATCCAAATCAACAAATGCATATGGGACATGTGCAGTTGAATAGACACAGGAAAGGATACAATGATGATGAAGATTGGGTCCTTGCCCTCATGTGGCTTACAGTGAAGTAGTAAGAATAAGACAAGTGCCCAAATACAAGGCAGAATATGGAGCCATGAGAGAGGGATGACCAAATGCTTCAGGGGTTTAGAGAAAGGAAAGATTAGTTGCGGGGGAAGTTGAAAGGGGTATCAGGAAAGGTTCTATACACATTATCTCCAACTCACACATGAGAACCTTGAGGCTCAGAGAGGTTTGTGACATAATAAAAGCTTACACTTTATAGCTTTTAATACTAAAATGTTTATAGCTACCTCATGAATCAAAAGCAGTTTGGCAGCTTATCTCTAGTGAATTGAGAGCAGGTTCTGAAACCAGGAAGACCTGGGTTCAAGTCATGTCTCTGACATGTATGAGCAGTGGGAAAGTCAGAGTACTAGGCTCTCTTTTCTATTATAAGGTGTAAAGAAGCTGTTGACCTTCATTATTAGAGGAAGTTTCCTCATCTGGAATTCTCTGTACCAATATAATCACAGGTCCTGTGCCTAGTCCTATAAAAAGTGTCTAGGATGTTAACAGGGGAGAGATGGAGGCTGGGGAATAAATCTAGGGATTCATAGTTCCTCTGTTTCCAACAAGAAGGAACTTTAGAGATTATCTATTTTAGGAGTTTTTAACGTCTCTGTCTCATAGATCCTTATTTTGAAGCCAATGACCCCCCCCCAGAATAATATTTTTAAATGCATAAAATAGAATTACAAAAAAGTCAATTATCTTGAAATACAGCTATCAAATTATTTTATTTTTTAAAAGTTCATGAACCCCAGGTCATTATAATCCCTAATAGTCCAACCTCTGCATTTTACAGATGAGACAACTGAGGCTCGAAGAATGAGTGAATGAGTATTTATTAAAATATATTAAGTAAATAAATAAAATAATTAAATAAAAAATTAAATAAATAAAAAATATAAAAAATATTAAAAAATAAAATAAAATTAAAAAATTAAAATAAAATAAAATCCATAGCATTGTGCTTTGGAAAATCAATATAATCCAAGGAAGGAGAAAACAGAGAGAGATCCAGAGATGAAACAGAAAAAAAGGAGAGGAATCAGGAATGGAAACTAGAGCCCATTTCAGAGATCCACATAGGCAGGGTCTGGGTGTAAGCACCAATCTCTTCCTGACCACGTATTTGTCCATTTAAATCCTGAATGCTTTTGATTAACAAGACTCAACAAACCAGGCTCTACAATTTAAGATTCATTTGGTGAGAGCAACCTGACAGCTGGCTGGTGGTTGCTTCAGCCCATCACACAGGTTATAAAATACAACAGAGTTCCCCAAAGCCTCATAAACCACAGAGATATGCTCAGCAGCTCCTTCCCCTCTGGTTTCTTAGAGCCCTTTTCTCCCTGACAGACTGTTTATTCCAATTAGGTCAGAAGAATGTCTTCCTTCTCAATGTATCCTAAGTAAAAAATATCTGTGCTACTCCTGATGTCTCTCTGTCCTGGTGCTTGCCTTAGGCAACACAAAGAAGATCTCAGACTGTCTTGGTCAAGTGTGGCAGGGCTTCATTATTGGAGAACTTTAACTGTTAGAAAGTTCTGCTTTATAATTATCCAAAATATGCCTCCTTTTCTTACCAGTTCTTACTAATTCTACCTTCTACAAGTACAGAAGGAAGTCTGCTACCTCTCTGATGGGCAAGCCCTTCAAATATCTGAAGGCAGCAATCATCTCCCCAGTTTCTGCCATCCCTAATAATAAATTATTTCCAGATCCTTCATGATCATAGTGGCCTCCTCTGGACCCACAAGAGTTAATCTGGGGTCCATAGATCCCCAAGAGGCCCATGGATGAATTTTATGAGGTCTGTGAACTAGATAGGAAAAATAATTACATCTTTATTTTCACAAGACTCCAACTAAAATTTAGTATTTCCTTCAGATATGAATGTAGGCAACAAATACTATTCTGAGAAAGGGTCTATTGGCTTTACCAAAATGCCAAAGGGATCCAAGACACACCAAAAAGATTAAGAACCCCTGGTCTAGATCAACGTTGTTATAATGTATTGTCCAGATCCCAACAAAATGCTGACATTTATATAACACCTTAAGGGTGACAAAACTTTTTTCTATACTTCCATACCATGTCTTTTTCATTCAGACATAGTTTCTACTGTCTCCCCACTGGAACCTTAGTCTCTGACTGGGAAACCATTCCAGAGGCCAATTGGTCAGTGTTTTACTCCTCTTGCCTAATTCAGGCCTTTCTTCCACACTCCTGCCAACTTCTATTCTCCTCCACCCCCAAGACATATACTCCTCTTTCCGTCGGCCCTTTTTATTTTTTCTGCCCCCATTAGAATGTAAGCTTCTTGAGGCCAGGGACTGTCTTGTTTGCTTGTATTTGTATACTGAGCACTTAGCACAGTGCTTGGCACATAGTAAGTACTTAACAGATGCTTTACCTACCTTATGTCTTTTAGACTTCACAACAACCCCATAAAGTAGATAGTACCTTTGACAGATAAGGAAACTGGAATTCCTAAATGTTAAGTGATATCCAGGGTCCCACAGCTATTAAGTGTCAGAGTCTGGATTTGAATTGAGGTCTTCCTGACTCCAAGGAGAACACACTATATGCTGTATCTCAAAAAATGGTCTGATCAGCCCAGAGTACAATGGGACTTCTATTTCCTCAACATCTGTCTCTTTTATCTTTTTTAAGGGCACCTACATTATAATCTGAGTTAATATTGAATTTATAGCTAACTAAAAGTCCTTGGGTCTTTTATATGTATAAATATATATATATATATCACATATACGTATATGATATATATATATATATATAAAATGCTATCAATCCATTTTTTTAAATGGGACATTTATCTGCCCCTATACTCTTCTACCTTTCTCATTCTCCACAATTCATCAAAGATCATTGACAGAGACATTCAGCTAGTACATCCAGAAGTACTTTTGGTACCCTGGGATAAAATTTGTCTAGGCTAAGGAATCTAATATTGCTTAAAGGTAGCCCAATACTCTCGTACTGTCTTCTTTTCTATCTTGAACAACAATCTCCTCTTTTTCATGAAGAATACATTCAGAACCGGAGAGATCCTTAGAGCTCATCAAGCCCAAACATCCTCCACCCTACCCTTTTATTTTAAATTAAGAAACCAAGGGCCAAAGAATTAAATGAATTGTCCAAGAACATAATAAGCAGTAGAATGGAGATTTGAACCCAAGTTTTTCTCTCCTCAGGCCAGCACTTTTATCAGTCACATGCTATCTTCTCTGGTTTTATGTTCCCTCAGGCATCTGGTAACATTATACTCTCTTCTCCAAATGATGAGCCTGTCTATACCTTGCTTGTTCTTTTCCCTGTCTCAAACATCAATTTTTAAAAAATTTTTTAAAAACATCAATTTTTTAAAGCCAATAATGTTTTGTTGTCTTTTCTTGTTGTTCAGTCTTTTTCAATCACATCTGACTCTTTGTGACCCTGTTTGGGGGTTTTCTTGGCAAAGATATTACAGCGGTTTGCCATTTCCTTCTCTAGATCATTTTACAGATGAGGAAACTGAGGCAAACAGGGTGAAGTGACTTGCCCAGGATCACACAGCTAGTAAGTGTCTGAAGCCAGATTTGAACTCAGGAAGAAGCGTTTTCCTAACTCCAACCCAGCACTCTAACCACCTAGCTGCCCAACTTCTATTCCCCCAACACTGTTGGAAACATTGATATCATCTTTGACTCACCTTATATATCCAGTCAAGTTCTATTGTTCCTATGTCTCCAGACTTTCTCACATCTGTCTTCTTCTTTCGATTGTTGTCTTTATCATTCTTCAAAAGTCTCAATTTATTTTGGACTTTAACTGTCCTGAGACAATCCATCTATATTCACACTACTTTTGCGACTATGATGCCCTTCCTTACATTTTTCGGGGGGCAATCAGGGTTAAATGGCTTGCCTAGGGTCATACAACTAGTAAGTGCTTGAGATCAGATTTGAATTCAGGTCCTCCTGACTCCAGGGCCCAGCATTCTATCCATTGCACCACCTAGCTGCCCCCTTTCCTTGCGTCTTGTGTATTTATTATTCCTTGTGCAATCACATTGGTTTATTTTGATACTTCTCTCTTTTCTTCCTTATTTGGACTGCTCTCAATTGTATTGTCAGAATTTCATTTCATAACTTTTTCTTGCCCTTGAGTCACGTTCTCTTTTGGAGTCTCTAGCTGTGGGAACATAACTATCTTTAATCTGAAATGTTGGAAATCTGCTTTCCCAAAGTCTATAGTAAATGATGACTCTGCCCAATCTCCTTCTCCTCTTCTGTTACAAACTCTGAGAAAATTTCTGCCAAGGTTTCCATTTCACCAATCAATTCTCTCTCATTGGTCAGAACAGAATGCAGAATTGTACAAGATGAAATTGCTAGTGAGGCAGGAATTCATCACATCTTGCCTAGTGAGATTTCTAGCAGTTGTCTGGATAATTAAAGCTCTTGGTCACTGCTGTATCGTGCCACTGGGACAGTTTGTGATCTATATTAGGAAAAGCATCACCTAAGTACTCACTCTATATTGGTGGGCTATAGTAAGTCTGTTGCCTCAGTAATGTCACCTTGACATTGGGGTCCATCTGACCTTGGACATAAGCAGCATGAGTTCTGATTTTACCACTGAGTAGGTAGCTTTTATTCTCTTCTTTATTAAGTCCCTCTCTGCTTTGATTCTCTTGCCTACCCCAGCCAAACTGTCTCTTTAAAATGTCACTTTCATCATGTTACTCTTCTACCCAAAAACTTCACTTCTCCTCTTTCTCCTAGATACAGGGATGGGGAACCTGTGGCCTGTATGAAGTTTAGATTCAGTCAAAAGGCCATATTTAAGGACCTCGAGGGCCACACATGGACTCAAGGCCACAGGTTCCCCATCTCTGTAGAACCTGCCCCTCCCTCTTCCTTCATCTCTTTCAATAGCACCCCCATTTCCCCAATTATGATGTTCCAAACATTGATGTCATCTTCAACTTTCCTCTCTGCCTCATCTTCTACAACCAGTCAAGTCCTACTGATCCCACGTATTCAGTCCTTCTCAATCTGTCTTTTCCTTTTGATAACCATCACTTCCCTAAACTATTGCAATAATTACCTCCAAATTAATCACTTTGCCTCCAGTCTCTTGTCCCTCCAATCCGTACTTTACAGTGCTGCCAGATTCATATTCTTCCTACAAAGATCTGATTATATCACCACTATATTCAAAATCCTTTGGCCTCGCCACATAAAATCCAAACTCACCAATTTTGAATTGAAAGACTTGCACGCTCTGGCCCATCCTGTCCGTCTGACCTTATCTCACAGCTTGCATATGCTCTGCGGTCCAGCTCTGGTCCTTAGGCCGTGTCAGCATCTCTTGGGACCAACTTCTCTACTTAGACACAAACCATTAGACTTGGGGACCTTTAGTTCCCAGGCTCTTCCTACCACTGCTTTCTCATTCACAGAAGCAGGGCAGTTTATTGGAAAGAGCCCTGATGTTGGGGTCTAAAGTTCAAGGATTAAATCCTGTCCTAGACCTTAGCTTCTCTGAGCCTCAGTTTCCTCATTTGTAAAATTGTTATAACACTTGTGGTGCCTATCTCAAAGAGACATTGCAAGGAAAGCAGTGTAAATATGACAGATTTATAAAGATTTTATCAACTATTGTTATTTTTATTATTAGCTTCCCTGGGTACCGTAGCCCACTCCAAGGCAACGTGGCTCTGGACTTTGCTCCTTAAATCTAGAGATTTGTTGCTGAATTTAATTCTTAGCTGCCTTTTCCTCTTCTTCAGTGCTGTCACCAAAACTAGGTGACTAGATTAATATTTGCTTCCTCTGTCCCCTCTGTGGTCTACTGCAATACATTCCAGACCATAAGAATGAAACTTTTGAGGTCTATGTACAAAAGAAAGGAGAATATGCCAATCCAGAAATAATACTCCAAGCTAAACAGATGATACAGTAGGCTGTTTACAACAGACAACAATGAGCTGGGTTCAGAGCTGATTAAGAAAAGGAGAGCAGGCTGGATTGTTTGGGGAAACCACAACATTCCTTCAATTACCCTAAACTTCCTGTGAAAGCAAGGGCTCATGGTTTAAAAAGCTGCATTCTACTGATATGGCAACAAAACATGGAATATACCAATCTGTGAAGAATACAAAATATTTATCATGAGGGAAAGGTGAATAGAGGTGTGTACACACTACAAGATAGAACTAATGAGGCACTTTGAAGAAATAAAATAAACTATGTCACCAAGGAATCATATGCTAAGAAGAAAAGATGAGCCGGTCAGGTAGAGAAGGTGATGGCTAACAGTAGACAGCAGATGTGTCCCACTGGTACCTTTAAAATGTTAGAAGAAAGCGAGGAAAGCACCCATCATTATACATAGAGCCTCTTATAAAGATCCTACCTTTGATTAAGAAGCCTTTTCCAATCCCCCATAATGCTAGAGTCTTGGTTCTGTTGATTATCTCTGATCTATCCTGCATATAGTTTGTTTATACATAGTTTTTGTATGTTGCCTCCCCTATTAGATTGTGAACACCCTGAAAACAGTGTCTGTTTTTTGCTTTTCTTTGCATCTTTAATGCTTAGCACAATTCCTGATGTACGGTAGGTGCTTAATAAATACTTGTTGACTGACTGACTTACGGTAAACTTATGGAAAGATGTGGACAAGAGTGACCCAGGATAGAGAGGCATGGATGGGTAGTGATCTCAACAACAACAGCAAACCTCCACAGTCATTCAGGGTTGTTATTGTTTATTGGCATCTCCTCAAAATCATAACAATGAAGCCCAACTCCCTGGAAAGTCCCAAAGTTCACAAAGAATAATCCTTTTCCTTATATTTTTCAAATTGCACTCCTGTCCAAACCTGTACCCCTCCAGAGCACTACCTCCAGTGCTCTCCAACCTTAATTTTAATGCCTGGCATACCTTCCTTCTCTCCCTTCACTTATATAAATTTTACCTACCCATTAAGCCCCAACTCAAATATCACCCTTTGCATGATTTTTTTTTTCTGATCTCTATTCCTATTCCCTAGCTATACTCTCCTGGGCAAAAAGCTCTCTCTTCCCTTAAAAAAGAATTATCTTTTTGTCCTTGGAATTAACCCAACACTCTGTTCTTCTCTCATGCATTTATCATGCTTTGCAATGTGGAAAGGCACCATTGAAGAGTGGATAGGACATTGACCTCAAGGTCAGGCTGACCTGGGCTGAATTCCCATACTTTTGATACATACAGGGCAAATCACTTAATCCCTCACACCCCCAAACAATTCACCATTCCATAAGCCACAAAATAGTTGCCCATCTGCATTGATTGCTTCCTCATCTGGTAGCTTCCTATTTTGATAAAATCACAGATCTAGACTAAACTTTGATATAGTTACAATGTTGTGTCATATTTTTCAACTAATTGGTAAGCCTTAAGGAGGGAACAGCTTTGTCTTGTCTATATCCTCCAACTCCGTACTCAGCACAAAGTAGGGGTTTAATCAATGTTTGAGTCATTTGAACCTATTATAGCTCCCTGTTGCCCAAGGAAGAGTTTAAATTCCTCAGTCTGGCATTTGAAGCCTTCTTACAGTCTGGCACCAACCTGCTTTTCCAATCTAATCTCCCATAATGACCTTGCACCAATCCTCCACTCAGGTCAAATTAATTTCTTCACTATCCCTTCAACACAACTTTCTAAATTCCCACCTCCACACCTTGGCTCACAGTGACCTTTCCCTTCTTTCCATTCATCTCACTATATCCCATCTTTCAAGATGCACCTCAAGGCTAATCTCATCCACAAAGCCTTCCCAGACAACTCCAACCTACAGTGACCATCCTCTTCTGTGAACTTAGTTTAGCAATTGGTGGCTCTCTTATAGTGGAACACCCAATAAAAATCAGGAAGCCTTGAGTTTTGAATTAAGATTACTTGCACAACTAGATTATAAGCCACCTGAAGGCAAGGACTATTCTTTATACTTCTTAGCATTTGTATAACTTTTCCTTCTCTCTGCCCTTTCTCCACCTTTTTCCTCAACTTAGCAAGGTGCCTACCATGAATTTGACTTGCTGTACAATCTTAATTGGAAAAAAGGTTTCTTCCCAAATTAGGAGTAGAATTTAAAGATAGGACTGTACATAAGCCCCTTTTAATTGAAGTACCATACCATAGAAAATCATAGGGTTTCAGAAATAGGAAAGAAGGAAGGAAGGAGGGAAGGAAGGAAGGGAGGGAAGGAAGGAAGGGAAGAAAGGGAAGAAAGGAAAGAAGGAAGGAAGGAAGGAAGGAAGGAAGGAAGGAAGAAAGGAAGGAAGGGAAGGAAGGAAGGAAAGAAGGAAGAAAGGAAGGAAGGGAAGGAAGGAAGGAAAGAAGGAAGAAAGGAAGGAAGGGAAGGAAGGAAGTAAGGAAGAAAGGAAGGAAGGAAGGAAGGAAGGAAAGAAGGAAGGAAGGAAGGGAAGGAAGGAGGGAAGGAAGAAAGGGAGGGAAGGAAGGAAGGAAGGAAGTAGGGAAGGAAGGAGGGAAGAAGGGAAAGAAGGAAGGAAGGAAGGTATGATTATTTCCATTTTGCAGATGAAAAGACTGAGACTCAGAGGGGATGTATGTGATTTGCCAGTGGGCTCAAAGCCAAGTGTTGGATTTGAACCCAGGTGTCTCCTGACTCCAAGACCAGGCCTCTTTCCACAGAGGGGAAACGTCAGAAGCCTAGATTGTAGTTGGAAATAGTAAGGGTGGAGAGGGGAAGGGAGAGCAGGATGGAGACACTTGAAGATGCTGTTAAAATTCTCACTTTGAAATACAGACTTTTAAATCTGGAAGGAATTTCATAGATCATCTAAGCCAGTTCCTTCATTTTTCAGATGAGGCAAATAAAACCCAGAAACATTTAGTGCCCGAAGGCTGATTTCTTTTAGACTAGGTCTAATTTCTTTTGGGCCCCAGGCTACTCTGCAAGGCTGATTTATGTCATTTGATTTGCAAACCAAACTAGCCCATCTACAGTCTTTCCTCTGCCTAAATATCATCTAATAATTGTCCCCTTCATTTCCTGCAAGGGGTACGAATGAATAAACTCTCCAATCCCAACGGGTCTCAACTTTTGAACTCCCTAGGTATACTTCTATTAGGCCCTCAATCTGTAGCCCCAGGTAACCTCTTTAGGGTCATGATGCCATGCTCTCTGGGAAGGAGGAGTGGATGCAGAGCCTCTCAGCATCTTCCCTCACAGACTCCCCAGAACAACAGTCAGATAAGGAAGGATCCAGGCTGGTGAGATAAGAATCCTGAAGCTGGTATTATCTTGCAGATGAGACCAGGCATAGGGAAGGCAGGCCTGTGCCCAGCTGCTTGTCCCTACTGGTGGAGGCCACCAAAATTTACATTTCCTTGTGTGTCAGTCAACAGTGTCAGGCAGGCCAGGAAAGTACAAGTTTAAACATGCTTCATTCTTCACACTTTCAAAGTAGAAGGGGAAAGACGGCTCTCTGCAGGAGGAGGACCAGAAAAGTAGAAAGAAAAAGAAAGCAACTCCTCCTCCTGTCCATGACAGCTTTGTCATGGACAAGGCCTCTGCTTTTGGCTCTCTTGGGTTCACCCCCATGAAGTGAGCTCCTAACCCCACAGCCTGAAGGAAACCATGTCATCCAAGACTGTATCATCCCTACGACTGAGCGATTTCAACCAGAAAAAGAGGGAATTAGATTTTGAAAAAGGCTTTAATTAGGAGAGATTTTCCACCTATTTGCTGGAGACCACACCTCGATAAATTCAAAGGAAATTACCTTTATCTTTTCATCACTGGTGAAATATTAATTACCCCAGAGTTCTTTCCCTGAGATTGGAGACTGGAGTGGCAAGCATAGAGCAACCCTCTTCTCAGAAATTCGGCTCCTGTCCGATGTCCTGCCTTCGAGCAGAGTGAGGAATAATGCGATCTCGTCTGGTTTTTCTGTTCTCTGGGAAGCGGGAACCAGGAATTTAGGCTGAATTGAAGCCCAGGCTTAGAGCTGAAATGGATCCCAGAGATTACCCGGCCTAACCATCATTCGCATCATGAACATCATCTACAATATTAAGCAGAAATTCTCTATCTGCTGCACAAATACCTCCAATGGTGGTAGACCAATCCCTTCCTCATACAGCAATGAAAGAAAAATCCCTGAAAAATTAAAAAGTACAAGAGATATTCACTGGGGACATCTACAGTTCCTGTTTTTGAATTTCAAATACAAATGACGATAATATTAAGAAGTAGAGGCAGTATGGTGTCATGGATGGCACTGCATTTGAAGCTGGGAAGCCGTGGGTTTAAGTTTTGCCTCTGACATGCTAGCTGTGTGACCCTGGTCAGGTCACCTAACCATTTAGTGCTCCAGGTTAGCCAGCTTTCTAAGATGGCAAGTTGCAAAAGACTGCTGACCTGCAGTGGTAGAGGGAATTTCCTCACCGAGGAGTTAATTTCCTATTCCAAAGAAATCACAAGTGTGATCCCTAGCCCTATTTTATAGGAAAACAACCTTGAAAGACTTGCAAACTCTGGCCCATCACTATTTCAGGAGACTGATGACCAAGGAGAATTCCCCTCCTCTCAGCAAAAGAGAGATGGACTGTGGGTACAGAAAGAGACTGAAATCTTCAGCTGGAACCAATGACTGTGTTTGGTTTGACTATTCTTATTCATTCCAAGGAAAGGCTTTCATTTTAGGGGGTGGGGAGAACAGTGGTGGGAAACAGGAGAAGGGGCAGGGACAGTAACGCCAAAAAAAAAAAAGAAGAAAAATTTTCAAATGTTAATGAAACATTTTAAAAATTATATATTAGAATAGAAGTTCAGAAGAAGAAATAGGCAAGCAGGGCTTGTTAAGAGGCTGTTGAGTGATGTAGTAGAGAGATTACTGGCCTTGGGAGTCATATAGACCTGATTTCAAATGCTTCCTTAGACAACGACTAGCTCTGTGACCCTGGTCAAATCACGGAACCATTCAGCCTGAACTGTAAAATGGGTATAATGTCAAAGGTTTAAAGTTGAATGTGTCTAAAAGACTCTTAGTTTCAAGATTACCTTTTGTTAGCACTCATCACATGAATTGTTGCTTTCAGAATCTGTAATGGAAATAATAGCTGAAAAATCCTGTGTAGTTTAAAATCAGTCATCAGAAAGCATAATGACTAAGATATAAGCGGATTACCTGTTCTTAATATGTAAATAAATGTAATTTGCTCCAAAGACCCATGGACTATAGGATCTGTTTGTGTCTATCGTAGTACATAACCCAAAAGCTTTTAACCATTTTGTGCTAAAAACTCATTTCACCAACTACACCAAAGACCAAATCTGAACTGCAAATCTGGTTGCTTTGAAGAGATGGATTACTTTGAATTTATTAGTTTCTAGAAAGTATCTTTCAAAATTCTACAATGGTATTATTTCATATACTGTATATCTGCAAATGATAATAAAACTTCACTTTCTTTTCTAAAAAGAACAAGCAAAAAACATAATTTAACATTTAACACCTTCCTCCCAGGGTTTCTGTGAGGATCAAATTGAGATAACATTTGCAAAGTGCTTTGCAAACCTTAAATGCAAGACATACTTTTGGAAGAAACCATATGTAGCAGATTTACCATTTCATATACAATCTTCTCTTTACATATAGATATGTTCAGGTTTGTTGGTATATATCAGATAGCTAGTTGGTATGTATGAGGCAGCTACAAGGCTCAGTGAATAGAACACCGGGCTTGGAGGCAGGAAGACCTGAGTGTCTGGTCTCAGACACTTACTGACAATATGACACTGGGCAAGTCGTTTAATCTCTGCTTGCCTCTGGAGAAGGAAATGGCATACCTTCCAGTATCTTTTCCAAGAAAAGCCCATGAACAGCATTGGCATGAGTTGGTCCGTGGAATTGGACACAACTAAACAACAATAAATCAGGCCCTTATTTTTTTTCCTAAAAGGCAAACACAAATTATAAATGCACAATAAAGAATTCCATTGGAAGACTTAAGCCTTGCCAATTTGGCACCTAAAACTCTATGTCCAACAGCCACAGCCAGCACCATCCCTCCCTCTATCCAGTCTGTCGATGTCTCTTAGAATTTGGGAGGGACCTAACACAAGGCCAGACCATCTCAAAGGCATGTCAGGAACAGATGGACCTTTGTACTTTCTCCAGGAAAAAGAAAAAGACAATGTCACATAGGGAAAAGTCCACGACTGGATTTGGAGTCAGAAGACATGAGTCCAAATCCCAACCCTGCTCCCAGAACAGTCTTAACTGAGTCACAAATTCTTTGGGCCTCAGCTTTCTCAACTGTAAAATGAAGGGGTTAAAGCAGGTTCCCCACCCCTGGGTTAAAGGATCTCTCTCACCCTGTCTAGCACTTAGGCCTGTAAACTGCTATGAGATCTAATCTTAATAAATTCTAGCAGAGCAGTCCAATTTGTATTCATTATTCTTGGGGTCATCCCTGCTACTGCCTGCCAAGAGATGTTAAAGCCTTTAAAAATGCTGAGGGGAGTATTTTCTTAAGTGCCTAATCATGGGGTGATTTGACTAGCAAAGCAACCTGCATTTGGGAGAGAGAGAAACCTCACCAACATGGCAGGGATGGCTTGGAAATGAATGTCGTAGTTTTAGAGCAGAGGCTCTTTACTTTCTGGGTGTCATGGACCCCTTTGGCAGGCTGGTAGAGCCCAGTTTTTCTGTAGTTTGTTACTTATATTCTCATTTGAAGGAAATACTCAACTTCAGTTAGAGGTTAGTAAAAGTAAAGATTTAATTTTTTCCCACTCGGGTTCATGGGCCTCCTGAAATCTGCCTACAGATGAGTCCATGGATGCCGGGTCTCAGAAAAACAGAAAAAACCCTGTCTTTGAGCAAGAAGGAAACTTAGCTACCATCTAGCCCAACCTCATTGGTCATAAAGGCCAACCTCAGACAACTGAAATTACTCACATAGATAGAAAAAGCTAGGACGAAAACCTAGGTCCTCTGACTCCGAATTCAGCCCTTGCTGTTCAGTTGTTTTCAATTGTTGTGTCTGATTCTTTGTGTTCCCTTGTGGGGTTTTCTTGGCAAAAATACTGCAGTGGTTTGCCGTTTCCTTCTCTGGCTCATTTTACAGATGAGGAAACTGAGGAAAACAGGATGAAGTATCTCAGGCTGGATTTGAACTCAGGTCTCCATCCACTAAGCCACCTACCTACTTCTCCCAATAATAGAATATATTATATATTTTTTTGTTTATTTCAGTCACGTCTGACTCTTTGTGACCTCGTGGGGTTTTCCTGGCAAAGATACTAGAGGGGTTTATCATTTCCTTCTCCAGCTCATTTTATGGATAAGGAAACTGAGGCAAACAGGGTAAAGTTACTTGCCCAGAGTCACACAGCTAGTAAGCGTCTGAGACCAGATTTGAACTCAGGAAGATGAGTCTTCCTGACTCCAGGCCTGGCACTCTGTGCACTATGGCGCCACCTAGCTGCCCATAATATTTACGCCAGAGATGTCAAACTCTTGGCCCAGAGGTGCATGTGGCCCATAACCCACCTGATTGCACCTGAACCAGATTAAAATGTAATTGAGAAATATTTAACAAAACAAAAATACAATAAGCATAGCCAACATTGCATTTTTAAAAGAAGTTAATAAGCAGCCCACAGGGATCCTTATGTATGGATTAGTGGCCAGTGTTCCTCCCTTTCCCCTTTTTATTTGAGATTGACACCAAGGATCTACACCAGATACCACGTTCTTACTCAAGCTGCCACATGCACTTCCTACCTGTCATTCCAAGACATTGTCAACTGCCCCAGTGAAGAGATTGCAAAAGACATAGCAAAGACCATCTTAGATAAGAAGCTGGCTTCCTTTGTGAATATCCTGCCAAAGGCTTCTACTCTGCACTTTTGGAAGGGAGAGATTGAAGGAGCCACTGAAATCCGTTTGTTAGTGAAAACAAAGACTTCAAAAATACATGAACCCTCTAACTTCATCAGATCAATTCATCCTTTTGATTCCTGAGCTCTTCAGCATGCCCCTCGACCAAGGAAATCCTCTTTATTTCAAGTGGATTGAGGAAGGGGTAGCTGAGGACTGATCAGAGGCCCACTCTGCTTTCTGGCATGACAGTTCTTCCATTGTTGCCTTTCCCACTGGGGAGAGCTCTGTACAGAGCTTGGCAGGAGGTGGGGTGAGACAGTTGCTGTCCCTTGGACTGCAATACATCTAGAAGATAATTAACTTATGGATTCTGATGCTTATGCCAGCTTTTTGCCCATTCTAGGTAATGAGCAGAAGAGGTGAAAGCATATTGAATGGAAAAGAAGATAGCTACGTACTTTGACCCCTCCTTTCCCCTCATGAGGAGAGTTTAGTTCTTTAAGGGGATGGCTGTGAGTGTTCCACCCTGCCTCTCTTACCTATTGCCCACTACCACATACACTTGACATGTACCAACACCAGTCCACAGAATGTCCCCCTTTCACAGAATGGAGCCCTTAGTAAAAAATGGGAACTAGGCTAAATTGGGTCTGCTTTTCAATTATCTTTATTGCCTCTGTTAGGAAGAAACCTGGTAAACTACCTAATTCACCCTTAGGTTCTAGGAGCTAGATATGTGTCTCCCTCAAAGGGAATTTTTTTTTTCATTTTTAAATATTTTATTTTTTTCCCAATTACATATAAAAACATTTTTAACCTTCATTTTTACAACTTTGAGTTTTAATTCTCTCCTGCCCTCCCTCCTCCCCTCAATGAGAAGGAAAGCAATTTCATATAGTTATACATATGCAGTTATGTAAAACATTTTCATATTAGTCATATTGTGAAAGAAAACAGACAAAAAAGAAAAATAAAGTTTTTTAAAAAGCAAAAAAAAAAAGAATCTCCACTAACATGTTAAAGGGATTCGCTTAGTTCAATTTGATTTTCAGAGCATCACGTAGAATTTCTCTTTCAGTTTGCTTAGCCATAAGATGGGCATAGCAATATTTCTCTGCTTTCATGGAGATAGTGAGAAGGTGTTAGATATACAGATGCCTGTTGGGAAGCCAGTGTGTAACTAGATTTTGAAACTTTTAGATTGTATTAAAAATGTGCCTTAAAAGTGTAGACTGGGCTTTCAATAGGATCATGGATATCAGAAGGCTTTATCCCGGTACCTGCTCCTGCTAGCAGCTGTTCCCTTCTTGTTTCTCACTTGTTTATCATGTGATCAATAATATCTACCAGCGATTAGCACAATGCCTGGTACAAGGATGTCAGTAAGCCTCTTAATATATTTGGCCACAGATGGTGATGGTGATGGTGATGGTGGTGATGGTGGTGATGGTGGTGATGGTGGCGATGGTGGCGATGGTGGCGATGGTGGCGATGGTGGCGATGGTGGCGATGGTGGTGATGAGAATGATTGCCATCATTACTATTCTTATTGAACAATTAGAATAGAGATAAATGAGGGGGAGGAATTTTCACAGAATTTCATAAAGGAAGACAAAACTACTTAGGGTTTTATGCATAAAGAATACGTACGTAGCCAATCAATTCAAAGTATATTTCTGTACTGTAGAGGCCACATATTCTTCTAAATAAAACCCAATGTTTTGCTTTAAAAAAGTGTGGAATGGAGAAAAGACAAAGTCCTAGAAAAGAAAAAAGGGGGAAAAATACAAATTGACCTGAGGTTTAAGACAGAATTCTAAAAAGAACAAAACAAAACTAAAAAACAATGGGATTCTGCATCAGTACAGAAAGCCTTTTAATGTTATGGAAGCATTCAGATAAAAGGCAAATAAGGTGGTAGAGAAAAAATATGGAAACCCAAGATTAATTTCATGACAGAAGAGCTAAGACTGTACTCTGTGGTACCTCTGATCCCACATTGTGCTGCGGTGGCAGGATTGTCTACAGAACACATGTTCTACTCCCTAGGATTTATTTTTTCATTTTGGTTCTTTCCTGACACAAAATGAAGTTATCATGGCTGAAAGGGTAGTCTGGAAGCCCAACCAAAAAAAAAAAATACAGTGCAGAGTTTTTGGATAGGGTTTTGGTAACAGCTGTGGGAGACAATGTCTTTGTTCTAATAAGACCCATTTAAATGTTTCTCATGCCTAAAACAGCAAGCTTTACCGCCCAGGTTAAACTTCAGGAACCAGCAAAATAGGGGAACCAGAACCACAGCTAGAGGAGGCCTACTTTTAAATGTGAAGTTTTACCTCTACCTGGAAAAGAGAACCAGACAAAAAAAAGCAGTCATTAGAAATAGTTCAGATTAGAAATAAGGCACTGCTAGTCTGTATGCCTATATTTATTATTTCTTTAGAAATTGCTTATAATGGTATTCCCTCTTAATTCTGATGTTGTTGTTGTTTGTCCTTCATTCTCAAAGAGGACCATGACATCAGGAAGGTGATGCCATGACTCTCAGGTGAATTGGATTTAAGTGAGGCAAGACTGCAAAGTCACCAGCCTCACTTTCTCCTTTGAAGCCATCTGGGTCCAGTTGCCAAATATGGATCAGGAAGCCTGGAGATGGCCCCCTAATTCTTATATGTAAATGTGGATAATGCTTAATAACATTTCTACATTGTTTTC
The DNA here is from genome assembly GCA_028646595.1 of Phalanger gymnotis. NCBI lineage: Eukaryota > Metazoa > Chordata > Mammalia > Diprotodontia > Phalangeridae > Phalanger > Phalanger gymnotis. The sequence continues at coordinate 47,422,928 of CM053624.1, read as the reverse complement.
CAGAGCAGCTAGATGGCACAGCACTAGACAGAACACCATGCCTGGAGTCAGGAAGATGAATCCTCCTGAGTTTAAATCTGGCCTCAGACACTTACTAGCTGTATGACCCTGGGCAAGTCTCTTTTTACCTCAGTTTCTTCATCTGTAAAATGAGCTGGAGAAGGAAATGACAAACCACTCCAGTATATCTACCAAGAAAACCTCAAATGGGGTCACAAAGAGTCAGACACAACTGAACCACAACAGCAACAAAATACATTGTTTTAAAATTAACTCTGAACTTGGAAACAGACGTCTTGAGTTCACGCCTCATGTAAGCCCAAAATTACACGCCTAACTTAAGCCTCGGTCTTGTTAGCTATAAATGAAGGATAATAGTCCTTGCATTACCCATGTCACAGGACTGGTGTTATAAGGAACAAACGAGATGACTCTGTGTTTGTTACTGTAAAGTTGATACAGTACATGTTAATATTCTTAGTACATTTCTACAGGGAAAGAAAACATAATTGGCTACATCTTGGGCTTCATTTGCTTCTGCCTTTCCATTGTCCTTCAATCTTCTTTCTCTCTCTTTCATCCTCAGTGTCTCCTCTCTTCCTCGTATGGAATCAACCTACCCATTAAGGCTATCCTATCTGAGCACCTGAGGGGTGCCTTGTATCAGCCACCAGAAGTGTAGGCTGGGTTCCTAAGAAGAACCAACCCAACTTAGAGGTTTGAAGTGGCAAAAATAGCAGTGTTTGTGGAATATGCACAGGTGTGTGTGTGTGTGTGTGTGTGTGTGTGTGTGTGTGTAGAAGCAGCCAGCTTTCAATTATTTGTAGTAGTAGAGGACTGAAATTTACAATAATGAAGCCTACTTTGATAACCCAAACCATTCATTTGAGCCAAAAATTTAAGTTTTTTCATCATCAAATCTTTTACCAGCATTACAAATAAATGGCATCACTCAGAACTGTAACTAGCACAGGGCGAATTGCATGGAGCAAATCAGACTTCGAGCCAAGACCCTGAGATCCAGGATGGCATATTTACCTGTTGGCAATCACCATCTCTACCCACATAGTGCAGCCTCCCCCCCAGAGGCATCATGGCATGACAAGGGGTACTAGATTTGAAGTCATTAAGACCTGGGTTCAAATGCTGCCTCAGACATTTACGAGCTGTGTGACGCCAAACAAATCGCTGAATGTCTCTATGACCCCACTTTCTTCATTCGTAAAATGAAGGTATTAATGGTAAGGGAAGGTACTATAAAATGAAAGTAGCTTCTAAAACCCCCTTTGGCTCTAAAATTATGCTCCTGTGCTCCATCACCAAGGCACCCCTCTCTTTAGCCTGCCTTCCCCACCAAATACCCCAGGCCATTCAGATCCCCCTTTTTCCAGTATGACCGCCCCCCTTCTCAATTATTTTTACCCTGGGAGAAAAAAAATGTTCAGTTACTGGCTCTCAATACGAGTCCTAACTCATCACTCTGCCTTGAGCTATTCACCGTCTACAGGATTAGCAAGAAGTGACCTAAAGAGAGACAAAGACGCCAAATAATTCACCAACTACATGTCCAGCCCTCAAATAATCAGGACCAACGACCCTGTTCCCTTTTCCTCATTTCCTATGCAATCTCTTCCTGCCTTAGCCCAATTCTACAATTATCCAGCTGCTGGTGAACAGCTGGAAGAATAATAAAGAAAAAAGAAAAATATGATCCCGTTTCATGTTTGGAAGATGTATTTGACAGGAGGACCAAGAAAGAAAATGATAGCGTAAGGCTTCAATGATTTCTCGAGGAAATGTTTTCTAAATGATTTATTCCTTTCCTGAGACTTTGTCTATGAATTTATGCTCTCTTTCTTGTCCTTTCTGGACTGTGGATGAGCAATGGCTTCACTGACAAGCCAGTAAATTTCCCCCAATGCTTCCTCTGGAAAAAAAAAAAAAGAACAAGAAGAAGGAGAAGACAATGAGGAGAAAACGCTGCAAACATCGAATTCAATATGCTGCCATCCCCCTCCCCCTCTTCTCCAGAACATAAAGCCAAAATGAAAGAAAGGCCCAGAGCCTGCAATGATACTTTCCAAGATGAGACTGGTCCTGTTTAAATTAAAATAAATGAATGCAACTTCCGTAGGCTGACTCACACACAAAGGCCCTGGAGGAAATCAGCAGTGCTCATCTGCCTTCCCCCAAATGGGAGCCTGAGCCCTTGAGCAAATTTGGCCAAAGAGGACCTCAGATCCAGCCCGGCCACCTTGGTTGACCTCGATTACCCAAAAGCCTCTATAATCACCTCAAAGGTGTGGGGGTGGGGAAGGTTTGGGGGGAAGATAAGAGCTATTCCTGGAATGCTGGGAAAGTGGAAGATAAACCTTAAGAAATGTTGGAGGTGGCTCATCAACAGCATCGTAGCTAGCGTTTATATAGCGCCTACTATGTGCTAGACTCAGTGCTAAGCTTACACTTTGCAAATATCATCTCATCTGCTCCTCACAACAATGCAGGGAGGCAGGGACTATTATTATCTGCATTTTACAGTTGAGGAAACTGAGGCAAATAGAGGTTAAATGACTTACCCAAGATCATACAGCCAGTAAGTATCTCAAGCTAGATTTGAGCTTAAGTCTTCCTGCCTCAGACCCAGAGATTTATCCACCGTGCCACCAAATGCATTCATCTAATTCACTCAAGTATTTCTTGATCATTATCTACTATGGGCTCAGCATTTTACCAATCACAGGGGTCGACACACAGAAATACTGGCCTCGTGGGAAGGACTCAGCCGATGGGCATCTCAGGCTGCAGGCTCCCTTTCCGGGATTTTTTCACCTTCACACATTCTTTGTTCTAGCCAAACTCACCAACTTGCTACTCTCTGAACTGAACCTTTCTACCTTCTGCCTCTATGCCTGGGTTCTGGCTCTTCCTCCCCCACAAAATGCTGTCTCCTCCCCTTCCTCCCTTTAGAATCCTTAGCTTCCTTCGTCCTCAAGCGCCATTTCTTGCTTAAAGCCTTTCCTGATCCTCCTAATTGTTGGCACCTGCCCCCTCCCTCAATCACCTTCTATTTATTTATCTGTGTGCCTGCCATACACAGACAACTAGTTGAAGATAAGCTCCACAAAGGCAGGGGCTGTTTTCTGGTTTTATACCTATAGCATCTAACATGGTGTCCAGTATATTATGGTCCATAATAAAATCTTGTTAATAACAATAATGGCAATGACAGCATATTTTCAGGGCGTTTTTTCATCACAAAGACCTTGACGTGCATTTCCCAACACCACTTTGTGAGTTCAGTAGTACAAGGTTTTTTATGCCCATTTTACAGATGAGGAAATCAAGGTTCTGCAAAGTAAAGAGATTAACCCAAAGTCACGTAGCTAATAAATGGCAAATACAGGACTTGAAATACACCATTCTTTCCTGTGTTCCTTCTCTTGAGGTTGCAATCTAGCTGGGGCCATAAGGCTTGTACATCTGAAAGTTAAATAATTAGACAGGAAATATCATGCAGCAGTCCGTGCCAAGTGTCAGACAAGTGGGACAAACAATAAATGCTTATGATTCTAGAGGACGGAGAGATTATGGAGGACCGAAGTAGTCAGGGGGAAATGTATTTAATGGCCAGTTGCCAGTAAACATTCACTTAACTTCCCCCTCTCTCCCCCTTTCCAATCTTCCTTTCTTCCTTGGAAGGTCTCCTACCCACCCACCAAGTTTCAACATCACATAATATAAAAATAAGCTTTTAAAAAAATGTCAAGCTGCTTCCCTGTCTTCTGTATATTCATAGAGGCCACCTTCCAATATGGTTCTCCAAATCCAGCGTCTCAGCTTTAGACTAAACCCAGTCTGTCCCCTGGGTCTCTTCATCCCAAGAGCCACCTTGGAATCTCTTACCCCCTTCAAGGTTTGGCCCAGGTGTCCCCTCCCCATTTCCTGACTCCCTTCCCAATTGTGAATGTTCTCCCTTTTATGAAATCACTCAGAACATCCTCTCTCCAAGTCCAGAACTCCATTCTCTGTCTCTCAAAGCAGAACCAATCTTCACATGAATTCTGCTAAAGTGTTTAGTTTTTATCCCTAGTGCCAAGATAGCAGCTAGGGGACGCCATAGTACAAAGAGCACTGGACTTGGAGTCGTGAAGACCTGAGTTCAAATGTGACCTCAAATCCTTACTAGTTGGATGACCTTGGGCTAATACCTCAGTGTTCTCATCTGTTAAATGGGGATAATAATAACAGCATCCACTTCCCAGAATTATGGTGAGGATACAATGAGATAATGTTTGTAAAGTGTGTTGTAAACCTTAAAGCACTGTATAAATGCTAGCTATTATTAAGACAGTCTCCAGGGTCTTAGGCTCTCCCTTGAATAATCTGTACACCAAACACTTGGAGAACCACTGGACTGGGGGAACCAACAGATTAAATGTGCCAACAAGTTCTTTAGTCCACCCAGCGGGGCTTTCCTAATGTTATCACATTCTGCTGAAGTGCTCATACTCCATCCTAAATGCAAAGATAACATCTTGTGTGGCCTCGGTATCACTTTCCTCGTCTGCAAAATAGGAGAATTAGACTAGAGCAGGGGCTCTCAACCTTTGCTATGTCATGCATCCAATTGACGGTCTAGTGGACCCCTTCTCAGAATAATGTATTTAAAGTAAAGTATAATTTATACTTTATACTATAAGTATTATATTATAGCGTAATATAAGTAGTACAGTATAAGTATTATAAACATAATAATAAAATGAAGTATAAAGCAAAGTATAATAAAGCATAAAGTAAAATTCATAAAACTGCAAAGGGAACCAATTCTATTGTAATAAGAATGTATTTTTGGCTAACCAAGTTTACTGACCCCCGAAATCCATCCATGGATCCCAAGTTAAGAACCCCTAAACTAAATGACCTCCAAGGTCTCTTCTAGCTCTAACACTCTCTGATTGTATCTTGATTCTTTTTGTTTTTGTTTTTGAGTCAGCTATGATTGAAGTCACATTTCATCTCTCATGCAGGTTCTCTCCCTAACTTTTCTCTACGCCCCTCCCCATCAGTAGTGGGATAGTTAAATGATAACCCTGATCGGTAAAGGATATTCAGCCACTGTTTTATTTTACCAGCAGACCTGCTCATACTCTAACCCCTTCCCCCTGTGCCGATCATGAAACGTCTAGCTAAATAAGGGAAAATCAATAGACTGAAATAAGCTAGCCTTCTGTAGATGACTCAAAATGGATTATTACAAAGATTTTCTGATGACTGGCACTCGGAGCCTGGAATGTCAATTCATCTCAAGTCCCATTGGCTCCCAAAGAGAATGAGTTTTGATTATAATTTAATGCAATAGAGGCATACTATGAGCTTAGCACTATGCTAAGTGTTATGAGAAAATAGGAAAAAAAATGCCTTCTACTCGAAAGCACTTCCTAAGTTGGAAAAGGTAATGGTAACGTTACCTGCCTTACATGGCACTTTCTAAACCTTATTTTATTTGATCCCCTCAGTAACCTTGTGAGACAGGTGATAGGATTCCCATTGTACAGTTGAGGAAGTTGAGATTTGGGGTATAGTTGGCCAAAACCACACAAATTTTAATGAGGGGTGGTGAGACTCCAGGAAAAGGCATCTGATCCTAAGTCTGTGTAGTTTTCATCATAAGAATCATAGAATTGGGGGAACAGCTAGGTGAGTAGAGCACTGGCCCGAGAGTCAGGAGGATGTGAGTTCAAATTTGGTCTCAGACACTTGACACACTTGCTGTGTGACCTTGGGCAAGTCACTTAGCCCCAATTGCCCTGCTTTCCCTCCTCCAAATAAAGTAAAATATTAAAAAAAATTTAATTAAAAAAAATTATTGAATTGGGAGGGCCTTTAGGGGTCATATATTCCAATCTCTTCCTCATTTAGGAATATTTTCTATGTCAACTAACTTAGTGGGTAAAAATTCCAGGGAAACTTATTTTGCTTCAATGTAAAGACACTACATCTCTTAGCTACAGATAGTCCCTCTAGCCATCCTTCATTCCTGGAATTCTCTCTCCTCCACTCCCTACTGACCTTTCTGCCTTCCTTTAAGTTCCAACTAAAATCTCATCTTCTTATAAGAAGTCTTTCCCAACCTCTCTTAATTCTAGTGCCTTCCCTCTCTTAATCACTTCCTATTTTTCCAGTATACAGCTTGTTTGAACATATTTGTTTGCTTATTATCTCCCTCATTAGACTGAGGGCAGGGACTGTCTTTTGCCCCTTTTTTTTTATCCCCAGACTTTAGCACAGTGTGTGGCGCATACTAGTCACTTAATAAACATTTATTGATTATTGACAATCCAGAGCATACTTACGGATATAGCCATTCTGAGGGTCACGGTCCTTTCTGAAGGTACAAAACAACCCACTCTCATTCTGTCCTGGAGGCCAGGGCTGGACTGACACTGAGTACCAGCCATGATCTCCATAGAACTCACTCCAGCTGTGTATGAAAAAATAAGAAAAGCATATTTCTCATGTGAACACTTGATTTGCATATTTTATGTCAAAATTTATCACACACAGAAACTAAATTTGGGTGTGTGAAGATTTATAGCCTTCTTTTTAGGAGAATCTGGCTATTCCTTAAAAAATATATAAACAACGACCAACACCTTTCACTTAGGACTCTCATCCTTTCAAGTTTATTATTCATTTCTCTCCTTTGTTTCATTATATTAAACTCCTAGGAAGGAGTCTACTCTTCCTCTCCTTCCTTACTACATATTTAGTCTCACCTTCTCATTGTCTGGTTTCCAACTGCTAACATTCTACTGAAACTGTCCTCTACAAGGTTACCAATTATCTCCTAACAGCTTGATCTGATGGTTGTTATTCAAATCATCAAAGTTATATCACACCTGGGCCTGTGGAGAAACCACAGAACCACAGGATCTTGGAGCTGGAAGAGGCCTCAGAGGTCACCTGTTCCAACCTCGTCCAAATACCCACCTCTACCATATCCCCTTTATCCACGTCCTCTTGATTTTATAAGAAGGGGTTTATGGCTTCTACTCCCTCCCAAGGTAGCCCATTCTACCTTGCGATAGAACTTATTATAATTGAGTATTAGAGTAATTTGCTCGAGGCTGCACAGCTAGTAATGCTAATAGTTCAAATTTCAGGTGTTCTTATTCCAAATTAGGGGCATCAAGGTGGCCCACTGGATAGAATACTGGGCTTAGGATCAGGAAGATGTCTTTTCATGACTTCAAATTTAGCCTCAGATATGTACTAGCTGGGTGACCCTGGGCAAGTCATTTAACCCTGTTTGCCTCAGTTTCTTCATCTGTAAGATGAGCTGAAGAAGGAAATGGCAAACCACTCCGGTATCTCTGCCGAGAAAACCCCAAAATGTGTTTGTTGGACACAGCCGAAAAAGACTCAACAATGAGAACAGCAGCAGCAGCAATTCCAAAATCACTTCCTCATTTCTTCTATCAAAACAATACCCCAAACATCCTATTTCCTTTTTTCTCTCACTTCATGCCCTGATTCATTAGAAGTAGATGCTTAAATAATGCTTACTTCAGAAGCTTGGCTTTGTTACTTAGGGGTTTCCAAGGGGAAAGTGGGACAAAGATCACCAGCATTTTCTAGCCATCGCACTCATTGCCATTTGTGTAGACCAGAAGAACATGATGATAGGAAGGAGTTTAAAAGTTTCCTCCTTCAGTATATCACTCAGCTCCTTTTCCATCGGAGGAAACAGGGTCCTGAACACATTTCTCTAGCTAGGGAGGTATAAGACCCAAGAACTAAGATTAGTTTTAGGGCATATTACGTGAGAGTTGAATAAGAGGAGACAGTAAAGTTAGTAAAAATATGATAAATGTCAAACAAAAGAGTTCATATAACAAATGTAATCTTAGCCTGGGCCTTTGTTTCAATGTGGTATAGTCTGGTTGGACAGAAGAGATTCTTACCATTGGCCTACAAGGATGACAAAAAGAGTTGAAGGGAACTTCAAAATCATCTATTAAAAGGTTTGACTAAGGACAGCAGGGAAGAGGCTTACTAATCACATCACCTCCAGCAGATGGAAGATAGCTCATCAGGCAGCCATGAAGATAGCATGCCAGCTGAGGCCTATTACTGAGGCACAATAGAAGACCAAAGAAAAACAGACCAAAACAGTCGTAGCCTTTCCTGCAGGGGAGAGTCTTTTTAAGCAGAATACTCCAATAGAGCATGGATAGTGGTTGAAAGAGCAAGTTAACTAACAGAGCTGTAGCTCTCCTTACAGAGGAGAGTATTGCTAACCACAGCATCCCTAGTGGATGATAACTAGATAGCTGAAGATTAGCAAGAACAGAAATACTCACTACTGGCAAGGATCAGTAAAAAACAAACAAAAAACAGTGATGGAAGGTAGCAGGTCCAGCAGAGAGCAATGAGGTGACAGCCACAGCTTGGTAGCATAGGAAGCATAAGTATCAGAGGGGCAATCTATGTCTGTGCCCTGGTCACATATATTTCCTTTTTATGCATCCTATCATACTACCAAGCTTCTTCATTCAACAGCCTTGTTAAATAGGCTAGCTAGGTATTACCATGTCCATTATACATATGTAAAGGGCAAGAAAGTGGCTTGCCCAGGTAACACTCAAGGTCACAGAGCTAAGTTGAGATGCAGTGTCTTGGTTTTCTACCTCTTAACACCAACATTCTCTGTACCATGCTGCTTTCTCTAGCTGATAGCTCTATGAGTGGGCCTGAAATATGTTGATACAGGCAAAGAGGTAAAGACAAGTGAGAAAGAAAACAGAAGCCATCTCTAAGTTGCCTGACTCATCAGAAAACAAAGAAAAACAGGAGGCAATTTATCCATTAGGCCTCTACCCTTTCCAATTGGGGAAACAGAATTTTGGTCTCTTAACTACCCTGAGGCCAAAATCAAATCAGCCCCACAAAAGCTTGGGGAGGAAATGGAGCTTCTGGAAATACATGGGATCATTAGGAAAAAGAAGCAGAGACAGGGACAGATTTGAGTCCTGAAATCACCTTGGGCAATAAATGCTAGGCAATCCTCGCTGCTTCAAGAGTGACCTTTCAATCCTGCTCTACTCCGAATCACATGCTTAGCAGTGGCTTTTCCAAACCCCCAACATTCTCTCTTCCCAGATGGCCTCACCTCCTACTTTACTGGGAAAATTCAAGGACAATTCATTGTGAGTCCCTTCAACTCCCCCTACTCTTCACATAAAACCCTTCTGCATCGACATTCAGCATCTCCTCTTTGCTGTAGTCTCTGAGAAGGAGGCCTTTCTCCTTGCCAAGGCATCTGTCCCCTTCTCTTGTGCTCTCAATCCTATTCCCTCCAACTCCTCCAAAAATTCATCATTCTCTCATTCATTTCAATTATTCAATTATTAATAAGGCCCTTACAAATATGAGATACTATGTTAAGCACTGAGGGTACAAGGACATGAATGAAATGAAAAACAATCTCTGCCCTCAGAAAGTTTATATTCTACTGGAGACTAGAGAAACAGATAAATCCAACAAATTTGAAAAAAAAGAACATTTATAGCCTTGTGATCAGGAAATGCTTCCAGGAGGAGGTAGCACCTGGGCTGAGCCCTGAAGGAAGATATTAACCTCATACTGGTCCAGTCCATCAACAAGCTTTTATTATTAAATCTCATTCTATGCCAGGAACTATACTAGGTGGTTTCTAAAGCTCTTTTCAGCTCTAGAATTGTGTGATCTCCCAAATCTACCTCTATCTCTAACATGGGCTGAGATCTAAAAATAACCCTAAATTTAAAGCGGCCCCTAACTCTGAGCCCCATATAAACCCACCCCTCTGAAGGGAGTTCAGTCCTAGTCTAGCTTAAAAAAAAACTTCATTTTTTTTCAATCAAAAAGCATTTTCCCCCTCTTCGTTCCACCTCTCATCTTCATTGGAAAAAGAAGAAAACAAAACCCTTGTTATAAGTATGCATAATCAACCGAAACAATTCATGCAAGGGCCATGTCCAAAAAATCTATGTCATTCTTCATCTTGAATTCATCACCTCTTTGTGGGTCTAAGAGTCTCTGAATCCTAGGGCTACCTTCCAAGGATTACAACTTGCTGGGAATGAAGTATCCCCAGCAGACAGAGAAAGGAGGGAGGCAAGTCTAGGAGCATGCCAAGTTTACCTGGCAAATACCTAAGAGCCCCCTCCCTCCTACAAGTGATATTGGAGGCCCTTGAGAACAGGATGACACTTCTGCCATTGATACACATGCATAGACATTTCTAGAGCCACCCAGCTCATCTCCATTGTCTTACTATCTAACAGTTTCTTCTCCACATTATGATCATGTTCAAGTCCCTCCCATCTTAAAAACAAGCAAACAACATAAAAACTTTTACCCAATGCAGCCATCCTATCTTCCAGGCATCAAAAAAGAAGCCAGTAAATAGGGAAAGACTGAAAATTAGAAGGAGACAGAGAAACACACACACACACACACACACACACACACACACACACACACACATATCAAAAGAGAGAGATCAAATCTTCAATCTGTCTACATCCCCTGGTTACCTCCCTACAGCCCACAAACACACTCATGTCTCCTCTTTTAAAAAATACTCTTACTGTCTACTAGCTTACCGTCCTATATATCTCTCCTCCCCTTCAGCTAAACTCTTTGAAAATAATATATAAAAGCCACTCTCTAGTTGGCCAAAGTATATAAACAGGAAGTTTTCCAAGGAAACCAGGCTTTTAAACAGCCATATGAAAAAATGCTTAAAAAAATTTACTGATAGAGAAATGCAAATTAAAGCAACTCTGAGATTCGACCTCACGCCATTGACAGATTGACAAACATGACACGAAAGGGAAATCATAAATGTCAGTGGGTCTGTGGGAAAACAGATACATTAATGCATAGAACGATTGGAGTTGTGAAGTGGTTCTGTCATTCTGGAAATCTATGTAGAACTATGCCCCAAGAATCACTTCATATTGACCCAGTGATATAGGTCTATACACCAGAAAGATCAAGAAAAAGGAAAATGACTCATCTGTAAAAACATACACACATACACACATTTATAGAAACTTTTTTTATAGTGACGAACTGGAAACTAAAGGGGAGCCTATCTCATGGAGAATGGCTGAACAAATTATGAGATGTTATTGCACTGTGAGAAATTACAAAAGAGTTGAATTCAGAGAAACTTGGGAAGACTTGTATGAAGTAAGTGATTCAGAGCGAAGTGAGCTGAACCAGGAAAACAAATGTATACTGTAACAAAAGCATTGTAAAGACAACTAACTTTGAAAGCCCTAAGAACTCTGATCAATGCAATGACAAGCCACAATTTCAGAGGACCAGTGATGAGGCATGCTACTCACCATCTTGTCAGAGACAGAATGGACTCAAGGTGAAGAATGAGAAATGAATTTTTGAACATGAACAATGTGGGAATTTGCATATTTGTGAAAATGATTTTTTTTCTTCTTTTTCTAGTAGAGGGAAATCAGAAGGGAAAAAATGGCTGTTTACTCATTGAAAAAACAAAATTCTTTGAAGCTGTCTGTATTTAGTGCCTTTACTTCTTCTCTTCAATTTTCTCCCCACTTCAATCCATCTTGGAAACCCAAGTACCAAAGTTATTTTCCCAGTAGATCTGACTATATCTGGCCATGTCACTTACCTACTCAATAAACATCAGAGGCTCTTTCCTCATTCACCACCTTTGTTTGACCTTCGAGACAAGCTGGGTTTTTCCAAACTTCTCAGAGCTTTCCTACATTTTACTCCCTTCTATTATACAGGCTTACATGCTTACTTGCTGTTTGTCTCCCAACTCCCTGCCATTGAACTGACTAACCCATGCCTGGAAGGCTCTCTCTCCTTACCCCTGCCTCTTAAAATCCTTACCATCAAGAATTAGTTCGAGTTCTACTTTCTGCAGAAGGAAGGGGGTCTTCTTGCCTTTCTTTGAATCCCCCATGCTTAAATACTGTGTCTGGCATATAGCCAGTCATTTTCAGTCATGTCTGACTCTTCATGACCCCATTTAAGGTTTCTTGGCAAAGACACAGGAGTGATTTGCCATTGCCTTCTCCCACTCACTTGACAGGTGAGGAAACTGAGGCAAACAGGGTTAAGTGGCTTGCCCAGGGCCACCCAGCTAGGAAGTGTCTGAGGCCATTTTTGAACTCAGGAAGATGATTCCTGGATGAGTCTTCCTGACTCCAAGCCTGGCCCTCTATCCACTGCACCACCTAGCTGCGCCAAGCATATGGTAAGCACTCATAAATGCTTATTGGCTGTCTTGTACATAGTAAGCACTTAATAAATGCTTGATTCATTGATTTAAGGCTTTCCAGAGTCTGAGTCTACAACCTACCTTTCAAGTCGTATTCCTATTATATTCTTCTTTCTACACTCTGCTTTCCAACAAAACTAAGAAGCTCAACTAGCCATCCCCGAATTGACGTTCCATCTCCAGCTTCCACTTATTCAAACAAGTCAACCCCTATGCCTAGATTTCACTCACTTCTGAACTTTGTACCATCTCTCAAGGCTCACTGCAGGTGCTATCTCTTCTGTGAAGCCTTCTCTGATTCCCAGCCTCACTCTCACTGCCCCCCATACAGATAATATATACCAGATGTTACTGCTGCCTCCTCAAATGACTTTATATTTACTATCTGTGGACATGCTGCATCCCCTAAACAGAATGTAAACTCCTGGAAGAGAAGGACTACATTGTTTTTGTCTCTGCCCCTCCCAGAGCAGCACAATGCTCTTTGGACGTGGTTTGTTAGGGTTGAGGCGGGGGAAGGGGATGAAGGAACAAAGAGGTCAGTGATCCTGACTTGGATCTCATCATGGAAATCTCACCAATACAACTCAGCAACCCATTTCTCACTTACACTATTAAAACAGGGATTCTTAACCTTTTCTGTATAAGGCACCCCTTTGGCAGTCTGATGGAGTTTATTATACTCTTCTCAAAATCATGTTTTTAAATATATAAAATATAAAGCAATTATGATAAATTATAATTACAATATAATTACAATAAAATATGGTGTAATCACAAATGAAATCAATTACATTGAAAGCTATCCAGATATTTTTTGTTCTGTTTTGTTTTGAGATGGGGGAAGGCAGGGCGATTGGGGTTAAGTGACTTGCCCAAGGTCATACAGCTTGCCCAAGGTCATACAGCTAGTAAGTGCGTCAAGTGTCTGAGGCCAGATTTGAACTTAGGTCCTCCTGACTCTAGGGCCGGTGCTCTACTCACTGCATCACCTAGCTGCCCCATCTAGATATTTTTTTAAATAAATTTATCAATCCCAGATTAAGGTTACTCCTGTCTTACAGAATCAATGGAGACACTGAGAGGTTAAATAACTGGTCTATCGTCACACAGCCACATGTATCAATATTAGGACTTGAACCTAGATCTTCTTGCCTCCAAGGCCCACTCTCTATCCATTATACAGTGCTGCTTCTCTGCTTTGTATACAATAAGAATTTCATATTTATTGGGCTAAATTGGATCCAAAAGGACACAATTGAATGACTATTTCTTGGGAATATTTTATATGAGATCCATGCTTTGGATATAGCTTAGAATAGAATTCCTTTGAGGCTCTTTCTACCTCTGGGATTCTGTGGTTCTGTTTGGTGGCTCTACTGGGAAAAACTATTTCCCAGAATGACGTATATTGACCCAGCTTTAATTTCAGATTTATTAAGCTTGGGAAGGGACCAATCTCGGATACATGGGCAAAAATCAATCCTTGTTTGGTTTAATATGTTTGTTAACCCAGTTGTCAGAAGTGAGTCGATTTTAAGAACGTGCCAATTACTTGGTTAACTGATCAAGTACAAAATGTGAGCATTTGGCCAGTGGACAGCTGAGGTTTATTCCCTTGCATTTAAGACTCCAGGATACTATAGAATAATCCCAAGCAATTCTGTAGCCAGATTCACTGATTAAAAGAAAGTGGTTCATTTAGCTACTGAGACCTGGGCCAGAAGCCCCCATTTCCAAGGAAGGCTCCTATAAAGGGACACCTGAGGACCACAGCAGAGCAGGTGAGAGAGAAGGGAGAAACTAAACCCTTCCCTTTATCAGTGACCTAAACACCAGGCAGAGAAAAATCCAGGCACCTCCACCCACACCGCAATATTAGAGAACAAGACCAGATGAAAGAGGATGTAAAGATATAAGTGGAATTGGTTGAGTAAGTGGGAAAAGCCTAGAGAAGATAGAAAGGGGCCTTGATTACTCTTCAGTCCTGTAAGATGAACAAGTTATGCCTTGAAAATAGATCCAAGGGTAAAACAAGTAGACTAGGGCTGATTCCAAATAAACAGGACCAATTTGCTAAGGGCTGGGGATAGAGTAAGAACTAAGGTGATAATGTACCCTTAGAGGGTAGTGCTAACCTCAGAAGATCAGGATATTCTACCTACCTCAGAAGTCTTCCCTGAAATCATGGCCCAAGCTTTTTATCTCCCAACACACAATTATGACACCTGTTTGTATCAACAATGCCTCTGCCTGTACAGATAGGTGACCATTAGTCAATCCACCCCACTATCCTCCACCAAAACAAGCTTTCATCAATATCAGTTCAGGGTCCCCATCCTATATAGTTCCCAAATTCCAGCCTAGCCCTGAAGAAAACACAATTAGGGAGCTCAGGAAGCTATCCTGATATCACTACTTATCACCCTGACTTTCCTTTTTCCATTACTGGCATGGAAATGGCAGCATGGTGACCATTCACTCAGTCACCCATGCTTGTTGGCTCAGTGTTACATTTGTCTCTTCCTTCTAACCTTATTTCTTATATCTAAGTAGTTACTGAGTCCAGGCAATTTTACGTGTACCTTTCTTGAATCCATCCCCTACTCTCTAATACTGTTCCTAACACTAATTATTCAGGCCCTCATTACAATCAACCACGACCATTCTCAAAGCCTCCTAATGGGTCCCGACATTCGCTTTCTTCCTACCCCCAATCCATCCTTGACTTCCTTGCCAGATTTATCTTCCTCATGCAAGTTCTCACCACTTCATTCCTCTACCTAAAAGTCTTTAATATCTGGGCCTTGAAGTATGGAAATTTCTGACCTACTCCGCCATCTTCCCAGAATGCTCCACAAAGTATGGGTAGGATTTCAATAGGCTGAGAAGAAGGAAAGAACATTCCCAGTTTAAAAAAAAAAAACTTAACCAAGGGTAAGAGTAGCATAAAACTACTGAGGATGTTGAGGAAGAAAAGAAGAAAATAAGCATTTTTTAAGCATCTACTATGTGCCAGGCACTATACTAAGCACTTTACAAATATCGTCTTGTTTGTTTCTCAGAACAACCTTCAAGTCAGGTGCTATTATTGTCCCCATTTTACAGTTGAAAAAACTAAAGCAAAGGTTAAATGACTTTCCCAGGGTCACATATCTAGGAAGAATCCAAGGCCATATTTGAACTCAGGTCTTCCTGACTCCAGGCCCAACATGCTTATCCACCTCCCCACCTACTTATCTCTACTTGCCCTTTTAAGGAAGAGCAAATAACTTAGTCTGGACTAAAAATTAGGATACATGTGAAGGAGTACTGGGAAATAAACCTCAATTATGGAGGGCTTTACGAGCCAATCCAAGTAGTCTGGACTTCATTCTAAAGGCAATGGGAAGCCATTTAAGGATTTTGAATGATGCAATGATCTTCTCAGAGCTATACTCTAAGGAGGCCAGAATAGCAGTAGAATGTAAGGTGTATTTAAGGGGCTAAAGACTGAGAAAACTCCTACATTATTATCCAGGCAAGGGGTATTGAGAGCAGAGACTACAATGGTCTCAGTCAGCATGGGAGTGAAGAGATGGAAGCATTTGTCAACTATGTGAATGTAGGAGAATGAGTGAAAAAAGAACCAGGGATGACTCCCAAGATTTGGAGCCTGAGTAAACAAGATCACCAGCAGCAAAAAATTCAAGGGCAGACATGAGTTGGTAACTTTATTCTAAAGATAAAAGGTTATCTTGGGGCATCTAGGTGGCACAGTGAATAGAGCACTGGCCCTGGAGTCAGGAGTACCTGAGTTCAAATCCATCCTCAGACATTTGACACACACTGACTAGCTGTGTGACCTTGGGTAAGTCACTTAACCCCAACTGCCTTGCCTTCCCCCCTCCAAAAAATAAAATTAAAATGAGTATGTAAAAAAAAAAAGGTTATCTTACACATAGGCTTGATGCTGAGAGGGACTTTAAAGTGGCGGCACCTATATGGAACAATGAAGAGAACTCTGGACTTGGAGTCAGTAAGGCCTGTACTCAGATCTTAGCCACTGACTAGCTGTGGGACACTGGGCAAACCTGGAATTTGTTTCTGTAATATGGAGGTGGAACTCAATGACCTCTAACTCTAAACCTATGGTCCTCTAAATCCAACTGCTATATTTTACCAACAAGGAAACTGAGTTCAAGAAAGGTTTAGTGACTTACCCAGGGTTACAGAGCTAGCAGCTGTCTGAGGCTAGATTTGGTCTCTTCCCAATAGAGGTGACTAGCTAATTTCTCATTTCTACTGAGGAAAAAATGTAAAGAACTGAGCCGATGTAGAACCTACATTGTATTACATGCTGTCTTTGGGGGGCAGGGAGGAAGAGAGGGAGGGAGAGAAAATTTGGAACCCAAAAACTTGTGGAACTGAGTGTTAGAAATTAAAAATAAAAAATAAATGTATTATAAAAAAATCAATTGCACAATTTTACTTGGTTTTTAATACTCTTTAAATAAAAACTCACTTTTGTAGAAAAAAAAAGAACTGAGCTGACACTGAGACATGAAGATCTTAGTTTAGGTTTAGAGGAGACTAAAAAAACCCTTTTAGATAGAATTGAACATTATTATGAGATAAACTGTAGAAATGTCATCTCTAGAGAACTTCTCAAATACAGCAGACTCTTCTGCCAGGAATTATTTAACCATGGTCCTGTCCAGAAACAGAGGAAGAGATAAGATGACCTCAGAACCCCCTCTGACCCATAGAATTTTATGAGTCTCTGTATATGCCAGTCTAGGTCACTTTGTTCATTAATAAAACTGGGCTTAGAAGCCAGATTAATTAATAAAATCTCTTTTATTCTGATGACTGTAGATTATCATAATGGATAGAATTCCTGGAATTTTTCCCTGAATTTCCCCTCCACTTAAAATTTTCAATTAAGAAAATGGCTGAGGCAGTTTTCTGGTGAGTTCCCCAAAGTGTAGCCAAAGGCTTTTCATCTCCCCCAAAGAATCTGGCCTGCTCTAACTAAGGGCCTCAGCCAAGGACCTCACCCTAAAGGGAGCCGTGCAAGATGCTGGGAGTGAGAGAGAGAAGCACAGCTGTTAGATCAGCTCAGCAGATGACCAAAGATCAGCCAAGAGAGGAGAGGAGTCAAGTGCTGAAATCCTCAAAGGTCTTTCCCATAACTGCAGAACACCAAAAGACAATTCCTAAGGAGCAAGCAAAGTTGGAAAGAAAATCCTGGGGGTAAATTGAAAGTTCAGTCCTGGCTGCCAGGGAAGCAGCTGAAGTCCTAAGTGAACACTTCCTAATTGCATTTACAAGACAACACCACAAATGTGTAATCAAATCTCACTAGGGAACTTGACCTTCTCAATGGCTTTTGTGTATACAGGGCAGAAGGATTATAGCAATCGGGGAAAATCAGAACCAGAGAGGAAGGGTGCTCTTCACCATGCCCCAGGGAAAGAAAACCTCTGGAAATATATGAGGCCTGAGAAGGCTCCAGCATAATAGGCTCCTTGTCCTCCACAGCCCTCTGGCTTCAGCCTCATTTTATGTAGCTCAGTTAGTCAACTAGCAAGGCAGTTTTAGCTGCTAGGAAATGTAAAAAGGAGGCATTATCATAACAAAAACACCACCCGCACCAGCAACATATATGTTTATGAGTCCACTGGGTACAAGAGGAGACACTATCTTTATACACCATCTTAATAGCATAAGTTTCATCAACCAATCAACACTTATTAAGCACCAGGAACTGTGCTAAGTACTGGAGAGGCAAAAAGAGGCAAAAGGCAACCCTTGACCTCAAGAAGCCTACAATTTAATGAAGACAATACAAAGTAAAACCCTTTCTGAGGGGAAGAACTGTTTCTGAGGGGAAGAACAAGTTCTGTTAGGCAAAGAGAGATAAGGCACCATCACAGATAGCTGTAACGTACATATCATCACAGAATCTCAGAGCCAGAAGGGGTCAGAGACCCTAGTGTGATAAGGCAAATTTTACCCCATGGCTCACACTAAAACTTGTTGGGATGGATGCCATAGAATCTGGCCCTAGAGATAAACCGTGATGAACTGTGGAAATATCATCTCTAGAGATGTAAAAGAGAACATTCTAGGTAGAGGAAACTGTAAATAAATCATGTAAACAGTAAAGTACAAAAACATGTTTGTGGACTGCTTTAGCTGGTACAGACAGCTCATGTATAAATGTCTCCATAAACACTTTCTGAATCCTTTTACTTTGAAAGATGAATAGAAAGATGCCCTCAAAGCGAAGGAGACCCAGAGTCAAAGCTTGCTTCAGACACATACTAGTTATATAGCTTCCTTAAAGATTCAAGTCAAATTGCATCTTCTACAAGCTACATGTTCTCAGCCTCCTGGCCCACCCTCTCATCCCCACTGCTAGTGCCTTACCTCTAAGATTGCCTTCCATTTTCTGCCTATCTGTCTGTCTATCTATTTATCTGTCTATGTATCTATCTGAATATCTGTCTGTGTATACAAATATATATTACTATATGTTTTATTATACATTTACTATACAATACATGTAATACATACATATACATATATATTGTATGCACATAGTAATTTTCATCTTTGTCTCCCCCATTAGAAAGTGGCCTCTCTGAGGGCTGGGACTGTGTTTTTTACTTTTTTTTGTATCTCTTACTCTTAGTGCCTGGCACATAGAATATGCTTGTTCGATGACTGATTATGCAAGTCACTTAACCTCTCAGGTCCCTAGGCAACTCTCTAAAATTTTCAAATGCTGAACACAAGTAAAAAGAAGATAATTATGTCAAAAGTTAAGAGTTCAAATCTATAGGACAGAACAGAGGGACAATGCTGTTCACATTTTGTCCCCAAGTCTCACTTACTCTTGTGCTGAGCCATTGGTAAGTGCATTAGTTCACAAAGGATCTTGGGGTCATGGAGCTAGAGATGGAAGGAATCATAGGGGCCATCTAGCCCGATCCCTTTGTCTTATGGATGAGTTCCATATCTAGTGGCCAACAACCAAATAAAAAGATCTACTTGGTCAACACCACTTCTCAGCAACTAGTCCAAGGCTGATGAAACTAAGTAGGTACAAGGCAAACCCTCCCGACGTGAAATTCTTGGTTTCCAATTACCATTTGGAAAAGCAAAGTAGGTGAAAATAAATAATGTTGAGCCTCTGATAGGCAGCTAGATAGAAAGCCTGTTGAGCTAATTTATAATTGTATTGACAAAATTATGAGGACAAGGAAGGATCACCTGATAAAAAATCTAAAGGAAGAAAGGGAAGATACCAGAAGCATGGAAAACATTTCAGGCTTTATTTATTTGGGAGAGAGTGGGGGAAAAAAGACAGCCAAGAGAATATCAACTACTAACATAGATGCCTACTTTTCCATTTATATAAAAAAATTATTAGAATCATGTAAACATATATGTTGGATATCCTTGATGAGTGAATGATCAAATTTAAATATATATATATATGTTTATTATACACTTATTATGTGTAAACACTGTGCTAGGCATTGAGAATATAAACAGAAAAAGGAGACAGTACCTGCCCTCAAGAAGTTCACGACATGATGGAGGAAGAGGGAGTCTGGGTTTGGCGAGTCATATCAATGGCGAATGGAATTAATTATCATGAACCTTCTAGAATAAGCGGCAGTATTGATTTGATTATCATTCCCAGAGGCAAAAAGGGAGTCGGGGGTAGGCCACCCCTTGGCAAGGCAGATGGCAAGAAATCCAGGTTGCAGGGGATGTGAAGAATGGTCTGGGGCTGTTGAGATCTAGTAGTATTAGTGTGTCTGTGCTCACTCCAATCAGTGCAGCTTGGTGGATTGTCTAGTCTAAAAGACGCTATTCCAGGAGAGGAGTGGGGTGAGGAGGACAAAGCAGCAGGACAGATGACAAGATGTCCAAGACTGACTGGTTGGATGGGATGAGGGCATTAGAAGGAAACAGACATGCTTCCAAAAGGGATATTCTACATTACACTACATCTTTAACATCACAAAATTTATGGAAAGCTGAAGAGAATATAAGAACCAATTGCGCTTATTGTTTTACTAGGAAAGAAAGCATTTGGTTCAGTGGAGCAAAGTGCCATCTTGAAGACCTTCTTACAAAGAGGTATGTCCCATTCGTGCGTCAAGATTCTTCTAAAGATATAAAAATATAAAGGATCTTGTTCAAAGATCCTCTGATCATTAGCATCAGTAACTAAGGCATAAAAGTAGAAAATGTTTTCTCTTCAGAAGTAGCCATCATTCTTGAGGAGATCTAGCATGGAGTTCATGTTGAAAAGGAATTCCCTATTGATGGCAAGATCCTCCAGATACTTCTCGGATGTGACATTATATAGTGGCATCAAGTCCAAGCTGCCGCTAGGAAGAAATTTGTACCCACCCTAATGATTTTGGCTTAACCGTCCACAGAGGAAAAAAACAAGTGGATAAAGAATGCCTATTAAACAGAATTTATATTGTGGTAGGTTCTACAAACTATAGAGCTTGTTCATCAGAATATATATGTGTGTGTATGCATGTATGTATACATGTAAATACACGTATATACATATAGAGACAGATAATTTAGGATCGATGATAATTTGGTCTCAAAATTAATCAGAAGGAGAAGAATAAAAAAGATTGCCTTGAGGAAAATGCAAATCTTCTTCAATGGCCCCAAAGTTTTTCCAGAAACAAGAGCATAAGACCAATCATTTTTATACCAATATTCTACCAGTGTTATCACATGGAGCCAAGTGATGGAACAGCATGGTCTCTGAGGAATATGAAGTGAGGATCACTCAGACAATGCTGAAAAAGCACATGGTGGTTATAAGCAGGCTGTAACATATAACAAATATGGAAGTTCAAAGACAGTCTAGAAAGGATCCATCAGGAAAAAGTAAGATGGAGGAGTCATGTGGCAAGTATGAGGGACCACTCACAGAGGGCCAGCCTGAGTGCTGACTTGTATCCTCACAATGCCAAAAGAAAGCAAAAAAGGTCTCCCAAAATGTTGGGTGGACACTCTGTAACAAACTTGTGGGAGGACATGGACAAGAGTCACACAGGATGGGTAGGCAAAGGATGGTTATAATCCACATTATTGCAGGGAATATCCAAACTAATAACATCTTTGATCCATTTGAGTATTTGAAAGAAAAATAATTGCTAGCGTTTATATGGCACTTTTGCATTTTACGGCACATTTTACAAAGCACTTTATATTTCAGTTACGTCATTTAAACCTTACAGCAGCCCTGTCTGGTGGGTGCTTTTATTATTCTTATTTTGCAAATGGGAAAATGGAAGCCAAGAGAAATTGTGACTTGCTCAGAGTCATATAGTTAATCAGTGAAGGCAGATTTGAATTCAGGTCCTCCTGATTCCGATTCCAGCATTCTATTCACTATGCCATCTGCAGATGAAAGAGACAGACAGTTAGAGACAGAAAGATTTTTAGATCTCATAGAGTGACACCAGAGATGGCTGAATAACTGGACCCAGAACTGAGCAAAAGATTGGGCTATGTGGTATTTGGGAATGTGCAGTGTCCAACGACTGCAACCTGTTCATTGTCCCCAAAGCCTCTCTCTTTAGCAGTAATACAGGCACAGGAGATATTGCAGATAAACCACCAAAATAAAGCAATTGAGTCACTTGAATTTTTTGGTTTCTCAGTGCATATAAAAGTTATGTTTATGCTATACTATACTTTATTAAGTGTACAATATTATGCTTTGAAAAGTGTACATAACAGCTGTGGCAGTTACCAGACTTCTCAACCCATAAACACCAAAGACAACAGAGCAAGTTAGTGGAAAAACTGCTGGATAGGAGTGAGAGGAGTATGGGGTCTGCCCATGGCCCAGGGGTGGCGGAGGTGGTGCAGCTCTGTGGCTGCTTCCAGAGCTCCAGCTGCAATTGCTTCTGGCCCCAGGCCCACCCTGTGGGAAGGAATTTAGCAGCAGATCACAGTGGTAGTGCAGAGCCTGCTTTGTGGAGCTTGGATCTAGGTTGCGGTCCTGGTTGGCAGTTTTTGGGGGAGGACGAGCCTTGGTGTGGCAGAGCTTGCTGTGTAGAAGTAGCTCTGAAAACAGTAGCACAGCCCCTAAAGCATGGGACAAAGTACTCTCTACTCTATAAGCAGTCACACCCTGACAAAAAGCTCAAGGGTCAAATAGTTGGCTGGGAACATGAACAGGCAGTGAAAATGGACTCAGATTCAGACTCAGACTTTAGAATCTTTTTTCGATGACAAAGATGAAAACATACAGCTGGAAGAAGTCAACAAAGTCAAAGAGTCTACATCAAAAGTCTCCAAGAAAAATGTGAATTGGTCTCAGGCTATGGAAGAGCTCAAAAAGGATTTGGAAAAGCAAGTAAGAGAAGTAGAGGAAAAATTGCAAAGAGAAATGAGAGTCATGCAAGAAAATCATGAAAAACAAGTCAATGACTTGTTAAAGGAGACCCAAAAAATACTGAAGAAAATAACACCTTAAAAACAGACTAACTCAAATAGCAAAAGAGCTCCAAGAAGAATTCTTTGAAAAGCAGAATTAGCCAAATGGAAAAGGAGGTCCAAAAGACCACTGAAGAAAATACTACGTTAAAAATTAGATTGGAGCAAGTGGAAGCTAGTGACTTTATGAGAAATCAAGACATTATAAAACAATACCAAAGGAATGAAAAAATGGAAGATAATGTGAAATATCTCATTGGAAAAACCACTGACATGGAAAAAAGATCCAGGAGAGAGAATTTAAAAAATTATTGGACTACCTGAAAGCCATGATCACAAAAAAGAGCCTAGATAACATCTTTCAAGAAATTATCAAGGAAAACTGCCCTGATGTTCTAGAACCAGAGGGTAAAGTAGAAATTGAAAGAATCCACTGATTGCCTCCTGAAGTCCCAAAAAGAAAACTCCTAGGAATATTGTTGCCAAATTTCAGAGTTCCTAGGTCAAGGAGAAAATACTGCAAGCAGCCAGAAAGAAACAATTGAGTATTGTGGAAACACAATCAGGATAACACAAGATCTAGCAGCTTCTACATTAAGGGATTGAAGGGCTTGGAATATGATATTCCAGAGGTCAAAGGAGTTAGGATTAAAACCAAGAATCACCTACCGAGCAAAACTGAGTATCATGCTCCAAGGCAAAATATGGATTTTCAACAAAATAGAGGGCTTTCAAGTCTTCTTAGCGAAAAGACCAGCACTGAATAGAAAATTTGACTTTCAAACACAAGAATCAAGAGAACTATGAAAAGGCAAACAAGAAAGAGAGATCATAAGGGACTTATTAAAGTTGAACTGTTTTGTTTACATTCCTACATGGAAAGACGATGTGTGTAATTCATGAGACCTTTCTTAGTATTAGGGTATTTGAAGGGAATATACATACATACATATATAATACATATATATGTATATATATGCATATGTACATATATATGGAGAGAGAGAGAGAGGGCACAGGGTGAGTTGAATATGAAGGATGATATCTAAAAAAATTAAATTAAAGGATGAGAGAGGATTATTTTGAAAGAAGGAGAAAGGGAGAGATGTAGAATAGGGTAAATTATCTCACATAAAAGTGGCAAGACAAAGCAGTTCATTGGAAGGGAAGAGAGAGCAGGTGAAGGAGAATGAATGAATATTGCTCTCATCAGATTTGACTTGAGGAGGCAATAACATACACACTCAATTGGATATCTTACCCCACAGATAAAAGTAAGGAGAAGAGGACAAAAAGGGGGAACAATAGAAGGGAGGACAGATAGAGGGAAGAAGTAATCAAAAGCAAACTCTTTTGAAAAGGGACAAGGTCAAGGAAGAAAACTGAATAAAGGGGGACAGGATAGGATGGAGGGAAATATAGTTAGTCTTTCACAACATGAGTATCATGGAAGTGTTTTACATAATGATACATGTGTGGCCTATGTTGAATTGCTTGCTTTCCTAGGGAGGGTGGGTGGAGAGAGAAGAGGGGAGAGAATTCAGAACTCAAAGTTTTAAAAGCAGATGCTCAAAAAAGGTTGCTTTTTCATGCAACTGGGAAATAAGATATACAGGCAATGGGGCATAGAAATCTATCTTGCCCTACAAGAAAGTAAGGGGAAAGGAGATGGGGAGGAGTGGGGTGAGAGAAGGGAGGGCTGACTGGGGAACAGGGCAATCAGAATATATGCCATCTTCAAGTGGGGGGAGGGTAGAAATGGGGAGAAAATTTGTAACCCAAAATCTTGTGGAAATCAGTGCTGAAAACTAAAAAATATTAAATAATAAAATATGGAATTCAAAAAAATGTACATATCAATCGAAATATACTTTATTGCTAAAAATTGCTAACAATCATCTAAGTCATAATAATCTTTTACTGGTAGATGGTCTTACTTCAATGTTAACTGCTGCTGATCAGGGGGGTGGTTGCTGAAGTTTGGGGTGGCTGCAGCAATTTCTAAAAATAAGACAACAATGAAGCTTGCTACATAGATTCGCTCTTCTTTTCATTTGAACACTTAGAGGCCATTGTAGGGTCATTAACTGGCCTAATTTCAGTATTGTTGTGTCTTAGGAAACAAGGAAGCCCAAGGAGACAGAGAGAGATGGGGACAGCAGGTAGGTGGAGCAATCAGAACACACACAACATTTATTAAGTTCACCATCTTATGTGGGCACTGTTCATGGTGCCCCAAAGTAATTACAATATTAACATAAAAAAATGTTGATCACAGATTATCATAACAGATATAATAATAGTGGGAAAAGTTTGAAATATTGTGAGAATTACCAGAAAGTAACACAGAGACACAATATGAGCACACATTATCAGAAAAAAATGGTCCTGATAGACTAGCTCAATGCAGGTTGCCACAAGCCTTTAATTTGTAAAAACAAACAAACAAACAAAAAACAATAAAGTAAGGCACAGTAAAATGAAGTATGGCTGTTGTCTATCAATGATACTATATGACTGTGACTCCTGGAACACCAAGACCTCCCAGTCACTCCAAAGGGCAATGGAAAGAAGTAGTCTACAACATCTTATCAAATTGATTTCCACAGTAGATATATGACAGGAAGAGGGAGGCTGGTTGTATACTGAAAATTAGACACAGCCTGACAACCTCAAGTTATTAGAAGAATCAGAGAAAGGCCTCCAGGATCCTCTGTGGAAGATTTATGGAAAGACTAGGACAGAAAATGTACAGATTGAGAAGGCACGGATTCGATTTTAGTCGATACCAGTGGTTGGAATACTGTACCAGTGAAACCACCAATTCATGTAAGTAGCAAAGTATGTAGTTATTATGTCTTCTGGAAAAGGCAGCATGGTGTAGTAAACAGAATGTTGGACCTGGAGTCTGGAAAGGATTGGGTTCAAATCCTGCCTTAGACACTCACTAGCTGTGCGAACCTGGGCAAGCCACTTAACTTTTGTCTGCCTCAGTAAAATCAGGTGGCCTTGATGATCTATAAAATCCCTCCCAATTCTAAATCTACACTTCAATGATACTTCTCCCCATTCCATACTCTGAAGTTTCTTCTGGTCTCTTGAAGACAAGTACCCCTGAAGAGCCCCAGGGATGACCCCATCAAGATAAGGCTTTTCATTTGGACAGAAGCAGCTGGCAAGAGTCCTAGTACTTACTGTCCACAGGCTGCAAGCTAACCTTTGACCTAAGAGAACACAATAGGGTCATTGAACTCTATCTCTGGTAAACCCCTATGACAGGCTCCAGGCCTCTACCACCACCACCTGCTCTCACTTTCAAAGGCAATTCCTTTTCTTTCTGACCAAAGGTCCCCTCTGTCTTAAATGAATGTGTGGACCAAGGAACTGCCTCCAGTATTGCCTTGCATGGCAAAGCCTAGCCAAATGGAGCAGTCAGGGAAGGAGCCTAGAGATGGAAGGCTTAAGCTTTAGCTATGTGAAGTCATGAATCCAAAGGTTGCTCAGGGTCAGAATAGAAAAAATGCATGAGTATGTGCATGCGTGCATGTGTGTGTGTGTGTGTGTGTGTGTGTGTGTGTGTACGTGTGCATGTCAAAGCACAACTCTGAATGCAAGAGTGAGCATTCACATGTCCTCAATATGGGCATATCTGAGTGTGAACATTCATGCATAACTAAAAACTGCATAAAAGTATGAACAGGTGTGGTTGTGAATCTCTGATCCTGCATAGGACTATAGGAACCAGCTCTCCATCAGGTGTCCTACTTCTTACATGAGAGGAGAGGCAGTTTAGAAGTCACTATGGAATACCCAGGCCACTGTGTTGTTGTCGTTGTTCAGCCATTTTTGTTTTTTTTAAACATTTTTTATTTTTAGTTTACAACACTCAGTTCCACATGATTTTGAGTTCCAGATTTTCTTCCCTCCCTCCCCAAGACGGCATGGAATCCAATATATCTTCTATGTATAACTTCGCATTGAACTTATTTACACGATGGTCAAGTTGTAAAGAAGAATTATGACCAATGGAATGAATCATAAGAAGGAAGAAACCATCATTTTTCAAAAGCCTGTCACTTGGTGACCCCATTTGGGGTTTTCTTGGCAAAGGTACTGGAGTGGTTTGCCATTTCCTTCTCCAGCTCATTATATAGATGAGGAAACTGAAGCAAGCAGCGTTAAGTGATTTGACTTGTACAGGGTCACATAGCTGGGAAATGTCTGAGGCGAGATTTGAACTCAGAGAGATGTCTTCCTGACTACAGGTCTGGCACTCTCTCCATTGAGCCATTTAGCAGCTGACAAATGGACCTGAGACAACCTTTAGTCTAGATGTCTCTTTTTGACTCAGTTTCTTCGTCTATAAAATGATCTGGAGAAAGAAATGGCAAACCACTCTAGTATCTTTGCCAAGAAAATCCCAAATGGGGTCGCAAAGAGTCAGATATGACTGAAATAACTGAACAACAAAAAATTTTCCCTTCTAGCTTTATGCCTATGATCCTGTATATTAGGGACAACTGAAAGAATTAGCCAGGAAATGAAAATAGGCATCTATAGGTCATTTGATTCAAGTATATGCTCAGGGATTTTTTTTAAAAAAGACATTTATTGAATACTCAATCATAAAGGGAATTGCTTTTATTCAACCAACAAATCAAACAATAGAACTGAACCAACCTCCAGTTTTTAAATTAACAATGACATTTTACTTTAAAACCTTTTAAAATGAGACTCAATCCCCACCCCCCAAAAAATAAAACATTAAGATAACGCCAAGTTACAACCATGAGAAGGGGTAAAAGTTGGTAACAGCCTTCTGCCAATTTTGGAAGCCATAAAAGCTACTCAGATAAGGTCATATTATGTGTAGATCTAGATCCTGCTGTCCAATAATGCTACCAAAAAGGTATAAACTCCTGGCAGAAAATAATAATCACTTGGATCTGTAGACCATAGGCAATGTAACCACTCATCCATTAGTCAGTTCTGTGCTGCCACCTGCTGGTCAATGCTTGTAAGCTCCCTGAGGGCACACACCTTGAGCCCTCCCTCTGGTTTTGCATCTGTATCTGGAGCCTAGATCCAATTGGCAAAGATAAGGACTCAGGAAGATTGAGAATACCTTCTGCTGGCACACAGTAGGAGCTCCCTCTTCTGCCTCCACTAAGGCCTGCTGTATATTAAGGAATGCGAAAGACTAGTAATGACAGAGATGAGCTTGCCCTTTCAAAGATTTGTGATAAACCAGCCTCAGTCAATGATGGAGAAGGAGACAAAACAGACCCTTGCTCATAACAACAAGCCCTCAAATGGGGCCGAGTCCTGGACCAAGAGTAAATAGACCTGGGTTCTACCACTTAGTGGCTGGGAGACCTTGGCCAGATTGACTGAGCCAGCTTACTCCCCAGCAAATGATGGCTTTAAGACATCCCTGCCTACCCCGAGGGGGTTCAGGCATATCAAGAGAGATGATACAAGTGATGGCATTGTCGCTGCTGAAAAGAGCTAGAAAAATAAGACGTGTTACCACTGTTCTTCCATTAATCTCATTTTATCCTTATAACCATCCTGTCATTTAGGGAAGAGTGGGAATTATTTTCCTTTTTTTTCAGTCTCATCAACCAAGGACCAGAGAATCCCAATGATAAATATTGGTGAATACCCAAGATCACACAGACTAGAAGAAGAAGAAGTTAATTTTAAGAGAAAACAAGAACCAGGACTTCTGATGCCAGATTCATAATAATAATGCCTAGCATTTGTATCATTCGTTAAGGTTTACAAAGCACTTTACTAAGACTTCATTTGATCTTCACAACCTTGGGAGATAAGTGCTTTTGTTATCCTCATTTAACAGAGGACACTGAGGCGGACAGAGGTTAAGGGTCACACAGCTAATTAGTGTCTGAGGTTGGATTTGAATTCAGGTCTTCCTGATTCTAGATCCAGTGTTCCATCTACCTCACCACTGAACTGTGCTTCTTCACTTGGTGGCAGAGCTTTATGTGTGCTTAGAGCTCATTCCTTTCAGAGGCAGTGTGGAAGAGTGGAAAGAATGTTAGAGTTCAGAAAACCAGGGTTCAAATTCCACCTTATGACCTTGGACAAGTCAGGTAACTTCCTGGAGCTTCAGTTTTTTTCACCTACAAAATGGGGAAGAGAATACCTGTAGACTCTTCTTCACAGAGTTGCTCTGAGGCTCAGACGAGATCAAGGCAAAGCTTTTGGCAAACTTTAAATCATTATATATGTGTCAGTCGTTACAGTAATAATAATAATAATAATGGTTAACACTTACATAAGTACTTTAAAGTTTAATCCTCTCTGGACTCCATTCCCGACACTCTGGACTTCTTCCTCCACTATTTCCTGTCAGCCTTCTCTCCCTGGAAATCCTGCTGCCCCCACAACCCCTTCCTCTGATGGATCAGTCTGTCACATAATGTCCATTTTAAGTAAAGTGACCACGCCAGCTGTGTTCACGCCATTCCTCTAAAGCCTCTTCTCCTGACTCTCTAAACTTCTTTCTCCACCATTCCCCAAATCCCTGGGTAGATGAGTTCCTCCACCTTCCCCCACTCTCCTCCTTTTCAGCTTCCTTTTAAACGATGTCTTCCCTCAACTGAATATTAGCTCCTAGAGGGAAGGGTTTATCTTGTTTCTTTTTTGCTCATATTTGGATTCTTGACACTTAGCACAGTGCCCAGGCTAGTAAACACTTATAAATGCTTGTTGACTTGATTTACATTATAATTTTTATATATTTATATAAATTTTTATATTAATATATTTATATAAAATTTGTCTATAAATTTATATATTTACATTATACTATTTCATTTGAGTCATGTGAAGTAGGTGGTGTTATTGCCCCCATTTTATAGATAAAGAAACCGAGGGCAGCGAATCGACGAGGGTTGCATAGCTAATATTCAAACTCTGGTCTTCTGGATTCCAAGTCCAGTGCTCAATCCATTCTTCTGCTTATAAGATCTTGAGCTCAAGAGACATGAGAGGTCTCCAATACAACCTTTTAAGAGATGAGGAAATAAAAATCTAGAGAGATAAAATGATTTGCCAGTGGTCACACAGTTAGTTGGTATTAGAGCCAGAGTTTGGATCCAGGTCCTCTGATTCTAAATCCATCCCTTTACACCAGACTAGATATCTAATCCAAATCCCAACAGGGTCTGGGCACAGACCAGGACCCCTACTATCTCTGCCTTTGTTACTCAAGCTTGTCATTTTCCATTAGCTTTGGAGAAAATTGTTATTCAATGAAAGGCTCTTTGGTGGTTTCCCAGAATCTATCTTGCCTCAGGAGCTGTCCATTCATTCAGTCTCCACCTCCCACTCTTGCCATTAGACTCAGGATTTAAATTCCAAGTTTGTAGACCTTGGCTTTTCCCCAGGACTGCAGTGTGGGACTATGCCAAATGAACAGGGCCCCACACTTGGTTCAGCTTGAGGACTTAAGACTAAGAGCCTGGCATAGGCACGGCCACTTTCCCTGTGGTTCTCGAGAAGGTGAAATTGCTTTTTCTGGGAGCTGTGGGTGGGGGAGCCAAATGATTCACGTAGGAATGAGGTTTATACTTTTCACTCCTTCTGCCCCCTCCCCTCACACCTGGCTTACTTCAATGATCTCTTAACTAATCTCAGTGAAGAGAATTAGTTCTCATAAATGTTCTTTGGTATCTAGAGCTGACTCTCCTCAGGATGGGAAAGCATTTCCCCTCTGATTTCTATGTATAACGTACACGATGTGAAGCACAGGGGTTGTCGCAGGAAGAGTGATGGATTCTTCCCTGGGCTGGTTTTAGGAAGCCCTATGCCCATGGATTTAAGTTGGTTTGGTTTGGTTTGGTTTTTCTAGCCCATTCTTCTTTTCACTTAACGAAAATACTTTAAGCCCAATTAAATTCCTGGATCAAATTCACTTTGCCTTGCTTGATGCTCAGCCTTGGTGTCATTATTTACTGTCTCTTCCCTCCTCCTTCCAATCCAATCTGTGAGCCACTGACAGATAAAGAAAGATGCCTGAGGAAGAACTCCAATGAGGTCACTCCCGGGTTTAAAGACCTTTTGAATGAATTCAATTCAATAAAGATTTGGTGAGCACCTCCTATGTTCACAAGATTGTGTTATATCAGGCATATAGTGCATAGCTCACTGGGCCTAGTCAGGAAGACTTGAGCACAATTATGACCTCAGACACTAACTTGTGTGATGCTGGGCAAGTCATTTAACCTCTGTCTGCCTCAGTTTCCTCAACTGCAAAATGTAGATAATAACAGCACCTTCCTCATTGGGCTGTTATGGGAATCAAATGAGGCAATATCTGTAAAGCGCTTGGCCCAGTGCTTGATATGCAGTAGATGCTATATAAATGCTTATTCCCTTTCCTATGGGCTATGGAAAGATACAAAGATAGATGAGATGATCTCCACTCTCAAGTAGCCAGTGATCCAGCAATAACTCTATATTTGTGACAGGAACCATCTCTAAAGCCAGTCCTTCACCTTCTTTATCCATGATCAAGCCTAGCCTACCCTATACATCCAGCTTTATTTCCCACTCCTTTCTGACACTAGCCTCTCTGCTCTAGACAGGGCAATCAACTCTTCTGCCTCTTTGTCCCTTTCCTTATCCCCATAAACATCTTACCCATTCCCACTTCTTTGCCTTAGCTCTGGCTGCTAAGGAAAGGAATTGAGAGGACAATGACACAGATGAAAGATGAAGCGGGATGTTCAAGGGACCACAAACAGGCCAGTGGAGCTAGATCCCAATAGAAGAGAGTAAAAAAGCAGGAGGGAGCCCAGGTATAAAGACTTTTAAAGAACAGACATGTTTGTATTTGATGCTGGCTATATTAAGGACTCACTGGAGCTTACTGAGCTAGGGAGTGACGTGGTCAGAACCATGCTTTAGAAAAATCACCTTGGTCACTAATTGGAATGGTTAGAGACTCAAGACAGGGAAACCAGCAGAGAATCAGGAAGGCCATGGAGAGCTTGAACTAGGGTGGGGACTTTAGGACTGGAAAGAAGAGATATATACTCAAGATGGTTTGAAAGCAGAAATGACGAATTTTGGCAACAGGTTAGATATATGGGGTGAGTGAGAATGAAGAGTGAGGGATGACACTGCAGTTGTGCTTTTGGGTGACCAGGAGGATGATGGATAATAGGAGAGTTTGGATGAGAACAGGCTTTTATTGAGATGCTGATGAGACATTGAGCTCAAGACATCCAGAAAGTGGTTTAGTTATGTGACTGTAGCTGAGCTGAAAGATTAGGGCTGCGTGTATTGATTTGAGAAGTATGTGCAAAGGATCAAGTCAAAAAGCATTTTTAAAGTGCCTAGTTTGTGCCAGGCACTGTGCTAAGCACTGTGGATATAAAGAAAAGCAAAAATACTCCCTACCCTCAAGGAACCCACAGCCTAATGGGGGAGACAAAGTACCAACAATTATGTGCAAACAAGATATAGACAAGACATATTAGAGATAATCAATGTAGGGAAAGCACTAAGATTAAGGAGGCCTGGAAAAGTCTTCTTATGGAAGGTGAAACTTTGGCTGAGACATAAAGAGTTGAGGAGGGAGAGAATAGGGGGCTGCCAATGAAAATATAGCATCTTTTACAAGACTAGCAAGGAGGCCTGTTCTGCTGGATCACAGAATATGTAGAGGGGAGGAAAGCGTAAGAAGACTGGAAATATAGGAAGTGACAGGTTATGAAGAGTTATAAAATGAAACAGGACTTTATGTTTGATCCCAGAGACAAAATGGAATTTATTGAGTAGGGTAGTGATATGGTCAGACCTATACTTAAGAAAATTCAATTTGATAGCTAAAAGGAGGCTGGTGTGGGGAGAGACTTGAGGCAAGGAGGTCAACCAGAAGGCTATTGCAGTAGTCTAGGTATGAAGTGATGACGCTTGCATTAGGGTGGTGGTATTGTCAGAGAAAAGGAGAGGACATATACTAGAGATGTTGGGATGAGGGTTAGGAGAGAATTGGATACGGGGGAAGGGAGTAAGAAAGAGTGAGGAGTCAAGAATGATGCCTCATTTGGAAGTCTGGATGGGTGGCAGGACAGTGGTACCCATGACAGTAACAGGGAAGTTTGGAATACGAGATAGTTTGGGGGAGGGGGGGAAGATAATACATTTTTTAATTTTTTTACATATCGAGTTTGAGATGTCTACATCGTATCTAGTTCGAAATGTCTAATAAGCAGTTGAAGATGCGAGACTGTAGGTAACAGAGTTAGGGCTGGACAAAAAAGATCTAAGAATCACCTGCATAGGAATGATAGTTGAATGCATGGATGTTGATGAGATCAACAGCGAACTAGTGGAGAGGGGGAAGAGAGGAGGGAACAGGACAGAGCTCTGAGAGACACGCCAGATTAGTGTGGACGAAGGACGCTGAGAAGCTGGATAGATGTGACAGAGACTGAGGAAAGAGCAGACAGACTGTCTATCACCTGCTTGTTGCTGGAAGGTAGGCCTCTCCATGTAGATCATATTAGCTTTTGGGACTCCTCTATTGCACTGCTGAGGCATACTGAGTTTGCAATCTCACAAAATTCCAAAAACCCTTTCAGGCAAAATTCTGGCTAACCGTGGCTCCTCAGCATTTTAACTCAAGTATGGGAGTTTACATTTATCCCTACTTGGTGTCATCTAAGTAGATTCAACCCATCTCTTTAGATTCAAGCCCAACATTTCTTAACCTGGGGCCCATAAATTTGTGATTTAAAAACAAGCAAACAAACAAACATTTTGATGACTGTATTTGTTTCCTTTGCAATTTTATATATTCTATTTTATATAATTAAAAACATTATTCTGAGAAGGGGGTCCATCAACTTCAACAGACTGCCAAAGGGGTTCACAACACAGAAAAAACCAAAAACCCTCCTGTTCTAGCTGGTCAAAATCTTTTTGGAGACTGACTGCCATCTTATGTATTGGCTATCCCTTTGGCATCTGTGTCATGTATAATTTCATAAGCGTACCATCTAGACCTTTACCTAGGTCTGATAAAAATATTAAACCATACAGGACTAAGCGCATGTCCCTGAAGCCCTCCACTGGTAACTTCCTATGACGTTTGGGATGTTAAACATTAATGATTACTGTTTGAGTCCAGTCATCCAATCAGTTCAGGTACTCTCTAATTGTGTCATCACCCAGACCACATCTCTTCATCTTCTCCAAAGAATAGTATGAGATATTTTATCAAACACTTTGCTCACACCCAATTAAATGACAGCTATATCATTCTCCACTAGGTGGGACAGTGGATAGAAGTAAGTAATAAAGTGCTGGGTCAGAAAGCTCTGAATTCAAATCCAGCCTCAAACACTTACTAGCTGTATGACCCTGGGTAAGTCACTCAACTTCTGTCTATCTCAATTTCCTCAACTGTAAAATGGGGATAAGAATATCACCTACCTCCCAGTGATAGTGTGAGAATCGAATGAGATATTCGTAAAGTGCTTAGCACGGTGTCTGGCGCATAGTAGGTCCTATATAAGAGCTAACTATTATTATCTGCCAGCTACTTAGTAATCCTTCCAAATAAAGAAATGAGGTTCATTTGGCAAGACCTGTTATTGATGAAACCAGGCTGGCTTTTAGTAATCACTACTGTCATTTATAGATAGATGTTCACCAACAGTATCTTTTTTAACATATTCTAGAATTCTCCTAGGTATCAGTCAAGTTCATAAATGTATGGTCTCTCTCTCTCTCTCTCTCTCTCTCTCTCTCTCTGTCTCTGTCTCTCTCTCTCTCTCTCTCTCTCTCTCTCTCTCTCTCGTAATTGGGAAAACATTTCTCCTTTTTCAACCTTCTTGTATCTTCCATTTTGAGGCAGCTTTTGAAGGAAGAAATCTAGATTTATCACCAACCATATGAAAAAATGCTCCGAATTACTAATAATTAAAAAGATGCAAATCATCTCTGAGATTCTACCTCCAAGGTGATGATCAAAGCTGACAAAAAAAACAATAGCTAGTGTTTATATAACACTTTAAAGTTTACAAAACATTTTGATCCTCACAACAATTCTGGAACATAGGGGCCATTATTATCTCCACTTTACAGATGAGGAAACTGAGGCAGACAAAACTAAGTGACTCATCCAGGGTCACACAATTAGTAAGCATCTGAGGCCGGATTTGAACTCAGGCTTCCTGACTCCAGGTCCAAAGCTCTATATACTTCACCACATAGCTTCCTCTAGGCAACTGAAAACTACAAATGTTATAGGGGCTACAGGAAAACAGGCTCATTAATGCTCAGCTAGTGGCAGAGCTATAAATTGGCCCAGCCATTCTGGAAAACAATTTGGAACCATGCCCAGAGAGTTCCTAAATTGTACATGCCCTTTGACCTAACAACACCATTACTAAGCCTGTACCCTCCCCCCCACTCCACAAAGAAATCAAGAAAAGAAATTTAAAAAAAATATTTAGAGCGGTTCATTTTGTAGTGGCAAAGAATCAGGAACTAAGGAGGTGCCGACTGAATGAATTGGTATAGAGTGACACGAGAAGAGCCAAGAGAATAATTTATACAATAACAACATATTTTAAAAGGTCAATTTAGAAAAACTTAAGCATTCTGATCAGTGCAATGATCACCATTGACTCTAAAGGACTGACCGTGAAGAATATTATCCACTTCCTAACACTGAGAGGATGGATTAACTATGCAGAATGAGGCATGCATTGGATGTGGCCAATATGGTCATTTGTTTTCCATGACTAGGCACATTTGTTAGATGAGACTTTTCTTTTTCTTTTTTTTTTTCCTAGTGGGACTGGGAAGTGGGAGGGATGGAAAATGTTGTTTCAGTTGTGTCCAACTTTTCATGACATCATTTGGAGTTTTCTTGGCAAAGACACTGGAGTGGTTGTAGTAGGAAGGCCGAATTTATGATCTCAAATATAATCATGTATATGTTTGAATGGTCCGAAATCGCAAGGTATGAGAGATTCTCTAAGGAGAAAACAACAAGAAATTTATTTAGGCCCCACCGCAGCAAAAACTTGAACCAGCCTCCCCATTCCAACATCTTGACAAAAAGACAAAAAGACTTGACAAAAATGGGCCCAGAAAGCCCATTTCACAAGGGCAACTAGTAGGCCAAAGAAAAGCAAGAGAGTATTTAGCCAAATCATGTTCACTGGC
>CM053624.1:47367085-47386415 GCA_028646595.1 Phalanger gymnotis | reverse complement strand
GGAAGGAGCAAAATATAGTTAGTCTTTCACAACATGAATATTGTGGAAGGGTTTTGCATGATGATATGTGTGTGGCCTATGTTGAATTGCTTGCTTTCCTAGGGAAGGTGGGTGGGGAAGGAAGAGGGGAGAGAATTTGGAACTCAAAGTTTTAAAAGAAGATGTCCAAAAAAAAGTTTTTGCATGCAAATAGGAAATAAGATATACAGGCAACGGGGCATAAACATCTATCTTGCCCTACAAGAAAGTGAGGGAAAAAGGGATGGGGGGGAGTGGGGTGACAGAAGGGAGGGCTGACTGGGGAATGGAGCAATCAGAATATATGCCATCTTGGAGTGGGGGGGAGGGTAGAAATGGGGAGAAAATTTGTAATTCAAACTCTTGTGAAAATCAATGCTGAAAACTAAAAATATTAAAGAAATAAATAATGATTTAAAAAAATTAAAAAATCATTTCCAAATCATAAAAGCATAAACAACACTAGAACCACAAGAGGAAAGCTGCAAGTGTGAGACAAGTGAGTAGCTGAATAATTGGTAACTGATTAGGAGCTGAAGATTAGTAGCAGGAACAATGATATCAAGATGCTATTTTCTGAAGTATAGTTTTTTTTTCCTCTGGCCATATTCAGATGGAGCTCCCAGAGATCAGAGACCCTTGATTGCTTCCTCACCTTCACCAGCAAACCCACCAGGGGCAACCCACAACAGCAAAGAGCCAGAAGACTGAGTTCATTTTCAGCTCCATTTTCTCCAGGAGGTGTGATTATAAAACTTTGCCCCTTTCCCTGAGCAGGGAACAGAGTTCAAATAACTTAATGACTTTATTTTAGGAAAGATAAAGCTCATGTTTTATTTAGAAAGGAAAAGATGCAGTAAGTAGCTATGGATCAGCAAATAATTTTCCATTCATTAATGGAATCAAGTGGTCCATTGGTTGCCTTTAAAGTCTACCACCAGACTATCGAAAAAAAAATACATTTTGATAGCGCTCAAAGGTTGACAAAGCACTTTCCCTCCATGGACTCCAGGAAGTCGTGTGAGTACTATTACTCTCATTTCACAGTTTGTGAAAATTGAAATTTATAAGAGATTGATTGCTTTGGCATGGCTCAGAGGTGGGAGACTTGAACCCAGGTCTTCCTGGCTGTGAGGATGCCATGCTTCCTCTAACATAATCAGGGGAGCTAGGGGATACAGTGGGTAGAATATGTGGCTTGGAATCAGGAAGACCTGAGTTCAAATCTTTCCTCACATACTAGCTGTGTCACCTTGGGTAAGTTGCTTAGCCTCTCTAAGTCTCAGTTTCCTCATTTGTAAAACAGGGTTAATGAGTTCATGAGGGTCAAATGAGATAACATTTAATGTGCTTTGTAATTCTTAAAGTTTCATATAAATATAGGTTATAATTATTATTATGGTAAGCTATATGTAAATGTTCGTTGAATTGAATTTGGCACATCCTGAGTGCCGTATTTGCTGAGTGACTATTGTGTGGCCAACAGAGCAGTTCACAGTCGTCCACCTAGGCAGAGTCTCCTTGTCTTAATTCCAGGGAAGTCAGATCTTTGCTGATTTCCAAGAAATGTGGATGTCTGGGCCTTTCAAGGAGACAGAAGACAACCAGTCTCCTAGTTGATGTAGTGAGAAGAGATATTTGTGAACAGATGGGTAGGGAAGAAGTGGGTTAGTTGGTTGGTTGGTTAGTTGGTTCAAAGGGAAGGATATAAAGTATCTCAATATCTATTCTGCATCTTTGACTTAAGAAAGGAGGCAAAAGGAAGGCTTTGAGTTGGGACTTGAACAAAGGTAGACTAGGTGGCAGAGAAGAGGAGGGAGTATTCTAGGCATGGGGAACAGCCAGTGTCTTATTGAAAGGAAAGAAGATGGGGAAGAGGGAAGAAAAGGGTTACTAAGAAAGAGGAGGGGTAAGAAAGATGTTATACTTGACCTACCATTATTTTTCATTCCTGGCTTAAACTGGGAAAGGCAGCAACTGATCTCCACCCTCACAGTCCCATTAATTTCCTGGACAGTATATGGCAAGATCTAAAGAAGCCACAGAGAACAGAATGGGGAGATCCCATCTCCTGCCCACTTTGGCACACATTCAATGAGCTATAAAGATCTGGCCCTTAGCCAAGGAACAAAGTTTGCCTCCCAGGAAGTTTTAAAACTCCATTTATGTGTATTTCTGGTATTCGTTTCCCTTTCTCAATTTCCTAAAGGTTGATCTTGGTTTTGTTTTGGGTGCTGTCAGGGATCTTATGTACTTTTCCCCCATTGAGTTAAGGACTTACACGGACTCATGTGTTCTTCTAAGGGGCCATCACTGGGGAATTTAGAAAAAAAGCTAATAACTCTAATGGCGGAATTTCAGACAATGGGGCAAGCAGATAGGTACATATTTGCAAGGGTGAAGGGGGAAACTCCCTTGCATGAACCAAATCAGACCGCTTTGACAAGGATCTGGCTGGATAACCCTTTGTTGAGTATATTATTGAGGGATTCAAATTCAGTTCAAAATCAGGTTGCTCTAGGCTGTTTTGAGGTCCCTTTCAACTCTGAGATTCTGAGACTGTCCTAACTTAAACCTCTAAGTACAATACAAATGCATTTTGTTTTTGTCAGTTTCTTTTACCGAAACTTTTTCAATTAAATATTTATTTTCTCTCCCTCTCTTCCCATTTCACTCCCTCACCGTTAAAAGGGTGGGGAGGGAGTAACAAACTTGCATAGACAAGGAAGACACTGGTCACGTCCAACAATAATCTCAGCACTGAGTCCATTATTAGTCCATCGCAGCTTTCTCAGGAGGTGGGTAGCATGCTTAATCATCAGAATTAGAATCTAGACTTCTAGTATTATGATTGTTCATTGTGTTAATCAAAGTTCTTAAGTCTTTCTGAGTCATTCTTTTAAAATTAAGCTTTTTTCAATCAACCAAAAGTCATCTTCTCTTCCCCCTCTCAGCATCATCGGTGAAAAAGAAAGAAAAACAAAGCCCTTATAAGAAACGTGAATAGTCAAGTCAAAGAGATTCCCCCATCGGCCACATCAAAAAACAAAAAATGGGGAAAAAACCCCAAACAAAACTGATTCAATCTGCACTCTGAGCTTACCACCTCCCTTTCAGGGCATCAGTACCATGTTTTACACGAGTCTTCTGTAATCACGGCTGGCCATCGCATTGGTCATATCTTTCAACGTTCTTGATTCTTTCACTATCATTTTGCTTTATAGTATTATGGTTATTGTACAAACTGTTTTCTTGGTTCTCATTTTACTCCTCAACAGTTCATACAAGTTTTCCCAGTTTCTCTGAAATCACCCCCTTCATTTTAGACAGCACGATACTATTCCATCACATTCATGTACCACATGTTCCAACATTCCCCAATTGATGGGCATCCCCTCAGTTTCCAGTTCTTTGCTACCGCAAAAAGAGCTGCTATAATTTTTTCTTAACCTATAGGTTCTTTCCCTCTTATAACCTATTTGTCAATAACATATAGACCTAGCAGCTAAATTCTAACTAGGTCAAAGAATATGTACAATTAATAACTTTGGTGGCATAGCCCTTAAATGGCTAGAAAAATTCACAGCTTCAAGAGTACATTAATATGCCTGTTTTCCCACAGCCCTTTCGACACTTGTAATTTTTCTCCTTTGTCATATTTGCCAGTCTAGTGTGTATGAGGTAGAACTTCACACTGGCTTTAACTTGTATTTCCCTAATTAATAGTTTGGAGCATTTGTCATATGGTTATTGAGAACTTGGATCTCTTCCTTTTGAAACTGCCTGTTCATTTATCTGTTAGGGAATGGCTCTTATTCTTATAAATTTGAATCAGTTCTTTGTAGATCTGAGAAATGAGACATTTACCAGAGACTGCAAAGACTGCTGTGAAATCTCTCCCATCCCCACTCCACCCCCATTCACCTGTTCTCATTCTAATTTTAATTACATTAGATTTGGGTACAAAATCCTGTTAATTTTATGTAATCAAAACTGTCCTATTTTATATTGTATGTTCCTCTCTACCTTTTTGGTCATGCACTCTTTCTGGTCCATTGATCTTTCTCCTCTAATTGTTTATGATATTACCTTTTATATGAAGGTAATTGTACTTGTTATACTTGATCTACCCTTATTTTTCATTCCTGGATTAAACTGGGAAAGGCAGCGACTGACCTCCACCCCCACAGTCCCATTAATTTCCTGGACAGTACGTGGCAAGATCTAAAGAAGCCCCAGAGAGCAGAATGGGGAAATCCCATCTGGAGCTTATTTGATATATTCTGGGGAAAATGAAAAGCAAGTCTGGCAGAAACTAAGTATAAACCAAAGTCACAACTACCTATGAAAACAATAGATGCCTCAATATCTGACTTAGACATTTAGATATGTGGTATTAGGCAATGAATATGTATTGTTGTTTATAGTTGGGTTCAAGTCTTCATGAAAGGGGGGTTTTCTTGGCAAAGATACTGGAATGGTTTGCCATTTCCTTCATCTCATTTTACAGATGAGGAACTAAGGCAAACAAGGTGAAGTGACTTGCCCAGGGTCACCCAGCTAATGGATGTCTGAGGCTACATTTGAACTCATGAACATGAGTCTTCCTGACTCCAAACCTGGCACTCTATCCGCTGCATCATCTAGCTGTCCCAGTGAATATGTGACTTAGATGTAAATCTAGCAATACCTGGATATGTGATATTAGGCAATGAATACATGATTTAGGCTTTGATTTGGCAATACCACACTAGGTCTACACCCTAATGAGAAAGAGGGAGAGGAGATACACACACACATGCATACAAATATAGAGGTATGTGCATATATATATATATATACACATATATACATATATATATACACACACACATACGTATATATTATATATAAACATTTTTAGCAGTTGTTTTTGTAGAAAAATGGAAACTAAGAGGGTTTCCTCCTATTAGTAAATGGCTAAACAAATTCATGGTATATGAATGTTATGGAATATTATTGTGGAATGAGAAATGATAGGTTGGATAATTTCAGAGATTAGAGAGATCTCTTTGAATTGATACAGGGTGAAATGGGCAGAACAAGAACAATTTATATAATGATAATAACATTGTAGAGAAAAACTTTTTAAAGACTTTATAGCGACTGCAGAACTCCGATCAATGCAATAATAAATCATGAGTCCAGAAGGCTGAAGATAGAATGATAGAACGTGCTATTCATTTCCTGAGACAATGAACTTAAGATGCAAAGACATAGATTTTCAGACATGGTTAATGTGGGAATCTTGTTTTCCTGGATGTGTTTATGAGGGTTTTTTTTTTTTTGTTGTTGTTATGGAATTGGGAGATAGGAGAGACAGATTTTAAGTCTATATAAAATAAATAAAATTTAAGTCTATATAAAAATAGACACAGGCACACACACACACATAATTTATACTCCTTTCTGTGCAGTTGTGAACTCTTAGTGACTTCACACTGGCCTCCTCACTGTTCCTTGGACAAGACCTTCCATCTAGCCATGTTCCGTAGCTAGAATATTCTCTCATCGTCTTTGCATTCTGGCTTCCCTCGCTACTTTCAAGTACCAGCTCAAATCCCTCCTCCTATAGAATTTTTTCTCCAATCCCCCTTAATTCTAATGCCGTCCCTTAGTTGATTTATTTACCCTGTATATACCTTATTTGTACAGATATTATCATGTTATCTCTCCCTTGAAATGTGCTCCTTGAGATTGGGGACTGGTTTTTTTTTTTTTGCCTTCCTTTGCATACCTGTAGCACAGTGCCTGGCACATAGTAGGTGTTCATTATGTTTTGACCGACTCTCCTCTTAAACTTCCTACAGTTGCCCTGCCCACTCAGCAGACCTTAATCCTACTTTATTTTTTCAAATGCTTCATTGCGAGCTGTCATTTATCCTACTCCACTACTGTATACATCCTAAAAATCTAAGCTTATCATGCCCCAGATGACACTTAAAAATCCCACTATAACCTCCCCCTCATCTCCTCCTTTGCTCCAGTCTCTGGGGAAGGGGTGGCCTTTCTTCTCATCCCAACTCTTCAAGCTTCCCAGGAAAGCCTCTTACCATCACTTTCTATTCCCTAATGCCTGACTTCTCACATCTCCTTTAGCCTTGGGGAAGAGGGGGGGGGTCAATCACATGACATACTGTTGCCCTCCTTAGGATCTGGCTTGTTACTTTTACTTTGAGGTCATGGATTTTCCTACTAGTTCCTTTTTTGGATTTTGTCTCATGAATTTGTCTCAGCCGCAGTTTTCCTTTCATTGTTATTCTTCACGTATCTTACCTGGTAGATCAAACATTAGCCGCTTTCTTCCTCCTGTTCTCTTTATTAGATTTTCAAGACAACAGGAAAGTACATTTTTACAGTCTGTTAGGATCACTCTACCTCTGCCTAAGGGTTTTCCATTGATACTCTAAGCACTGACCTTCAAATCCAAACCCTGTTCTCAGACAGCATCTTCTTAGTCAGCTCTTTACTTCCCAAATCATGTCTTCCTCAACCCCCCAACCCCATGAATTGTTCTAGAGAACTCTCGTTTTAGCATCCAGTCTGATACTGATGATGCCTTTTAAGAGAAGTACACTTACTAATGACCTCTCTGTACACCCTCTAAGCACTTAGCACAGTGCCTTGCATACAACATGTACTCAATAAATATTTACTGAATGTTTAATATGAGCAGCTTCTTTTCCATGTGCCAGCTGTGGAA
This sequence comes from Phalanger gymnotis, assembly GCA_028646595.1. Taxonomy (NCBI): domain Eukaryota; kingdom Metazoa; phylum Chordata; class Mammalia; order Diprotodontia; family Phalangeridae; genus Phalanger; species Phalanger gymnotis. The sequence continues at coordinate 47,379,655 of CM053624.1, read as the reverse complement.
AAGGAAAAATCTGAATTTTGTGAGATGTTTCCCCCAATTTCCACTTGTAAAAGGGCTGCCTAATTTTCAAATCATTTGTTTTGTATAACTGAAAGTCTAGTTCCTTTTATTCATTAACTTTCCAGCAGAGGACTTTACCAAGAGGTCTGTGAATTTGGGTTTATATGAACATTTTGATAATTATATTTCAATAGAATTGGTTTCTTTTTGTAATCCTGTGTATTTTTTTCTTTATGCATTTAAAAACATTTTTCTGTGAAGAAGACCCTAAGTTTCACGAGAAACCAGAGGATTAATTTGGCTACCTGCGAATAAGCCGGAAACAGTCCATTTCTGGATTTAAGCTCACATGCATGGGACCCTTAACCAGTTATAAGTTAATGATATCAAAACGAAGGCTACAAGGGCATCTGCTAGTTTGCCACGCACCCAAATCCCTTGTCTTAAAGTGAGAACATGCTACAGCAGGAGTTCTGCCAGGATGGCATACTGTTTAATATTCAGCAGAAAACAAAGTGGGGGGCTCAGTCACCCCTCAAGGATATGCTGACCCCCAGGCACCCCTGAATATATCAGCTGAAGGTAAGCCAGATAAAGATGAACATCAGGAACTGGCAAGTCTTCCTCTGGTGCCCAGTAATTACTCTTATGGATGCAGTTGCTAGTTGTCTCCAGGTTCCCTCATTTTAGAGAAAGGGTCCCCTCAGCCTCTATTTCTTATAGACATTCATTACACCTCTCAATTTCATCAACAATCTGGAAAGCTGGATAACTGTTCCATTGCAGACTACCTGGATCCCCCAATTTTGGTTTAAATGTGTTGTCAGAAATAAAGTCTGATGAGTTTGACCATTAACAGTGAGTCTGATCTATTTAAAAGTAAACATGAAAAAAAAAACAGAAAGGAGACAGACGAGGCTTTGCAGTTTGTCTCCAACGTAAAGGTCTAGAGCACTGTAATTTACAGATCCCCAAAGCACATCAAAGGAGTTGTCACAGCACAGCATTCATTCACCACCATTCTCCTTACTCATTTCCCGTAAAATGAGGATATCCATGTAGATGAAGCAATAGGAAATGCAAAGGAAGAGGATACATAGAGCCCCACCCAAGCAAACTTTGCAGATGAGAGAAGACAAGAATGCCACGGCTGGCTCTCCGAGCTCCACCTAGTTCCTGAGGTTGCCCCGTTTTTCACAAGCTTAGGAGAAGACAAAACCCTTTCCTCTCTTGGGATATGCAGTCAAGTTTTTTCTAAGGGCATCCTATGAATTCAATAATAAGCTGCTGCTTGTCATTCCAAAAGAAAGGCACTAAAATGAAAGACTTTCCCTTTCTGAGGCTTCGCCTACAATACCCCTCAAATTCTTGGTTTTGAAAGACAGGCCTCCCCAGAGGATACAACCAGACTCTAATGCTAGCGGATACCACCTAGCACACCATGAATGCTAAAAAATGCTCAGGTAGAAGTGTCAATAAAGTCTTCATGTAAAGAATGCCATATGGAAGAAATAGATGAAACTATCCAAAGGACTCACAGAAAAAAAGGATTTGAAAGAAAAAAAGGCTGCTGATTTTCCCCCTCTAGCAGACATACCATGAAAATAAGGTCAGCAGACAATTATTCAAAATCAAATTTCTGAGGCATCTGCCCACAATGAAGACTATTACACCACAATTTGCAAGAAAATACTTTAATGATTTTAGGTAGTGGGTTCTGTGAGCCCAACCACACAGCAATACCTCAAGTGTTGTAGGAAAAAATCCACAAAAGCATAAATTATCTCAATTTCTATCTGTACGTGTTCCAAATGCTCCAAGTGCACACCACGTTATCAGTATCTCCTCTAGGTCTCTCTTCTCCAACATGTGGTCTGTGGGCAGTTCAAGCAAGAAGTCTGGCTTAAAAGCCAGTCCTTTCTTTGGCTTGCTATCTTCAAGCCTGCCAATATTTTAAAAGTGGTCCTTGAAGACACAGCAGATGCTCTGCCCAGAGCCTTCAGAAGGCTGCCTGCCCTGACGCCCTGGCCCCCTTCAGGCTCGACCTCAGATTCTTTTGCTCTATCTGGCCCTTAATTCGGAAGAGCTTTTTCCTGGCCTCCTTCTGCCGCTTGAATTTCTCCTCCTCCTCTTTTTGCTTCATTTTGAGGTGTTCTTTATGCTGCTGGCGATGCTTGTCCTTGGCCTTCTTCATCTTGTAACTGTGCACTGTGCCCAGAGCAGCAAGCAGGGAGAAGATCTGATTTGGAGAGAGACCCAAGTCATTAGAACACAAGTGTTTTAGAGACATAACATTCTGTAATCTCTTAGTTTCAGAGAAGCCTAGATATCAACCTGAATTTATCAGAGACAGAGTTCAGATGGGAATAAACTGAACTGTCAACCTTCACCAAGTACAAAGTGAGGGTAAAACAGAACCTATTATATCTTCCTTTGCAAGATTTTTCTGACGACACTGATGAAGAATATTTACTAGTATGTGCATCTCTAAAGGCTTTTGACTCTTTGGGCCACTGTAAATTAACACCACTAGAGCTAGTTCTGAAATAAAACTAGGGCAAGAGACAAAATTCTGGCCTTTCAGGAGAGCTGGCTTTAGTGGACAAGTTAGTTTTTCTCTAAGTCACAGAAGGGTGAAAAAACAAAACAAAACAAAGATCTCTGTAATTTCTACACAATGTCTTAATGCTACAACCTAACAGCAGTATCGACTATGAAACAGTCCAGTCTGCTCACATTCACGAATGCTAGAAATACTTCTGAATGAACTCTATTTACATAAATGTTACAAATACAAAAATACTTTTGCCTTTTTACCCCCAAATGAGATGAAGTCTGTTTTAATCTTGGGAACTCCCTTCCTTCTGTTGATAAATCATAAATAACAGACATGACTAGAAGAGATCCAGGAAGCTGCTCAATTCTGAGAAAGCTAGATTTTCCCCACACGAAAATGGGGATACACTAGAAAGGTAAGTAACCATCATGAAATCACATCACAAGACAATGCATGGTAAGCCATAACTACATCCTACCTTTTTTTCATGAGGCTCTCTGATAACAGCTGGCCTCACCCGATCCCTTGGCACCTTGGCAGCCTTCTCCTGGTTTTTAGGCTTGCTCTTAAAAGGCAGGGCCTTCTGCAGGGCTTTGGGAATGTGGAGTGAATTAAAATGCTTCTTCTGCCTCACTATTGGCTGAAAAAAATAAAGCCACACAGTACAGTATTTTCTAATTATTTTTAATATGTATTTTTTCAAACTTTGACACTTAACCTCCTTAAAGGATTTCCCTTATCACAAAAAAACATTAAATTTCACCCTCAGATACAAATGAAGAGTAATCTTGTATCATATTTATTAAGCATCTCTTAGATGCACATATTTTGCTAGGTGGAATGGATAGTACGGACACACAATCTTGTTAAGTAGACATCTGTTTGAGATTATACTCTATTATTATTAGCAATTAACTTAAGTAAACATTTTATCAGGATCCCTAGGCAAGAGTTCATAGTAATGTTTATACCACATTGGCACGTAAATGCTTTGAAAAATCTGAGTAAAAGAAATAAGAGAACAAATAATTACAAACTGCTTGATTTATTATTATTACCTTGATACCTTTATTCTTTGAGTGCAATGAGTTAATTACCTTATACAGAGAATCCTTGTTTTGCTTCAGACGGATGCCATTTGCAAGACGAAGTTGACCTGTTGTCCTCATTCCAGTCCAACTATCTTTTTCACCCAATGGTTTCAACAAAGATGTTACTGGATTATAGAAGGTTGGGATGGAAACAGGATACCAGGTTCGCATGAAGACAATATCTAGAAGAGAAAAACTCTTATTTAAATCTATGAAAGAAACTCAAGTTCATTCATTCTCTCAAAAAATATTTATTCAGATCTCGCTAGGTCCAAGGCATAATGTTAGGAGTTTTGGGGAATACAAAGGTGAGACATAGTCTCTTCCCATTACCATCCAATAATTAATGTGTCCTGTATCCATCGGTATATTCTAGAAGCAAAAGCACTAATAACTCACATAACAACTCCCTGTGATTTTAAGGAATAATTAATTTGTGAGAAGACAGGAAGAGTCACTAAAATAAATCAAACATTCCTGCTCATTAAACCCCTATTAAATTTTATTTTAAAAGGCTGACACCATATTTGGACCAAAGAGAATCCACACAGTCTGTACTTATCAACAGCAAAAATACAACATAAGATATTCAAACTGCAGTGGCCCCCTAAAAATCTCTTCTAAATAATGGCCTCGACTACCATGAATTAGCAAATACTTGTAAAAAACAAATTACCTGATTTAGATCACAGCAGAGGATTACTTACCACTCATCAACAACTTGTCCTCAAAGGTGGCTCTGAAGGCACCTTCTGGGGCTCGAAGAGCCTTCTTAATCTGCCCCCTTATTCCACTGACGGTCCGGATTGCAGCACCTTCAAACTTGGCCACTTCCAGGGCAGAGTTGAACATTCCCTGTGGGTGATTTTTATCAAAAACTAATCATGCTCTCAACTTCTTTACTCAAAAGTTTTAAATCAATAATTGAGAAAATTTTAAAAATATAAATAAAATGCAAATAATCAAAATCTATAGTCAACATAAAACTGACAAAAAAAAAAGAAATATTTAGGCTAAGTGGTATGCAACCAGGACAGTGTGTGTGCTCATTAATCTATTTGGGGTTCTGCTGTGCTTCATTACAGCACAGACCTCTGGAGAACAGAGGTCCCTTGTCAAAGAGTTAAAAGTCCCACAAAATGATAACCCTGGAGAGGAAAAATATTTGCTTAACAGATAAGGATAAACACAGGCATTTATTGCATAGGCCTATTCTCTACTATTTCTCAATACAGAGTCCAAAAAAAGCTTATATTGAAAATGAAAATTTACCAGTGAGTAAAAACAAGAGGATCCTGTTGTACTTCTATACCCAATTGGCTGATGACTTTCCACCTGTATGGCTATGGCTGTAACTTGTACAATCACCTCACTTTAGCTGCATCTTTAAGTCATGATATGCATGCAATATACTACCAACACCTCATATTTACAGTTATTTGCAGAACCCCTACTGATTCAGAGTTTTCACAGTTCTTTCCCATAAGCAACAGATATTATTATCTGGATTTTACAAATGAAGAGTCTGGGGCTTAGGCAGTCTAAGTAACTACAGGCAATGAGTGTGAGAGAGGAGGAATCAGAGGCCCTGGATTTTCCACTTTCTATCTAACTTTAGGTAGCTTTACCTAACAACAAACTTCCCTGGGCCTCAGTTTCATCATCTGTACAATAAGAGAGTTGGACCAACTGACCCCCTAAGGTCCCTCTCAGTTCTCAATTTTTGTTCCTATGAACTTGTCCAAGGTGTGAAAGTCATTGAGTAGGACACGATTAGAACACAAACTTTTTTGAATCTATTTGTTTCCTATTCCATTCACTCTTTTAAGATTTCTAAGAATACTTGCAGGTACAAAGAAATTTAAAATGCTTTGTAAAGTTTAAATATAAACGGGATCACATTTCCAGTTCACATGAAGTACTGAATTGTTAGCATTTTCTTTTAATTTTTGCTTTAGCTTGAACATACAAACCTTAATAAATGAAGTGTTTTTGAAGATTTTAAAGGGAAAACCTGTTAACTTTAATTTCTTCACAATTGTTATAGATTTGTCCAAGTCCAGAACAACTCCTGTGGCAGCTATCCGGAAATCAGTCTAAAAAAGACAACAAAAAATGAGTATTTGTGGTCTGACATTTTATTATAGAACTGTTTCATTTACTATCACTAGGAAAGATTAGGTACTCAGGCTCCAGTGAATTAAAATCAAGCCAATAAAGTTTAGTGCTCCTTCTAGAGCAGGGACTTAAACTAGGGTCCACCAAGGTCCATCAACAGGAGATTTCAGGGGGCCCGTGACTTACTAAAAATTATTTTGATACAAATGTATTTTAATATAAGTTTGTAATGCCTTTAAAAACATTATTCTGAAAAGGTTCATCAGTGTCAAAGGGGACACAAAAATGGTTAAGGACCCAATAATGAGCTATTCAGAAGAGATAAAAAGAACTTCTGAAGAAAAATATGCTTTATTTGCTTTTTTAAAGAAATGCAGTTTTATACTGCACCACCCCCCCTACCAGAAATAAAAGAAGAGAGAATGGCAAATCATATGTAGTAAAAACCTCACTGTGGAAGCTTTTTCCCAAATCCATAATTAACCCCATACATTAAAGTGGTTTCCCAAACATTCCAGCATGAGTTTACCATTGTGCCACTGACAGACTGAATTGCCAAAAACCCAGTTCCCTGTGGGGTGATAGGACCTAGAAAGTAAGTGAAAAAAAGAAAAGAAACACCATGAACCAAACAGGGAAAGGGAAAAGATATGGAAGACTTCAGGAACTATTCCATGATGCCCCCAACAGTCAAGAGGCACAGCTAAAGTCCCCAATGACTGCTCATCATACACTGTCCCTCTGAGGACTTGACAGGCAAGCACACACTCTGGGAAGGAAGTCCTTCTACATACTCTCAGAGGGTAACATCATTCAGCTTAAGCTCTCAACAAAGGGTCCTCAAATTCTTTTTTCTCAATGTATAGTCATTTTAAAAGTTTAGATATTTACCATATCCTAAAAATTTCCTATCGGGATTACTTATGGATGGTTGCGTGTCATGAAATTTTATAAAGGGAAGAAAAACTAACATTAATACCTGAAAGGTTTAAATTAACTAGAGGATTAATCACTCTAACCATTTTACCCCAAAAGGTTGCTCCACAATGCATATGTTGTGGGGTGTATTTAAGAAGCCTCTGTCGCCCATTATGGTCTTCAATGTGATATAACGGTATAGTCTGAAACCTCCTCCATCCAAGAGAGAAAATTAAAGGATCCCGTGACTTAAGAATTTTCTTATACCAACGGTGCTTCTTCAGACGCATCTAAATTAAGGGGAAAAAAACATTCATTGGAATCATTAGAAAATAAAAGCCCACTCAGTTCTGAATTTCCATATATTAAAGCTTCATTCAATTTACTTCAACTTTAAAGATGCACCTACTCTGTGCATGGCATTGTGCCTGATACCAAGAACACAGAGATTAAAAGCAACAATTCCTACCCTCAAGGAGTTTCTGATCTGTGAAAGGGGAATCAACATAAACCTAAAATAGATATAATATTAGGTACAAAGTGGCTATTCGCCCAAAGATAAATCATCAATGCCTATGAAGTTATCAAAAGAAACCTAAGATACCAATAACCACATGAAAAAAGACTTCGAATCACTAATAATTAGAGAATTATGAATTAAAGTAACTCTGAGGTTCCATATATATCCATCACCATTGGCAAATATAACAAAAGGAAAAACAGGCACACCAGTGCACTGTTGGAGCAGCAATGAATTCATCCAGCCATTCTGGAAAGCAATTTGGAACCATGACCAAAAAGTCGCCCAAACATGCATATATTTTGAGTCATCTATACCACCATTAGGCCTACTACTCACGAGATCAAAGAAAAAGCAAAAGAACTCATATGCAGGAACATATTTATAGCAGCTTTTCTCATAGTAGCCAGAACCTAGGAAGGAGTGCCCGCCTACTGGGAAATAAATGGCTGAACAAATTAGTCTACGACTGTCCTAAAGTATTATTGTACCATAAAAAATGACAAAATGGATCTAGAGGAAGACCTGTAGAACCCGATGCAGAGTGAAGTGAGCAGAAGTCAGAGAACAAAGCATACAAGGACAAGATTCTAGAGAAAAACAGATTCTAAAGTCTTCGGAACTCTGATTAATACAGTCACAAACCACAAGAAGATGAATGACGACACTCGCCGCTGGCCAGAGGCGCTAGGAATTAACATCCAGAACGAGACGTGGGTTTTTAGACATGGCCGACAGGGGGATTTGTTTTGCTAGACTGTGCATGTTTGCTGTGAAGGTTTTGTTTTCTTTAACTGTTCAAATGGAGGGAGCAGGGGGAAGCAACAGGAGGAAAAGACTATAAAAGCTTATAAAAATAAATGAACAGATTTTTGAGAATAAAGGATTTCTTAAAAAGAAAATTTAAAGCAGGTAAAATCACTTTCAACTTAGGAGAATTCGAGGTAGTTTCTGGGAAGAGGTAACGGAACCTAAACAGGGCCACAAAAGAGGATTCTGATGGATGAGACTGAGGAAGGAGCAGGTCTCAGGCATTAGAGATGGCCCATAGGAATGCACAGAGACATCAAGACAAGACTCAAGTCCAGTGCAGCTAGAATACAGAACACACGAAAGGGACTGATGTGAAATAAGGGAAGAAAGGCAGGTTGGAGCCATACTGCGAGCAGCCTTATGTGACAAAAAACATGGAACTAAGAATGCCCACCTGTACGTAGCCCACGTTGCCTTCACTATTACCCAGGCCACCCAGAATAATTGGGTAGTGGGGGTCAAAGTTAAGCACAAACTCGCAGGGCACGTTCTCTATCTCAATCCGGACATACATCCCAGGTCGGAAGCCTTCATACTGAACTCTGGCCTCGTCATCTTGGTCCTCAAATTCTGCCCGGTTAAGCTACATGTGAAACAAAGATCATAACGCTGTTAGCTTTATTTTAAAAATGTGAAAAATATATCAGTAATTTTGAAATTCAAGAACCACGGACAATTCTTCAAGTGCTATTCCTAATGCCAAAAAGAACTGTATTCTCAGTGATGTATATGTCCTTCCTCAAAGCAAAATCTGGGTTCTGTCTTTGCTTCAAGGAACAGCTAATAGGTCCTTCTAGAAATGTAGAGAACATTTCTTTTCACTCTTCAGAATAAAATTGCCACATGGTTCAAGTATGTCTTATTAACTACCCCAAAGCTCCCACTCTTTGTGGAGTGCTTTCTTTCTCCTGTGACTCTTCTGGTGTTCCATGACTGCCAAGCCATGTATTCACAGAATAGATGTGTTCCTACTGTACTCAACACCTCTTCCTAACCTCACCTCTCCTCAAGTCTCCCTCCACGTTCTAAGTAAAAATGATCCCTCCTACCTCACTGAGAAAATCTATGCTAGCCTAATCCATTCCATGCCTCGATCCCTACTACATCATCTTTTATTCTGGTCTTTTCCTCTAGTCTCTCATGAAGAGGCACTTGGTCCTCTTTGCAGGGCTAACCCATTTATCCTCGATCCCATTCCTTTCTACTTGCCCCACTTCCAGTCTGCAGCACCCCCATCAACTATGGCCTCTCACATTTTCAATCTCCTTGTCCCCAACTCCATGCTGACACATACTCAGGTCCACCCTATCTATAAAAACCTTCACTGGATGCTCCCAAGCCCTACAACCACCACGCTATGTAGCTCTTCCCTGGGGCTGCCAAGTTCCTACAAAGAACTGTCCTTACTAAATTGCCTCCTCCCTGCTGAAGCTCTTGCAATCTAGCTTAGCAGCCTGCCCATGCATTCTTTGATGAAGCTTGCCCCTGTGCCTTTATAGAGGCTGCCTGACATGGTCTTCCTCTTGCCCTCTGCCTCCATCTCTCCTTAAATTAGCTTTTATACACTGACTTTTCTGTTGACGAAGAACTGAAGCTTCCCCACTTTGGTTTTCGTACCCTATATACGCATGGTGTAGGCATTAATAAATGGTTTCAAGTTAAATTGCTGTATTTGGTTGTTTTTCTTTTTTGCCACTCAGTGAAAAGCAGTTATTCATACTACAATGTTCTGTTACAAGAACACTTCAGCCCAGGATTCTCTGGTGGCCGTCACTGATGTCAGAGGCTGGTGACTACCACAATAGCTCACACAAGACTTCTGTGAGACTGGATCAAGGCAGACGTCAGAATGAGCCTCTTCTTGACTCTGCATTTACTTTAACCATCCATATGACAAGGTATTTAATACAGCTGCACTGACTTCACTGAGAAGATGTGGGCCACCAAAGGAAGCTCACTCCAGTTCCCCTTCATGAGGACAGGACATCTTATTCAAACTCAGAGTAGGGATTATTTCACTCTTTGTATTTTTATCTTGGCAATTAATAAATGCTTCCTGCGTGACTACTTGACCTAACATGCATTTCTCCCAGCACCAAGCATAAGATTCTAGACAAGAAATGTTTAATGAATTTGGTGAATTGAACAATGTTCAGAGCTGCCCCAAAGCTTCCAATACTTCTCAACGGAAGGCCATAACTAAGCCCCCTTTAAGCCACAGATGTTTCCAGGCCTAGACCCAACCTGTCTCTTTGTGTGAATGGCTCCCTCTGTTACAGCACCATCCCAACTTATCCCTATCTTCTTTACCCCTACACTGGACTCCTCAGGCAGACAACAATCTTTCTCCTTGACATCCCCTTCCACAGAACTTGCAGCTTCAGTCTGAGATGTCCTTCATTCCACTTCCACCACTTGGGTTCCTTCCTCTCCGAAAAGCTTGTTTTCCATCCCTTCTTATAATCATAGAAAGTCGGAGCTGGATGAGTACTTAGAGATCAGCTGGCTCACACTCCTGCTACAAATAAGGAAACTCGATTCCAGTGTGAGCCAGACTTGTAAATGGTGAGCCAACAGCAGGGCTGGATCATGAAGCCTCCCAATTACTTACAGTGTTTGTTTTTTCAGATGATGATAATGATGATGATGATGATGATAAAGAACATTTATGTAGTGTTTACTATCTGTCATGCCCTGTGCTAAATGCTTTACAAACATTATCTTATTTGATTCTCCTAACAAGCCTGGCAGGTAGGTGCTATTATTATCCTCATTTTACAGATAAGGACACCGAGGCAGATAGAGGTGAAGTGACTTGCCCAGGGTCAACCAGCTGCTATGTGTGTGTGGGGTCCTCCTCCCCACCCCCACCCCCCAAGCCTGTCACTTAAAGTCCCATTGCACAGAGTCCTATTGATCTATTCACAGAGCAGAGGAGTAGGAAAAGAGATAAAAGGGCAAGGTGGAGGGAAAAGGGGGAACAAAGAGTTTGGTTCCAATAACTGCAGACTTTCTAGTTCACAAATGAGGCTGATGCACTGACAGTTACCTGAGCCTGTTTCTGCATTTCCCCTTTGAGATCGTCAAAATAGGTGGTTTCTCCTTCATCATATTCGTTATCAAATAATTCTTTCAATTTCCGCTTTTTCTCCAGACGCTTTTTCTTTGCATCTTCCTCTACCTTGGGCACTTCTTCCTCTTTAACTTCCTCCTCTACACTTTCAACCTGGAAAAAAGGAAAAAAACAAGCCTCAATTCCAAAAGAAAAAAAAAGGTTTTAGGATTGTTTTCATCTTAAATCAGATTATGGGGTTTTACAACCACACAATTCACATAGATGAGAGTTGAAAAAACCCAGAAGTGAAAAGTCAAAGCTGAACCTGTGCCTTCTCCAAATCTCCAAAAACTAATGCAGAGGGACATCTGTGTCCTGCATTAGACCACAGCTTCCTGGCACATGGAACAGAACAGCTTCTGACCTACTTTCTTTCAAGAACATGAGTTAACCACTACTTACCTGAACCTTGAATTCGTCATTGCTGCTTCTTTCTACCTTTTTCCTTAAGCATAGTATTTGCACCTCACCCCTCAACCTCTGCTTCTTGAGATTCAACAAATGCCTCTTTCCTTCTCCTTTTCCACCACATTCCCCTGCCCTGATTCTCCCCTGGTTTCCAATTTTACAATGCTAAAGGTTTTAATTTTAAAGCCTTGAGAACTTCTCACATAAGCTGCTTTCTTGAAACAAGAAATCAATCTTTGCACAAAATAGCTCTTATAATCAAAGTCTGATTTCTAAAATCTAAAGGAAATTAATACAGATTTCTAAGATTAAAATCTGTTCACCAAAAGATAAAATGGTCAAGGGATGCAAATAAACAGCTCTCAAAAGAAACATCAATTATCAACGGCTATCTTTAAAAAGGGCTTAAAATCACTAGTAACTAGAGAAATACAAAAAGGATATGGTACAGCAAGTAAGAGAAGTAGAGGAAAAATTGGGACAAGAAATGAGGGTGACACAAGAAAATCATGAAAAACAAGTCAATGACTTGCTAAAGGAGACCCAAAAAATTACTGAAGAAAATAACGCCTTAAAGAATAGACTAACCCAATTGTCAAAAGAGCTCCAAAAAGTCAATGAGGAGAAGAATGCCTTGAAAGGCAGAATTAGCCAAATGGAAAAGGAGGTCCAAAAGACCACTGAAGAAAATGCTACCTTAAAAATTAGATTGTGGAAAGTAGTAAAGAAATCAAGATTATAAAACAGAACCAAAAAAATGAAAAAATGGAAGACAATGTGAAATATCTCATTGGAAAAACCATTGACTTGGAAAATAGATCCAGGAGAGAGAATTTAAAAAGTATTGGACTACCTGAAAGCCATGATCAAAAAAAGAGCCTAGACATCATCTTTCAAGAAGTTATCAAGGAGAACTGCCCTGATATTCTAGAATCAGAGGGTAAAATAGAAATTGAAAGACTATACTGATTGCCTCCTGAAAAAGATCCCAAAAAGAAAACTCCTAGGAATATTGTTGCCAAATTCCAGA
>CM053624.1:47355931-47366985 GCA_028646595.1 Phalanger gymnotis | reverse complement strand
AACAGAAAATTTTACTTTCAAATACAAGAATCAAGAAAAGCATGAAAAGGTAAACAAGAAAGAGAATTCATATGAGTCTTACTAAAGTTGAACTGTTATGTTTACATTCCTACATGGAAAGATGATGATATGTGTAATTCATGATACCTTTCTCAGTATTAGGGGAGTTGAAGGGAATATAGACAGAGGGCATAGGATGAGTTGAATATGAAAGGATGACATCTAGAAAAATGAAATAAATTTAAGGGGTGAGAGAGGAATATATTGAGAGAGGGAGAAAGGGAGAGATAGAATGGGGTAAATTATCTCACATAAAAGTGGCAAGAAAAATCAGTTCTGTTGGGAGGGAAGAGGGGGCAGTTGAGGGGGAATAAGTGAATCTTGCTCTCATCGGATTCAACTTGAGAAGGGAAAAACATACACACTCAATTGGGTATCTTACTCCACAAGAAAGTAAGGAGAAGGAGATAAAAAAAGGGGAGATGATAGAAGGGAAGGCAGAGGGGGGAGGAGGTAATTAAAAGCAAACACTTTGGAAAGGGACAGGGTCAAGGGAGAAAACTGAATAAAGGGGGACAGGATAGGATGGAAGGAAACATAGCCTTTCACAACATGAGCATTGTGGAAGTGATTTATGTAATGATACATGTTTGATTTATGTTGAATTGCTTGCCTTCCTAGGATGGGTGGGTGGGAAGGGAAGAGGGGAGAGAATTTGGAACTCAACGTTTTAAAAGCAGATGCTTAAAAAGTTGGGTGTTTTTTTTTGCATACAGCTGGGAAACAAGTTATATAGGGAATGGGGCATAGAAATCTATCCTGCCCTACAAGAAAGTAAGGATGGGGGGGATTGGGATAAAAGAGGGGGTGCTGACTGGGGAAGGAGGCAATCAGAATATATACCGTCTTGGAATGGGGGAGAGGGGAGAAATGGGGAGAAAATTTGTAACCCAAAATCTTGTGGAAATCAATGTTGAAAACTAAAATATTAAATAAAACCTTAAAAATAAAAAAAAAAGAAATTTACATCTCACTTAAGATTATTTCCCCCCCTCCTGAGAAGTCCCCTGGAAACAGTATCCTGGGAGTCCCAAGAGCCATGGTTAAGAAGCAAGTGACCCCTCCCCAAACAAGGGGTCAGTCGCCCTTTGCCTGAATACTTCCTCCCAGCACAGGCAGCACAATCCATTTTTTAGGATCTCTAATTGTTACAAAGTTTCTCCTTAAACTGAGCCAAAAAGTGCTTCCCTGTAACTTCCACCCACATAATAGCTCTTCTAATAACTGGACAATTATCACCTCAATCTTCAGTCTTCTCTAAACTATTTCTAATTACTTCAACTAGTTCTCCTCATGTGATATGGCTTCCAGGCCCTACATCTTCCTGGTCACTCTCTCTGGGCATGCACCAGCTTTAGCATGGAAGGAAGAACTGAATCTAACACTCCAGACCTGGCATGTTTGACTTCCACAGAACAGAGGGCAAGCAGTCACAGATTTCATTCAGGAATTGCAGCAGTTTAGGCAAAAGCTATAATAGTTTTCTGGCAGACATAACACACTGACATTTCAAGCTTGCAGTCAAATAAAAAAATCCTGAGGTCTAGCTACAGACCCTGTAGGCTAAAGTTATGTATTTGCCTTTCTTAATGACAGGATTCTACATTCAGAATCCTGGACTTTCAAAACTAGAAAAGGCCTTAGAAATCAACTAGTCTCATACCTTCATTTTTATAGATGAGAAAATGAAGACCTTGATCTTATTAAATTTCATTTTATTAAATGTGATTCATAATTCCAGGCTATCAAGATTTTTAATGCCCTCTCTGCCAATATATTAACATCCATAAATTTGTTAAACATAACATCTGTGTTTCTTCTCTAAATTACTGATAAAAATGTTAAATGAAGAGGGGTTAAGGACAGTCTCAAGGCATTCCACTGGCCATCTATAAGCAGACTAATCTATTAATCAGTCTCTAAAAGAAAGGAGCAAAGACAGGCTAAAGGACACTCAACTTTGTGGCCGCTTCCGGTGCAACTTTGTATGATCCCCTTCAAGTGAAGGAAAAAACCTCAAAAATTCTTAGTTATGGAGGTAACAGCAACCAACATGAATGTTCAAATGACTCCTGCTTCAACCTCCATTTTCTCAGTAAACAGGGGAAGGTCCAATGCCTCCCCATCTCTCTAAAACCTAACCCATCCTCTCCCTCAGCCACAGAGATGGTCAGTAAATTTTCCTTCTACCTGAGGCGTTTGTGTGCTAGGAAGAGCGCCACATCTGAAAGGTGGTGAAAACGTACCTCCTCCTCTTCCTCTTCCTCCTTTAGCTCAGCTGATTTTCCCTTGTGTACATCCCCAGTCTCTAGGTCTTCAAAGTCACCATAGAGCTCTTCTGTAAAAAAAGTATCATCGAAAGACAACTGTGAAACCCACAATTCCACATACTTCAGACTGAGTCCCCTGATACTTTTAAGATTCACTATAGGGAAACAGGAGCCCCTTTTCTTCTTTGATTTGACAGAGTTCTGTATTCTTTGTCTTATTTCAACAAATGCAAGTCACCATCTGTTAAGCACCTACCACGAACAAGGAAGACAAAAATACATCACTCCTTCTCCTCAAAGAGTTTACATTTATTTGACAGGAGAAATAGAACCCGCACAAAGATAAAGCAATTCACAGCAAATGGGGGAGGGGGAGGGCATGGCTGGGAAGAGATGAACATTGCCAACTACAGCAGGGATCCCTGTTTTTTGTGTGTTATGGTCCCTTCTAGAGTCTGGTGAAGCCTATGGACCCCTTCGGAATAATGTTTTTTTAATGCATGAAATAAAACACAGGGGATACAAAGAAAACTCAATTATAGTGAAATAGATTATCAAAAAATTTTTTAAATGTTCAGGTACTAACTCCACATTAAGAACACTTACACTAAGAGGTGTAAGGAAAGATTTACAGAGAAAAAGGAAAGAGTACATAGGGAAGAAGTCAATAGTTTTGAGAGGTGGCAAGGGGTAAAGGAGAAGGCCTGAAAAAATGCCACCAGCTTTGCCAGCAAGAAATCACCAGCAACCTTTGAGACAGTATTCCTAATCAGGTGAAGGGGTCATCAGAAGCCAGACGCTAAAAGGTGAACAGGTGGAGAAGAAGGAAACACAGTGTATCTATCAGGGATGTCAAATGCAAGCAGAAATGTGGGCCACTTAACCATACCTAAGGATCCTTGCAGGCCAAAAACTGGCTTAGTTTTAAAAAGATTATCTGTATTTTATTGTCATTTTAGTTATTCTGTTAAATATTTCCCAATTGTAATCTGGTTTGGTGGTTGTACCTGGGAGCATTGTGGGCCACCTGTGTTTGACCCTTTGGTACAGATGATACTTTTTAGGACTTTTTTTTGGCAGTGAAAGAGAAAACAAGATATTTCTAGGACAAACTGAGAAGCTGGAAGGTTTAAGGCTGGGAAGAAGCTAGTAGACAGAGACATAAAAAAGGTAAAGTTGTACATATATGTGAGAGGGAAAGAGAAAGACAGTGAGGGGAAAAAATATGATGGAAGGGAATGAAGAGATACTTTGGTTATTTGTTACAAGGGTCCTTCCCCCCCGCCCCCAATGGGAGAGATGAGAGTAGGAATAGGGTTGCCCCCTCTAAAAAAAGGAAAAAAGGTCACCAAGACATTCTTTTAAAATGCATAAACCAGAAGGCTAGAAAGGAATCATGGACAGGCGGTGTAGCTTTGCAAGTTAAATGTTCAACTTAAAATATACTTAAAAGAAAAGCAAGCTTTATGTACTATTCAGTTTCACATTCAATCCTTTTTTCTGTTTTACTGTGTGTATGGAAGTGCTCATTTTATTTGGTGTTTTATGTTCAGATTTTTTTTTTAAGCTACTGCACTAGCTCAGAATGACAGAAGGGATAAATTCCCAGAGGAAACAAGGAGACACGAGAACAAAGCATAAGTCATCTGGCTGACCTTGGCGAGAAGGGATCTTCCTCAGACACAGGAGCAAGAGGAAAGGATAGAGACAGAGAAGGGTTCTGAAGCTGTGCAAAAAAAAGCTTACGAATGGCATCAATTTTCTCAAACATTAAGAGAAGTCATCTAAAGCAAGACTGGAGTGGAGTGAGGGGGATGAGGAAAGAGGTTTGATATATATTGATACCTAAAGGATTGTTAGTTAATCAGGGAAGAATCAAATGATTACAGCATAGTAAGAGCCCACTGACTTTAGAGATCATCAATTTCTACAAGACCAGACACAACAGTCACCTGACTGCCTTTAGCATTGCTGCAGGGGCAGAGAGGGCAGAAGGCAGGTGGTAATTCAAGGCTGAAGATTGGCAGGGCACAAATGGTGGAAGAACAAGAGTCAGGGGATTCAAGGGTGGCAAACAGTACAGAGCTGAACCAGCTAACTAAAGGGCTGCCACTGTTTCAGGTCCTTATCATCTCTCACCTAGACCACTGCAATAGCCTCCTCATTGGGCTCTCTGCCTCAAGTTTCTCCCCATTCCAATCCATCCTTCATGATGCCAACAAAGGGATATTCCTAAAGTGCAGGGTGGACCATGTCACACACATACTACCTCTTAACTACAACAACTCAATTACCCTTGGGATCAAATATAAATTCCTTTGCTTAGCATTATTTGATGTTATTTATATTTATATTATCTTAATATTTTTATATTATTTAATGACCCTTCCTGACTTCCCAGTATATTTACACCTTATTTTCCTTTTCCTCTACACTCTGCTGTCCCATTACAGGCTACTTGCTTTGTGTTTCCCCTCTCTCGGCCTTTGCCCTGGCTGTCCTCCAGGCCAGGAGTGCTATCCCTCCTCACTTCTGCCTCTTGGAATCCTGAACTTCTTTCAAAACTTGGCTTAAGTGCCCTCTGAAAGTGGCCTTTCCCACACCAACCCCGCCCCCCCATCCCATCCCTTAGCTGCTATTGCAAAGGTTCTGAATGTTTTTGTGTCATGGACCTCTTTTGATTATGGAAATCTTTTCCAAATAATGCTTTTAAATGCACAAAATAGGATTACGAAGGAACAATAACAATGAAATACAGCTATCAAAAAATGTTTAAGTTCACAGGCCCAGGTTAAGAACTGATGCCAAAGCTTTCCTCTCCAAGATTGTCCTGTATTTGACTGAATACATCTGCAGTCTATGCATACATGTTGTTTCCTGCATTAGAACGTAAACTTCAAGTAAGCAGGGAATGGTCCCTTCTCAACTCTGTGTCTTCGGGGCTTAGCCCAGTACAGGAGCTCAATATATGCTAGGATGACTGATGAATGAAAGAGCCTGGTCACTGGGGTCAGACCTCATTAGAGGCATTGACAAGTGTAAAGTTAACGGAATATAAGACCTTCCCCATCCATTAATAGACTTGTGTGTCCCCATTTTTCCTGGAACGGGGGCCGTGTTCCTAGGTCTAAAGGTAAGCAGGTATTTCAATCATGGATGTCTTGCTGCTTTGAGCTCTGGCCAGCTCACAGCTGTGATACATCCTGAGTTATGTAGGGCCCACTGAGGGAAGAACTTGCCTAAGGGAAAGCTTACTTGCAGGAAGGCTTTCACATCTTTTGGTACTAGGCTAATTAGGCATTGAGTCACAAAAGTTGTGATCCCTTCTGGCTCTGAGTCTATTAGCCAAAAGTGTGTATATATACGTTTTGAGGTGGGATTTTGCTTTGGGGGCTCACTCGTGGGAAGAACGTTCATGTGATTTGGCCAGATGAGACTCTGGGTAGCTGTTACTAAAGAGTCCCCTGGCTTTGTGAACCCAGATGTTGGTGTTCCCTGTCTGGTGACTATGTATCTATTACTTTGTTCAGCCAGTTGGAGCCCAGTTGTGTTGATCTCTCTGCTAATTTCTCTGCTTGTATTTTCTCCACGTTCAAGATGCTGAGTTTTCCCTTGAACTAGTGAATGATTTATTTTATGTTTAATTAAAGTAAGATTGTTGACCCCTTTAAAGTTGCCTTTCCTTTAAAAAAGCAAATCAAAGAACCTGTTCTAGCAGGTCATCCTAGGTGTGCTAGGGTGCTTGCTAATACAAGTAACTTCAGACTGTCAATGATTTAAAATACAATACAGAAGCAGTTTTTCAAAGTCACTGACTTTTCAAGTGAGATAACATAAGGGGCATGAAAGCATTTTCTAGATGTCAATGCAACAAACAGAAGTAGGTATTTGCTAAATATCTGGCTGCTAACTTACCATCATCATCCAAAAGTTTCTGTGCATCTTTATCTGCTTCCCATTTTCCAGTCACGAAGCAATCTCGAATATTGTTCATCACCTCACATTGAAAAAGCAACAACAAAAAAAACTGTTTAGATCATGGGCACCAAACTCTTCACATAAACTTTCTAGCTACCAAACAGCAATATGGTTTACATCGGCCTCTGGCTCTTACTTTCCCAAGCAATCTGTCATCTACTCTCTTTTGTGCTAAAGGCTAAGCTTCTCTTTGATGTCTGCCTCAAGCACAGAGCTCAATATGGAGCCCATGAGCCTAGGCAGCAAGGAGGGAAGAGGCTAGCCCACTCAACAGAGGAAACTGAGGCAGAGGGATATTAAGTGACTTACTCAAGCTGGAATCAAGAGTATGGTAATGCTACCAGTCTCACTACTTGTCCAAGATCACACAGTCAAACAGACAACACAAAGAAAGGTATCCTTGCTACATTTCAAATTCCAATCATTAGGAGCTTGATAATAAATTTTGAAACTTTTCCCCCCACATTTTTCCTATTCTCATTTAATTTCAACAAAATAAAATTTCTGCAAAGACATTTTTCACAGCCTGGCCCAATATTCCTCGAAGCCAGGGGCTCTTAACTTCTTCTATTTGTCCCAGACACTCTACCCCCAGAACAATGTGATAAAGACATTGCACTCTTCTTTAGAATGTTTTTAAATACATTAAAAAAAACCCCACAAAATTACAATGGAAACCAATCACAGTGAAACAGAATTACAGGGAAAAATTTTTTTAAGTCATGAATATAAACTCTTACTCTAAACAAAATACTCCCATAAACCTTATTAGGTCCAGCTGCACCTCAGAAACTAGCTCATTTTTTTTACAGTTGATTGAAGACCCACCTCAAGCCCAAGTAATTAGGTTCCCCCTTAATTAGCCTGTGATTTTGTCCCTTTCCTTCCAGCTCAGTCCTCTACAAACTAGGTGCTCCTTAACTTCCCTATTGGATACCACATAGATTGAATTTCCTACCTCTAAACCCTAATATTCCTGTAACTTGTTCTACAACAAGATTCCAATAATAACCAGCTCGATCCTCAGCTGTTTGCCTGTCCTGTCCACTCCTGGAGAAAATCACTGACTTGGTTTGGAATCTACATCTCACTGATCCTTTCTCCCATGGATTCTTTCACCTCCAAGTTCTAGGCCAACCTTCACACTTCTCTCTCTAGTTCTCCAAAATAACCATATGCTGCTCACTTTCCCATGTTCAAGCCACCTAGTCTGTTTAATCCTTTGGATATGTCTGAATTCCTGGTTAAGCTGTCCCTGATTGAGAACCCAATGCCACCAAGCCCAGGTTCTAACCACAATTATTACACTTTGCTTAATTGAAGAACTTAATAATAGGGAATAATAATAATTAATTTAAGATTAATAACAGGGAAAAGAGCACGCTAACCTGAGCCTAAGCTGTTATTCCCAACAATGAGAGGATATAGGGGAGTAGGAGAGAAAACTTAATTGCAAAGGTCCCTTCTAACTCTAATATTTTATGGAGCAATTCCATGTGTAATCAAAAAATGGAAAAATGAAATGGTGTCAAATGTATATTTTTCACATAGCTATGGCTTCCACTAACATGGACCACAACTCTTTACAGTTTGGCAGAGGTTTCTGAGAGTTACCTTAAATAATTCACCACTGCAATGCCAGACTGGGGGTAAGCCTCCCTAAAAGAGTTAGGCTGACCCTTGTAAAACTGACATCCAATAAATATGAATGAGGTATCTCAAGACACACCTCCAAAAGGTTAGGAATCAGAATCAGTGACCTTAAAGCGAATTCTTGGCACTCCCCAAAAAGTTAACAAAACTTTTCCCCTGTATGGATGAGTGATATGTCCATAGACACAATGGTTTGAGCTACAACAATATTATACTCAATATTCAATGAACCCTCTACAGACATGAAGGATCCATGCTCAACTAAGCAGGGCGTAAACCAATCAATTTCCAGGAAAAGTACAGAGGTCTGTCTGCATTCCTACACGCCTTACCTCCTCTAAATCCCAATCTTGCGGTGATTCCACAGGAAACTTGGAACAGTCCAAAGAGTCAGCCTTGCGCTTGGATTCTTTGTCTGGTCGGCTGACACGGAACAAGCCTCCAAGCTCTTCATTCTCAAAACCTTCTTCATCATCATCATCCTCGGCCACTAAATGAAACACCAATGGGGAAAGGTATGAAGAGCACTATAACTCCACAGTGACCACCTTCAAGGGCAAGAACTTACCAGAAAACTAAGACAAAAGTGGAAAACCCAGAAACTCTGAGTTCTAATTTTGTCTGGGCCTTTTCAGCCCTAAGATACAAGCCAAGTCACTCATTTTCTCCTTATTTCAAAACTAACATCTGGAAAATGCTATTTCACATTGCTAAAAATAATTCTTTTATGAGTTGATTACAAAATACTTTAAAAAAAAAAACAACACGGCTTTCCCTCTCCCCTTCTTTTCTATTCTGTTCTTAGTGTGTGTGGCAAGTGAAATGGCTCTTCTGAAATGTAGGTGTTATGAAAACAAAAGACAGCAATCATTTTTAGCCCATTTATCAAATATGAAATACTTGAAAAAAGATCATGAAGTCAGTAATTTACCCAGTAGTTAGTATCTATGGTTATGAACCACCCCTCCCCAAAACAAAACTCCAAGCCTCCTTTCTCATCACTACTTTGGGAAGCCAACATGCTATTAAGCTAACAGACTGCTGGCTTTTTGACATACCTGGTTTTTTGACATACCTGTCCCATAAATAAGTTTTCGAAGGTTGGGAGTTGCCTGTTGTTGCCTCAAAAAGGCCTCAGCGGCCTTTCTGGAAAGATCTTCCTTCCACTTGAGAGCACCTAGAAGCACAAACAACACGACTGTCAATGTCTTTTCAGCCTCTGAGTCTCCAAGCTTGTTTGATCACCTTTTCATCCTTAACAAGGCCAGCAAAAGCCAGTTCTCATTGTTCTCATTTGGTTAGATGAGACAAGGAAGCCGAGTGTCAAGAACTTCTTGAACATACCTGTGGTTTCTGTGGAAAAGTCAATCTCCTCATTATATTCCTCCTCTTCTTTCAACAAATCTTCCACCTCAAGACTCTCATCTTTTAAGTCCCCGGACTCCACCTGGTGAACACCCTTGCCTTTGCGATGCTGGAGCTTCGGGAGCCTTTTCTTAGCGTCTTGTTCTGTTCCTGAACCTTCTTCCAGTGAATCAAGAGAAGCCTCTTCTTCAGATTCTGCATCTGACGCAAATGCCTCTTCAGCTGTACAGTGACCGGAGTCTGTAGTGGTGAGGGCTGTTTTCATCACTAAAGCCTTTTCTAGACTCTGATTATTTTGGGACTTTCCTGGGACAACTTTATCAGCAGCTTCTCTCACAGCCTTTGACTTTGAGATTTCCTCATCACTCTCCACTTCTTCAGATGACTCCTCTTCCTGACTGCTTTCATCAGCTTCATCGGATTCCCCTTCCTCACCTGCGCTCCTCTCAAGGTCATCATCACTATCAGCAAAAGCAGGCAGATCCATCTGGACATCTTCTTCCATCTCCTCTAGTTTGGGACGTTTGATTCTCCTAATGCTCTGTTCTTTATTGGGAAATTCATCATCAGATTCCTCCTCATTTGCTTCATCATCACTAGAATCATTTCCCACTGTTTTCTCCTCAGGCATTTCTTCATCTTCACCGCCATCATCATCACCATCACTATCTTCATCCTCGTTTTCCTCACCCCCAAAGATTGCTTTCCTGCGAACTCGTCCAGTCTCAGGGTCTATTTGTCTCTCCTCTTTTGGCATCTGAAACCTGTATTCCCAAGTAAGTATACAGCAACTTATTTGCACAGAACTAGTTAGATAGGAACTGTTAACACTTTCCATGAACATGCACAAACAGTACTACTGAGAGTCCATTATGCATCACTTTCTACATAAAAATGATTTATGCTCAGTTTAAGACCAATAAGCTTGTACTTAGCTAGTAACTTCCACAATCATAATAAACTCTGAACCCTTCATGAAATAGTCTCCCAAGAAACACAATAGTTCCTCATATCTAAAACATACAGAGAACTGAGCCAAATTTATAGGAATACAAGACATTCCCCAATTGAGAAATGGTCAAAGAATATAAACAGGTAGTTTTCAGAGAAAGAAATTAAAGATATCTATAGGTATATGAAAAAATGCTCTAAATCACTACTGATTAGAGAAATGCAAACCAAAACAACTCTTAGGTACAACATCTCTCCTGTGAGATTGGCTAACATGACAAAATAGGAAAATGATAAATGGTAGAAAAGATGAGGGAAAATTGGAATATTGTTTCATTGTTGGTGGAGTTGTGAACTGATCCAGCCATTCTGGAGAACAATTTGGAACTATGCCCAAAGGGCTACACAAATGTGCATACCCTTTGTCCCAGCAACACCACTTTTAGGGCAGTATCCCAAAGAGATCACACAAGTGGGAAATGGACCAGTATGTACAAAAATATTTACAGCAGCTCTTTGTGGTGGCAAAGAATTGGAAATCAAGGGGATGTCCATCCATTGGGGAATGGCTAAACTGTGGTATATGAATGTAATGGAATACTACTGTGCTATAAGAAATGAGGAGCAGGCAGACTTCATTACAACCTAGAAAGACTTTTATGAACTGATACTCAGTGATGGGAGCAGAACCAGGAGACCTTTATACGTGATTACAGACACATGGTATCTGTAATGACTAACTTTAGTAGACTTGGCTCCTCTCATCAACACAGGGTT
>CM053624.1:47308844-47355831 GCA_028646595.1 Phalanger gymnotis | reverse complement strand
AGCCAGCTCCAAAAGACTCATGACTGAAAAAGCTATGCACATCCAGAGAAAGAATTATGGGCTCTGAATGCAGATTGAGGCAAACTATTTGCTCTTTTTTCCCCCTTCTTTGTTGGTTTTGTTTCTTCTTTCTCATGATTCATTCCATTGGTTATAATTCTTCTTTACACCTGGATTATTATGTAAATAAGTTCAACATGAAGGTATATGTAGAACCCACATTGGATTACATGCCGGGGGAAGGGGGAAGGGGGAAGAGAGGGAGGGAGAGAAAAACTGGAACCCCAAAACTTGTTGAGATGAGCGTTGTAAACTAAAATAAAAAATAAATTTATAATTAAAAAAAAAACCACAATAGTTGAAATCCATAGGACAGGGATGGGGATAGGAGATAGGACTGGGCCTGGACCTGGGACTTTATTCATAGAGGGAACTCCTGAATGAAGAAACTTACTCTACCAATGCCAGTGGGCATATTCTCCAAAAGTAAGAGTATCAGAGCAGGGGTTCTAAATGTTTTCTGTGTCATGGACCTCTTTGAGAAATTGGTGAAGCATATGGGCTCCTCAGAATAACGTGTTTAAATACAAAGAATAAAATACATAGGATTACAAACTAAATTAATCATAGTGAAATACAGCTTATAAAAATATTAACAACAAAAAAACAAGTTCATAGCTCTTGTTCAGAACCTGTCTAGCACTGCCCAGCCCCCTAAGACTTAAAGTCACTTGCAGCATGCAGTACGGTGGGTATATAGAGACAGGACCTGAACCCTAGATTTTGGATCCAAGGCCACAGTGAATCTCTATGTTAAAATTCACATGGGAAATATTGCTACACCACCAACTAATTATCATAGAACTATGAGGTCAGAAAGTTTATGGGATTGTGCAACGGTTCAATCAGAACTTTTACATTTATTTTGGCCACAAGAAGAATACGTCTCCTAAAGAAACAGAAGGAAAGCTTACCCTTGGTTTTCTACTTCCTCTAAACCTAAGGGTTTGGAATCTGAGAAAAGTGACACTTTACTTGAAGCCATTTTGGCATCAATGGTAGAATGTGTGGAAATGAGGCTCTGGACCAGCTCATGAGTTGGCCTCAACTCCTCCTGTTAATAAAACCAAGAAGAGAAGACTGTTATTAAAAAAAAAAAGTGTATGTGATCACAAAGAAAAATTTATTGGTTTAAAAGAACTTTTAAAATTACATGAGAAATGACTGAATCACAAGAAGCTTCTTGTCCAAAGAATACTATATAACCTAATTTACCCCCTCCTCCCCAAACTTCAATCCTAAGCTAGGATAAAAAAAAATGGAATGACAGCAAAAAAGAACTTTTACCCCCAAAAAAACTATAAAGAAAGTTTAACAAAGGAGGATCAATAGCCAAAAAGACAATTCCATCTTGAGATTGTGGACAAAAAAGATAAATATGAAATTCCTTTAAAAAACCCCTTTTTAAAAATTTGTTTTATTTGCTTTAAAATGGCATCTGAAAGAATGAGGAAAAACTCAAAGCAAAAAAGTCCTCCCTTACCTCTTCACCCTGAAAAGCATGGCTGCCCCCAAGATCAACATAAACTGCATCTTTATCATACAACACACCACCAACTCCGGAAAGTGGTGCATAAACCAACTTCTCTTTCTCATTTAAACCTCGCTTTTTTTGGTGGTCTGGAAGAGCACAAGGGTCTGGCAAAAAACTGACATCACTCACATTAAAATCTCCTACACCTAGGATACAAAGCAATAGCAAAGACATCAGCATTTACACAAAAGGTAATCAATCTACTGGAAAACTATATTATACACTCAAAACCCAAGCACTTAAAAAAAAAAATCAAGCAGATAAAGAATTGTAATACCACCAGAAAAAAAAAATCCCCTTAATACTAGATACTGTACTTTTCTAGGTAGGTACAGAAGAAAAAGTTTCATTGAATTAATGTTTTTCTTAAAACATCAGAAAGACTATTCTAATTCAACAAATGTTTTTAAGCACCTATTATGTTTTAGGGTATTTATTTATCACTGTCTTCAGTTTTCCTAAGAAATTACTTTGCCACAAAGTGTTCTCAAAGTAATACTGCAATAGAGCAAGACAAGCTACCTGGCATATGAATTTGACATTTATTTTTCAGGTATGCTCCTCTTAAATAACCATAAATAGACACCTTTCTGTCACACTTAATATTCATTCGAATATCTTCTGGATTTGTCAAATCTTCCATCCTGAGAGGGAAAAAAAGTAAGATTAGGATGCCTCTCCTGAGTGTAGTGGTGTTACAGGAAGAGTACAAAATTTCGTTATCACAAGACCTGAAACCTAGTTCTCCTATTTACTACCATGGGCTAATCAACTTCTCTACAGTCTGCAGTGTCTTTCTCTGCAAAAGGAAGAGGGGAGATTACATTCTCCAAGGTCTCATTCGACTCCAAATTCTGTGGTGCTCTCTGCTTTCAAGCCTCGTGGTTCTAAGAGGTCAATGATGACACCACCTTTCACCAATTGATTCCTCTACACGCTGGAAACTAGAGGCAAAATGCTTTTAGACAGCAAGAGGAAATGAAAATGAACTCCTGCTAGTTATGATCCCACAGTTCCATTTCTCATTTTCCTTACCCCCAAAGATTTCAGAGATCAGTGCGCACAGAACATCTGGATAGCTAGGTGGCACAGTGGATAGAGAGCTGGACTTTATGGTCAGGAAGATCTGAATTCAAATCCAGCCTCAGACACCTTCTAGCTATATGACCCTGGGCAAGTCACTGAACCTCTCTAAGCCTGTTTTCTCATTTAGAATATGGGAATAACAGCACTGGGCTTGTTGTAAAGATCAAATGAGCTAACAATGGAAAGTACTTTTTAAACCTTAAAGAACTCTATGCATAAACATTAGCTAGCTATTATCTTTTATCACAGTCTGGCTCTAACCAATCTCCCTTTAAAATATACTGTTTACCAAAGCCAGTTGTCACTCCTGCTTTCTGACAAAATAAATTAAATTAAAAGTACCTTTACCTGTCTGCTAGGATATAAGGATGAGAGGTTTGCCATGTGAGAGGCCGAAACTTCATAACTGTGATAAAACGCCCCAGGTTGTGAATTTCCTGATTTTGATATTCACCATGGACCATCCCAGAGAGGTAGAAGAGCTTGGCACCCTACAGGGGTAAAAACCAAAGGCAAGATGGTACTTCACTCTTCTCCAGATTGCTAAAATGAGAGCATCAGAAGTAACTCTTTAGGCCCCAGCTTACTCATCTACAAAATGAGGATGGACTAAATGATTTCAAAGGTCCCTTCCAGCACTACAGCCTGCTTTCCTTCAAAAGAATAATAACAGATTAGAGTCAAAATAGTCAGTCAATAAACATTTAATGGCCTATTTTGTGCCAGACACTATGCTAAGATTTCAGAAGCCACCTAGTCTAGTTCCCTCATTTTACAAGGAAGAGTCCTAAAGCCTAGGGAAGCTAGAAAGAACAAGTGTCAAGGCGCTTAAAGAGATATGGAAATTGGTGTCAAATTTTAACTCTGATACCTACTGGATAGACTTCTGTCCAAAATCTGTGTTTTAATCTCTTCTTGGTCTTCTTTAGCTGCTTGTTATTCTTGAAGGTGTCGAGGTGTGTGAGGATACCCATGATTTTAGGGAATCCATGTACTTGGCAGATGTTTAGAAATTCAAATGTTTCCATTTCGAACCCAAAGCTGGCATCAATAAGCATCAGAACCTGAAAGAGCAAACTGCAGTCAATTACCTTGGAATTCATCAACCAATAAGGGAATTGAGCCTCTGAGTCAAGTTTCTCTTTAGACAATCACACTGACAAGGAAAACAATCTTTGGTTCTACTCTCAAAGGACCTCAGTATCCACCAAGAGTCATAATCTTCCAGTTCAAGAATCTAATGCATTAGAAAAAAATAAATAAAAACAGAACATTCTCATGATTCTTTACTTCTAAGAAAAGTAATTCTTTCATAAAGTACCTTTAGATCTAAAAATATAAACTATAGGTCTCTGAGTAGTCATCCTTCCATTCAACCTAGAATGGCAATTAAAAAATACTAATAGAATGTAGAATCCTATGTAAAACCAAATGCCTTTTTCCAATCTCACTTTGAGGGAAACAAATTTTGTTAAACAAATTATTGTAACAGATTTCCCATAACTTCCCATCCAGCTGTTTAAGAACTGTTCTATTAGCACTGGTCGAGGACGTGATTTGAAAAAGGAAGAAATTTAGACTGAAAATTTGTATAGATAGTCCTCTTTAGAAAAATGCAACACACATACAAACACAAATTCAAATTTACAACAGAGATAAATGTTGAAGGTGATTTAAAAGGCCTCTTTGCTTATAGAAATGATATAGGAGTCTTTTAAATATCAAACTCTTCTACTTTTTTAAGATACAATGGAACTTACTAAAATGCATTTTACATACAATTTTCAAATATTAGTAGCAAAAACAAGATATACCTGAATAGGATAAAAGTATAAAGTCTCAATCAATAAGCATTTACCAAATAATTAGTAGGCCCTGTCAGAAACTGAAGAGATAAAGAGCAGCTAACATTTATCTAGTGTTTTAAGATTTTCAAAGTACTTCCTATGTTATTTCAGTTGAACTTCATAAAATCCCTGTGAGATAGGTATTATTATTCCCAATTTACAGAGGAAGACTCAGATTAATTTTCCCAAGGCCAAGTGTCAAGACACAGCATTTAAACTTAGGTTTTCCTGAGTCCAAGTCCAAAGCTCTATGCATTACACTACCTGGCTACCAGAAATGAAACAGCCTATGTCTTCAATGAACTTACATTATATCAAGAAAGATGACATATTCAAAAATAAATATAGACAAGGTAATTTGTTTTATTTAGGGATTGAAAAAGCACTAGGATAGAGGTAGTGGAAGGGAGAACTACAAAGCCTTCAAATAGAAGGTAGCATTTGAGTTGGCCTTTGAAAGAAACTAGGAATTTTAAGAGGCAATGGTGAGGAAAGAGTATATTACAGTTATTACAAAGACATGGAGAGAGAAGACACAGTATTGGGTGTGAAGAGGAAAATCTCCTTGTCAGTTGTGTGAAGGAGAGCCTGGAAAGGGGAAAGACTTCAGGCAGGGAGCCCAATTAGGAAGCCATTTCAATAACAGAGCTGAGAGGAGATGAAGGTCTGTACTAGGGTAGTGACCATGGGAGTAGGGGGAAAAGACAGTTACCAGGGACGTAGCAGTGGAAACCACAAGATTTGGCAACTGATTGGATGTGTGAGGAGTCAAAGATGACTGCGAAGTTTTGAAACTGGGGGACTGGTTGGGAGTTCCTTCAGCTGAAATAGAAAAGGGAGGTGAAGGTGAGGAGAAGATAATGAATTATTCTGTTTTTGACATGTCAAAGTCTCCAAAAGAGACTGAAGCTTTCCCTGATAACTTACCAAATCAGCCACTTTAGCCAAATCAATCATTGTGTTAATGTCACATCCACATTCAATAATGGTGAGCCGTCGTTTTTTACCTGAGAATAAAGATGTAGAAAACTTACATTTTAAAAACACCAAAAAATTTTTTATCTCATAAACTGGTTTACTGAAATATTTCTGTCTACCAAAATACTGTGCTATTTTCTGTTGTGTGTTTTTTTTTGGGGGGGAGGTGAGCAGTTGACAGCAAAAAATTTGAAACAAAGTAAGAAGCCATTGATTGGGAATGATTGGAATTGTGGTATCTGACTATCACGGAATCTTATTTCAGTTAGAAAAAAATGAATGTGAAAAATTCAAAGAAATATGGAAAGATATGTACATAGTAGTATGTTTTAAAATAATGTACAGCAAGAAAACAACATATACAACTATTGTAATAATGCTCCTACTCAGTAAATTCCAGTGACCCCATCTTGCCCCAGAATCAAATATGTGGTTCTCTGTATAGCTTATAAAGCCCTTCACAACCTGACCTGAATCTATTTCCAGTCTTTTTGCGCATTACTCCCAGCACTTTCTTCTATGTTCCAATCAAGCTAGCTTTCTCTCTCTTCCTCAACTTACACAACTCAGGAACCACATTCTCTATAAATCCTTTCCTGATCCCCCCAAACAGTAGCGCTCTCCCTGCCCTTGAATCTGTACACATTCTGTCTATTCTGTATATACTTAAAGATGGACTTGCTTTTCTTCCTTGTTTAAACGTAAACTCCTCCAACATTAGGGTTCTTCTGTCCTTTGCATCTGCACACCCAACATTTCACACAGGCCTGACTGGCAGTTTTAGTAGATTACCAAATCACCTTGGTGTGACAATGATATGATATGGTAGGAAAGAGATCTTAAGCTGCATGGAAAGGCAGTTTCCAGAACCAGAGGTGGCAGAGCTGTCCCTGACCCTTTTTGGACCCTGCCTGACATATATTGTATCTGGCTATAGTTTAGGAGGCACACTAACAAACTGGAAAGTATCCAGAGAGAAAATGCCCCCATTCAAACGAGAATCAGTTGAAGAAACCAGAGATATTCAGACTAAAGACAACATGAGAGGTACATCAGAGCTGTCTTAAAGTGTCTAAAGAGCTGCCCAGTGGAAGGCAGATAAGATCCAATACGAGGAAGTGGGAACAATGGATACAAGTTGTAAAGAGACAAAGAAGAAACCTTTTAACAATCAGAACAATTAAAACAACTGTCTCCTGGCAGTGGGCTCTCCCACTGTGGAGGCCTTCAAGCAAAGACTGGAGGACCACGTGGTAGATGTCAGACTAGATGATCCCCGAGCGCCCTTCCAACTCTAATATTCTATGACTGAATAGAACTCTCCTTAGTAAAGTGATTCATTTTGTGTCAAAGTCGTGTTTTATAAAAATAACTAGGTAGTAAAAGGTGACAGATTCAAGACAGTTTACCCTATTCCAAACAATTTAAAATCATCTTCCCCACCACAAAAGAATTCAATTCTATAGCATATTGCTTCATTTCCAGATTAAACTAAAAACAAAGCCAATTTGTGAAATACATTATCTTATAACTAAAATCTGATGTCTATAAGAAAACACAACAAAGAAATAGGCACACGTGAGAACATATTAGACTATTTGTACCTGACACAATTGTTACAGGTCCTCTAATTTCTGTCAGCTTCTGTCTTGTAAAATTCCGAATAAGGCACTGAATTAAAGTGCTCTTCCCAACTTTTGGAGGACCCATTACCACAACCACCACTGGTGGGGGTTCCAAGGGAGTTCGATCAACCACTGGAATGTGATGTTTTTTTGTCTTCAAGTCCTGAGTTCTATATGTAAAGAAATAAGAAATTCACACATGCATACATAATCATGAATAAAAAGTAAACCCGATGACTGCTCTATTTTATGGTAGACAAGTCCATCTCAAAGCCCCGTTTGTTTCCTTTTGATAAAGAAGTAATTGTCTTCTGTTATGGGTTATCAACTGATTACGTAGATTAGACTAAAAAAAACTTTAAAACTTATGTTTCTGAATTTATCATAAATGTTTAATGAAAAACAAAAATGTGCACACAGGTGAAAAGAAAAGCAAAAAGCTCTTGCCTTTAGTTTCTGGAATTAATATTTTGCAAAGAGATCACTAAGTACCAAAGGACAATTCAAAGTTTGGGTCATAATGAAAGCTTCCTATAATGTTATTGTTAAGTGACAAGGATAAAGCCTTTCCATGTATTAAATAAAGTAATGCTCTATAATTACAAGGGAGACATCACTTCACTCAAAATAGAATTCCAGGTCTTTTACAGTTCTAAAATTAAATCATTCCATCTCATGGTGTTCACTATATATAAAACAAGGGAGCCACAAGAGTCAAAAGAAAAACTGCCTGTACCTGTGGAAGGATCGTGCCATCCGAACAGCTGACTGTACAGCAAAAGCCTTTGGATTCCTCTTCCGAGCATCTTCCTCATCTCCAAGTCCTAGATCCTTCAGGTGACGTTTCTTTTTCTTCTCTGCTTTTGGTCCACTGTTTTTCTTCCTATGTCTTTTCTGATCCTTGTCCTCCATGGTGATTTTTAGCAATCAGCTATCACATATATCAAAAGACAATTAGAAATGATCTTTCATTCTGGATATGACAAACCAGACAACCAGTGGGAAAAAATCCCTATCTATATGCAAAGACTATGTGTTTGATCATCTAATAGGGACAGAAGGGGACTATTAAAATTATTCCCAGCTTTACTCTTCTATAAAGTCTAGTCCAATCCTCTAATTTTAAGAATAAAGAAACTAAGAGTTAGAAGAGTTAAATGACTTTCCCATGGTCACAAAGCTAATAAATGTCAGAGGCAGAATTTGAATTAAGACCTCTCTTGACTCTACATCCCACACTTCTTAATAGCTGAATAACTATTTAAGACATAAAGAGATAAGCATCATTTAGACTCCCGAGTCCTACAATTCCATGAAATCACTTGGTCTACTGAGAACAGAAAATTGTCCCTTCATTTATAATTATGGCACAATATATCCTAGCAAAACACTGAAGACAAAGGAAGCATGTCATGCATTTAGGAATAAGCTAAAAAGAAAACAAAAATCTTCACTCAGTTCAATGAATGCTCTAAACAGCCCTCATTGATTCATCTAAGCTCATACAGACTACTTATTTCTTCAGAACAAACCCAACACACCAGCCTCCGAAGAACTAAGAGGCCTGTGTAATACTCATCCCTTCCAGAAACTAGAATCAGAACACATCACTAGGGCATGAATTTGTGTCAAACAGCGGAATGCCCCCCCTAAAAGGACAATAAACCTTAGGGAACACTATCACAATTAATCGTGAGAATGACTATGTATATGGCAAAGGATGCCTAGGGTAAAAACATGCCAAAAGTCCTGAGAAAAATGATGGTGCCAAAATTTATCTACTAGGGGAGTTACATTGCCTGATTTTTCATTTCCTGTTCTGAAACAGACAACAGAGGTTAAGAAAACTAGTAGAATCACAGAATCGACAATTTCAGAGTTAATCTAGTAGCAACAAATAAAAAGAGAAATTCCATTTAAAATAACCGTAGACAATGTAATACCTGGTAGTCTTCCTGCCAAGAAAAACATAACAACTATATGAACACAATTACAAAGCACTTTTTACACTAATAAAGTCAGATAGAAACAGGTGGAAAAATAAATTGTTCAAGAGCAGGCCAGACCAATATAATAAAAATGACAATTCTACTTAAATTAATTTACTTATTCAGTGTCATGCCAGTCAAACTAACAAAAATTATTTTACAGAGCTAGGAAAAATTATCAAAATTCATCTAGAAGAACCAAAGTTCAAGAATATCAAGAGCATTAATAGGAAAAAAAGTGAAAGAAGATAGTCTAGCTAGAGCAGATCTTAACCTGTATTATAAAGCAGCAATCATCAAAACAATCTGGTAGGGGTTAAGATATACAGTGGAGGATCAGTGGAATAGACTGAGTATACAATACACAGTAGGTAATGACCATCGTAATCTAGCATTTGATAAATGCAAAGATCCCAGCTTTTAGGACATGAACTCACTAACAAAAACTGTTGGAAAAACTGAAAAGCAGATAAACATCTCATGCCATATACCAAGATAAGGTCAAAAATCAGTAAATAAATGTACATAAAGGGTAATATAATACCATAAGCAAATTAGTAGAGTGTGGAACAGTTTACCTGTCAGATCTATAGATAAGGGAAGAATTTATGACCAAACAAGAGACAGACAGCATTATGGAATATAAAATGGATAATTCTGATTATATTAAATTAACAAGTTTCTGCACAAGACAAATGCAAAAAGATTAGAAGGAAAGTAGAAAAATGGGGAAAAAAATTTGTCTTTCTCTGATAACAACTTCATTTCCAAAATATGTAAAAAACTGAGTCAATTTAGAAGAACAGAAGGGAAAGAACCTGGAACTCAAAAATTGTTTTTATATGTAATTGGAAAAAATAAACTATGAAAGAATAGTTTAAAAAAAGAATTTCAGAGTTAGGAGAGACTTTAGAGGAAATCTAATAGGTACAAAAATGTACCTACATATCTGACAAGTGGCCCTCCCTACTATGCTTAAATACCTGCAGTAAAGGGGAGTCCATTGCTTCCCATCAACTCTAAATTTACCTCTTTGCAATCGCTTCTATTCCAGTGCTCATGGATCAACTGTTCTACAACAAGCACAGAAAATCTACTTCTTCCACATGAGCACCTTTCAAATACTTGAATATAGCTATCATTCACCTCCCAAATTTTTTCTTAAAGCTAAATATCCCTTCTCTATCAAATGATTGTCATAAGGCATTATCTTAAGGATTTTTATCATCTTGGTCACATTTGTGTGGGCATTCTTCATCTCATCGATATTTTTCTAAAAAGTAGTACCTAGAACTGAACACAATACTTCAGTTGAGTGACCAAAGCAGAAGTGCAGCAGCATTATCACCTATTATACCTCATAAGGCAGCCTGAAATCTCATTAGCTTGCTAAATAACCATATCAGCTACTGACCCATATTAAAATTGAAATTCACTAAAACTTTACCTCAATCTTTTTGGTCTGCTCTTAGCTATGGCCTCTTCCCACCTGGCCCCATCCCACTCCCAACCCTAATTTGTGCTTGTTAAGTCAAAAATTTTTTTTAAAACCAAACAGAAAACTTTATATTTATCCCTACTAAATTTTATGATATTCGATTCAGCCCAACATTCTGGGCCATTGAAATTGTTTTCTAAATTGTGCCTGTTTTCCAGTGTATGAACTATCTTTTTCAGCTTCTGTCATCTATAAATACAATTTGTCTCCAAAGTCTTAAAAAGCACTAAGACTCATGGGAAACGCTGTGTAACAAATACGACACAGGCAATGGCAAAGAAGGGAAAGAGTACTAGACTTTTCATTTCCAGTTGTGCCGCAGCAAAGGTCAGAAAGGCAAATCAGTCAAAGTAAGAGTAGAGGGAAATGACAGACAAGATGTCCTGTCACAAGACAGAGAGAAAAGAGAAAATACCCTCCCTCAAGAACCACAAATTCTCCAAATCTTCCTCCTTCCCATAATCAAAATCATAATTTAAGGATCCGGTCTCTTTGATGAGTATCAAACAATAAACATTTATTAAGAGCTTACCACAAGCCAGGCACCCTGCTAAGCTCTGGGGAAGAGAGGAAAAGACAGTCCCTGCCCTCGAGGAGCTTACGATATAAGGAGGGGGGAGACAACATGCCAACACATACATTCAAAGCAAGCTATATACAGGATAAATAGGAGATGATTATCTGAGGGAAGGCATGAGAATTAAGAGGTCCCACTGCCAGCTCCTGGGTCTCCATTCATCTTTGTCCAGGGAAGGATCAGGGCAGAACAGCAAAGAAAGCACTAAGCTTAGAGTCAGGAAAACTCATTAAATCTGGCCTCAGACACTTACTAACCGCGTGACCCGGGACAAGTCACTTAACTCTGTCTGCCTCAATCGTCTCATCTGTAAAATGAGCTGGCAAAGAAACAGCAAACCATTTCAGGGTCTTTGCCAAAAAAAAAAAAAAAAACCAACCAAAACCAAAAAACCTAAATGGGGTCAGGAAGAGTCAGAAACGATTGAAAATGGATGAATAATCCACAAGGGTCGGATCGGTGGAGATTTAGCCCATAGCAAGCAAAGACTGCACGTACAGAGGCCCTGGAGGTCCAACTCTCAGCACCGGCACTTCTTACCTGGGGAAGCCTCTAGCCGCTCTATACCTCAGTTTCCCCGTCTGTAAATGGCTCAGGAAGGGGAAGGCAGGAGGAGCCACACGAAGGGCAAACTAAAGTGGAGCGATTCACAGATGACTCCCCCTTCCCACTTTCTGGAACCCAAGGACCTGAATCCGTCCGTTACCCCTCACTGGGTTGGGGGAGGAGGAGCGACTCCCGCGCGGGACACGAGGACGAGGTGGGGTGAGGTGGGGTGGGGGCGGGGGGAGGGCGAGGTAGGAGGACGAGGGTATCTGGCCCGGCAGCCCCCCGGTTCCCGAGGTCCCCCGTGGGGCCGCGGGGCTCTTCACAGACCGCGACCCTTGCTAGTCATCCCCGGGCCCCGGGGCAGATCTTTGTCGACCTCCCGGTCCCCCTCGGCTCGTAACTACCTTCCCTTTTCTCTACTGTCCGCCAGCGGCCGTTACTGGTACTCACAGGTATCACCGTCCTCTTCTCCGCATGGACACCGCCGGAACCGGAAGTACGTCCTGCGCTTTCCTCTCCGCCTCCCCCGAGGCCGTGGCATAAAGTGCCGGGAGAAAAGGAAGGGACGGCTTTTTCTGAGGCGCAGAGGCTGAGACGCATTTGATTGGTTGGCGCCGGAGCGCGAGCACGCATGCGCGCTGTCAGGGGCGTGCAGGCGTGCTCAGAGTTGTCTAGAGATATCCCAGAGGGCTGACGAAGCTTCTTAGGGACTTGCTTAAAGCGCGTGGCAGGAAGCCTTGGGTTTGAGCTTTTCTAACCATTGACTAGAGGGATTCCACTTAATAGTAAAACATTTCTGGACCCTCACACGGTAGTATAACGATATATAGAGACACTAAACTATATATAATAAATACGTATGTGTAAGTAATGTATCTATAACCATGTCTGTGTATACATAAAGTAACGTGTATATGTGTATATATAACCATGACATATGTATATAACCACATACATATGTATATTACCATTCATTTACAGGCATGTCCAACTCTTTGTGACCCCATTTGGAGTTTCTTGCCAAAAAGACTGGAGGGGTTTGCCATTTCCTTTGCCAGCTCATTGTACAGATGGGGAAACTGAAGCAAACAGGGTTAAAGTGACTTGTCCAGAGTCACACAGCCAGTAAATGTTTGAGGTCAAATTTGAACTCAGGTCTTCCTGACTCCAGACTCTATCCACTGTGCCACCTAGCTGCCCACATGTATGTGTATTTAACCATACATATGTATATAAAATCATGATAGTACAACCCCACATAATTGAGAACCTCATTGATTGAGAAAATGTAACACAGAAATGTTTGGTGTCTATATACATATATGTAGTGAAGGACCCCAGCAGTCATTTCATGGCCCCCCAGGGGTACTCAAACCGCGGGGTAGGAACCATACAGCATTTTCTACTTATTTGGCACTTAGAGAGAAACGGAGCTGGATGGAATCTTAAAGATCATCTAGTCTGACCTGCTCATTTTATGGCTAGGGAGACTGAGACCCAGAAAAGTGGAGCAATTTGCCCAAGGTGTCACAATTCCTTTTGAGTCCAAATCCAGCATTCCTTCTATTGCACTGTGATGCCTCCCATATAAATGTAATTTCTGCCATTGGTACAGCATTTAAAAGTTTATGGAGCACTGTACAATCACCTCTTTTTATCTTCTCAACAAACCTGGGAGGTAGGTGCCATTATTATACCCCTTTAACTACTACTACTACTACTACTACTACTACTACTACTACTACTACTACTACTACTACCTCCTAATATTTATATAGTATTTACTAAGTTCATGTGGGAGGCGCTGTTCTAAACACTTAGCAAATATTACCTTATCTTTGCAACAACTCTGGGAGATGGGTGCTGTTATTGTCCCCATTTCATAGATGAAGAAACTGAGGCAACCAAGTTAAGAAATATGTCTGGGGTCATCTAGCTACTTAATGTCTCAGGCTGAATTTGAGCTCATGACTTCCTAATTCCAGGTCCATTCACACCTAACTACTATATCAGCCAATGTATAAATTATATTCTTAGAATAAGTAATATATTATGGAATTAACCTGAAACAATTAAGAAAATCAAGGACTTCTAGGATAAATAAAAATATACTCTAAGCAGTCAGAAAGAAAGAACTCAAGTACTAAGAAGCTACAGTCAGAATCACACACAATTTGGCAGCCTCCACTTTATAGAGCTACAGAGCTTGGAAGCCAATATTCCAGGAGGCAAAAGATAGAGGCTCATGGCCAAGAATAATTTATTCAGCAAAAGTGAATATTTAATGGGGGGTGGGGGAAGAGGGAGGAGAGAGAGAAGGATTTTTTAATGATATAAAGCAGGGCTGTCCAACCTTAGGGTTTTTTTGGGAAACAATAGACAATATATTTTGATTTGCCATTTTCATGAGAGCTCTGTGGTACCTTGGCTTCTTTTACTAAAGCATTTATGTAAATCTCTATGCTTGTTGGCGGCTGAGGGCTGCATTTTGGACAGCCTGGACATAAAGGACTTCCAAGCATTCCTAAAGAAAAGATCAAAGCTATATAGAAACTTTGAAGTACAAATCAGGAATTAAGATAAAAATAAAAAGATAAATATGAATGAACCATCATAGGGGACTAAACAAGGATAAATTGTTTGCATTCTAATATATGGAAATGATACATGTGTCTCCTCTAAACCCTATCGTCATGAGTGTTCATAGAGGGAGCCTAATTAGACTGAAGCCTAGAAGTGGATGTGTTAGGCCTTAATTATCTTAATGGAAAGGGAGAGAAAGAAGAATATACTAGGGAACAGAAGAGAAAATTAAGGAAAAATATCTCCTGTAATTGGAGTGTTCAAGTAGAAGTCTTGGGGTTCTTAAGCTTTTTTCCTTTCAAGGACCCCTTTGGCAGCCTGGTGAAGTCCATAGACCCTTTCTCAGAGTAATGTTTTTAAAATGCATAAAATAAAATACATAGGATTACAAA
This sequence comes from Phalanger gymnotis, assembly GCA_028646595.1. Taxonomy (NCBI): domain Eukaryota; kingdom Metazoa; phylum Chordata; class Mammalia; order Diprotodontia; family Phalangeridae; genus Phalanger; species Phalanger gymnotis. Next base: position 47,341,114 of record CM053624.1, on the reverse strand, counting down.
AGAAACCAAACGTTAGTGAAAAGAAAGATGTCACCTCCTCCATTTAAATTCCTGAACCCACCTGAAACCCATCCATGGTGAAAGCTCCAGGCTAAGATTGCCTTTTCTAAAAGGCCCATCAAACACTTTTGGAGAAAGAAGTTTCTCTCTTTTTCTTGCTTTTGGCAAAAGGGAAGACAGGATTCCTGAAGTTGTAAAGCTGCAATTATTCTTCTTCAGAGGTAAAAAAAAAATTCCTCCAAAGTGTTTCTTTTTAAAAACCATTTTTTCCCTGAAAATTCCTCTGGTGGCCAAGGAAGAAATCTCCTTGTAGCATAGTTCTTTCACAGGGAGCAGAAAAAGAGTGGGCAGCTTTCAGAGGTATGGTATATAGCACCACATCTACCATCTGGGCTAGAACACTCATAAGCATCAGAATTGGTTTGATGAAAATGATGGAGAAATTCAGAAGCTACTAAATGAAAATATCATTCGTCTGTCTCTAACAAGGTCAATGTTAATTCCATTAAAAGTAGAGTGCAAGCAAAGCATAGAGAGATAAAGGATTCTTGGCTCAGTAAGAAGGTAGGTGAAATTTGGTTTTACACTGATGGGATAGGCCAAAGACCTATGGTACATCTTCACCACTCAGTGCTGATGGAGCCATATGGATTAGTGATAAGGACATGATCCTGGAAAGATATGTTGAACACTTCTATAGTGTTCTTGACAGACCATCATCAGTCAGTGCTGAAGCCATTAACTATTTACCTCAAGTTAAAGTTAATCCCTCTCTAACTGAACTTCCAAATGAAGAAGATGCTTTGAATGCCATTAGGTTCTTCTTGTATGGAAAAGTGCCTGGTTCTGATTTTATTCCAGCAGGGGGCAGGTGGTCCCCTGCTCATACAAAAGCTGATAGAAATCTTCCGGGTTATATGGCAAGAGGAGGTTATCCCCCAGGAAATCAAGGATGCTTCTATTGTCCATATCTATAAAGGAAAGTGAAATAGGTTGTTCTGTGACAATCACAGGGAGAAAGATTCTTGCCAGAGTCTTCTTAACAGGGTGATCCTTCACTTGGAAGGTAGTCATCTACCTGCGAGCCAGTGTGACTTCGGAAAGGACTGAGGAACTGTTGACACATGGTGTTTGCTGCTCAACAACTCCAGGAGAAATACCAAGTGTAGAACAGAGATCTAGACATACACAACATTTGTTGCTTTAACCAAAGCCTTAGATACTGTTAGTGTCATGCCGAAAAAAGAAAGCAAGACCTGGATATAAATTTAGATGTGGATTTCGCGACTGTTTGGAGTAATTACTCAAATGGAACAGCAGTGAGCAAGGGAAGAAAAAGAGTACTTAAAGGGAAAGAACATAATTAGATTTCCATGGAGATGGGGACATAAACAGTGGGACAAGCTGAGGCAGGATTATATCCATAGAGAAGGGAAGACAAACAGTGGGGTCCGAGTAGATGGGAGTACAAACAGTGGGGTCCGTGGAGATGGGAGTAAAAACAGTGGGGTGAGCTGGGGCAAGAAGGAGAAACTGGAGAGGGGGAGGGCAGGGCATAATATTAGTTGCAAGGGCCTGTGGAAGATCATGGCAAAGCTTGGTTCCCCAGAGAAGTCCATCAACTGCCAGGTCTCAGTCTTCTCTGCCTCCTCAGATCCCATAATCCATGTCTCTAATCTGCTTCAGCCAGTGGTAGGAGTAGCCATTATCTTTAGCCGTCATCATCATCATCAAAACTACAACCTCCATCATCTTCAGTGATAAAATTCCCCTGTCTTACCACACTCTCCTGACCTTCCATCTCTCCCTTTGTATCAGCCAGTCAAAACTTTTAAGTACCTACTATGTGCCAGGCGCTGTACTGAGCACTGAGGATACAAAACAAAGTAAAAAGTGCTTGGCCTCAAGTAGATCACAATTGAATGGGGGAGATAACACTCCTAAATCCATTGATCCTTCCCATCTTGACCCCTAGGTTCTCATTCCTTTTCCCACCCCCAAGTCTGATCTTGCCTTTTCTTAATTCACGGTCTTGCCTTTTAGATAACTAGTTCAACTCTGTAGTGCTTGTCACCCTTGAATCCTTTGTACCCTTCTTCCATCATTTATGTCCTGCCAACCTACAACCATCTCTCTGCTTTCTCTGTTCCTGCAACAATGCTAGAGGCAGTCAGATCACCCTATCATGACTGGGTCTTGTGGAAATTCATGGCCTTTATGATCAGTGGGCTCTTAACTATAACTGCAGTCCTTTTATTCTTCCCTGATTAACTAACATAGCCCCTTCTCTAGTTGTCCAACCTCTCTCCTCATCTCCCCAGGGATGCTTTCATTGCCTTTCAGATATGGTCTACTTCCTAGTACACAAATCTTTAGTATGGAAGACAGATTTACTGTCTCTATGGCCAGGGGAGATCTTCCCCTGGATATTGGATCCTACCCTGTTTACTGAAAAAATGGGAGTTGAAGCAGGAATCATTTGAACATTCGTGTTGGTTGCTGTTACCCTCCATGACTAAGAATTTTTAAGGTTTTTTCCTTCATTTGAAGGGGACCATACAAAATTGCACAGGAAGCAGCCAGAAAGTTGAGTGTCCTTTAGCCTATCATTGCTCCTTTCTTTTAGAAACTAATTGATAAATTAGTTTGGATGAAGGTGGCCAGTGGAATGCCTTAAGACTTTCCTTAACCCTTCTTCATGTAACATTTTTATCAGCAATTTGGAGGAAAAACACAGATGCTACACTTAACAAATTTATAGATGTTAATATATTGATAGACAGAAAGGGCATTAAAAATCTTGATAGCCTGGAATTATGAATCAAATTTAATAGAATGAAATTTAATAAAATCAATGCCTTCATTTTCTCATCTACAAAAATGAAAGTATGAGACTAGTTGATTTCTCAGGCCTTTTCTACGTTTGACAATCCAAGATTCTGAATGTAAAATAAGATATACAACTTTAGACTATGGGGTCTCTAGCTAGACCTCAGGATTTTTTTTTTACTTGACTGCAAGTTTAAAATGTCAGTGCTTTGTGTCTGGCAGAAAGCTATTACAGCCTCCATCTGAACTTCTATATTTCCTAAATGAAATCTATTACTGCCTGCCTTCTCTGTTTTGTGGAAATCACACATGTCAGGTCTGGAGCATTAGATTCAGTTCTATCTTCCACAATTAGGAAAGATGTTGCTAAGTTGGTGCATGTCCAGAGAGAGCCACCAGGAGGATGAAAAACCTGGAAACCATGTCACAGGAAGACTAGTTGATGTAATTAGAAATAATTTAGAGAAGACCTAAGATTGATGTGATAATTTTCTTCAGTTATTTGAAGAGTTCTTATATAGCTGGCAGTTACAAGGAAGCAGGCTTTTGCTCAGTTTCAGGAACAACTTTAGAATAATAAGAGCTCCTCAAAAAATGGAACGTGATGCTTGTGTCAGGAGGAAATGTTCAGGCAAAGGGTGACTGACCTCTTGTTGAAGCCCACTGTGTGATAGTGTTCATTCCTGGGGATAGAAACAGAGGACCCCTGGAAGCAGAGAAGAGAGCAAGTTACAGACTCAAGAGAGAGAAAGCTCTACCAATCGATGCAGGCTCTGCAGAAGAAAAGACCCTGGAATCCCAGTTGACCAACTCAGAGACACTGCCACCAAGGGAAGATATGTGAGGATTCAATGGAAAGAGCAAGGAATTCCAGGCTCTGCAGTACCAGGTTCTCTGAGTGTTCCTTTGCCATAACTCTTTCATATACATATGTCTCACTACCTTTGTACTTTATTTCTTAGTCCATTCTTCCCTAGGATATAGTTTGTATTTGTGGCAGGGGGCGACTCAGTTTCATGGGCGGAATATTTTGTTCTTATTATTCCATCTTAATAAATGCTTTTGCTAAGAGCTAATTATGTCTACAGGCTGATTGTTTATGAGAAGGCCACCTATTGGGGCTCAATGGTTTTAGATGGGCAGAACCACTGGGCTAGCCCTAGAAGCTGGTGTAGATGCTCCCCCTGGGAATGCAACCTGAAAAAATACAAGTGAGATTATGGAGTACCCCTCAAAGGTGTTAGGGATACAAAGCACTCTACAAACTTTAAAATAATATATGAGTATTGATTCTTAGCTGGTCACACTTCAATATACCTGACAAGTAGTCATAGAATCTTGGCTTGAAAAATTCTAATGAGGGGAGACTTACAACCTTCCTAAGATGCCCATTTTGCTTTGTGGAAACTTTAATTGTTAAACTTAACTTTAAAATTTAAAATAATTTTGCTTAACATTTTTTTCTTGGTGAGAGGTCATAGGTGACCTTGAAGTAGGTGTGAACAATACTTTTGGGTGCCAGGACAAATGCTTTGGTGTAATATTAATGAAATCAAAGCATTACCATTATTTATGCTAGTTTGTTATTACAAACATGTAGTTTATTTTAAAATTTTTATTTATATTTTTAAACATTTCACTTATTTCTATTATGCCCTTTTCAAATACAGGCTCCCACAAACACTTATCTAGCAAAGTCACACATCCATTCATATTGTTTGAGTAAAACAAAGGTTTGAACATAATCAACAGATCTTTTTTAAAAAAATTATTTTTATTATTGCCAACATGAACAAACATGAACATTTTCCTGTACAAAGAACAGAAAAATAGGACTGTATCTAAAACTGTGATTCTCTACCATGCACACCTTGGTTATTTTCTAGGCATAGTTCAGACTTAACAAGGTAGCTCCAACACTGGCCTACTGTGCTGTTTCCCCTTCTGAAATTTCCTCTGCTCTTTTCTGTGTTTTAATGATTCATCAATGCTTTCTTTAAGAGGAATAATTTATTGTAAAGGGAGAAAAGGGACTAGTCAATGAAAGCCCAGTCCTGGAAGCTCATGCAAACATTGAGGTTGGTGAGCTTGCTTCTGGAAGATTGTGAGGATATAAAATAGAGGCCTGGTTGCCCACTTAGAACAAGGCTCACCAAACCCTAGTGTTAGCACATGCTCCAAGGACTAGCCTCCTCTTTCTCTGTCACAACAACTATTGTGTTACCTTCCTCCTCCCCTCTGATGTTAAGAATCTTCTCTCACAAATGAGTGTGATCGCCAAAAACCAATCCACATATGGTCCTTGTTTGAAAATCCATTTCTCACCCTTCATCTTAGTGCCAAGAGGTAAGAAGCATCCGTCTTCTGCAGTGAGGATTGGTCATTAGTTTCATCATGGTCCTTAAGTCCTCCTCAGTTGTTTTCCCTTCCAGTGTTGGATTCATGGTTCTCCTCATTTCACTCAGCCTCAGGCCCTCCAAGTAATCCCAGGTTGTTCAGAATAGGGCCTTCTGACAGTGCCCATGGCACAATAGTATCTACTTTCATGAACCATAATTTTTTCAACCATTTCCCAGGTGATGAACATCCACTTTGTTTCTACATCTTTACAGCAACAAAATGTTTATTTTTGTTTGTTTGATTTCTGAAACGACGGGATTATTCTAGATGACCCTTAAAGTCACTTTTAGCTTCAGATCCATGATCCTATTTCAGATTGAGGTTGTTTCCACGTGTTATATCTCCTGCCTCTTTGCCTTTTCCCCTAGGTATGAGTTATAGACCCCTTCCATCTCCACTTTCTAGATTCCCTGTTTTCTTTTTTTTTTAATTTATTTTTTATTTTTAGTTTACAACACTCAGTTCCACAAGTTTGAGTTCCAAATTTTCTCTCCTTCCCCCTTACCCCCAAGACAGTGTGTAATCCAATGTAGGTTCTACATATACCTGCACATTGAACTTATTTACACAGTAGTCAAGTTGTAAAGAAGAATTATAACCAATGGAATGAATCATGAGAAAGAAGAAGCGAACCAAAAAAAGAAGAAAAAAAAAGACCAAATAGTTTGCCTCAATCTGCATTCAGACTGTAATTCTTTCTCTGGATATGGATAGCTTTTTCCATCATGTGGACTCCATGTTTTCTTTCCAAAGACACATTTCTTTCCCAAGGCCTCTCCTGCCATACTGTCACACTCAGACACCAGTTAATGTTCTCTACCTCTTGATATGACTTTGTATTTACTTCTGTGTATCCTGGAAGCTTGGAACTATGGGAGCAACCTGGTTCTGGAGTCAGAGGAGCTCAGGTGCAGACCAGCCTTTGACATTTCCTATCTGGGTGGTGTCCCCTGTCTAGGCCTCCTTCAGTTTCCTCCCTTGCTCAAATGAGGGCCATGCACTTAGTGGCTTCTCACATCCCTTCTGCCCTAAATGTATGAACCTGGTTTTTACACTGGGAGCCCACAGGCTCCTTGAGGGGAGGGACGCTTTGTCTTAGTTTACAGATTACCTAGAAAAGTATCTTGTACAGAACGCATCCATGGTACTTATGGAACTGAATAACACTTAGGTAGCTTAGAGGCTTTCCTATGTATTTATCAGTGTCTCATCTGTAACTTAGCTCCAGAGTGGAGATGCCTGAGAAGAGGCTACAGAATTGAAAAGCCTGGTGCAGATGCTGGGAGGCAGCTGCCCCTGGGGGTGAGAAGATGGGGGTTCAATTCCTGCCCCTGAGTCTTCCTCTTCCTCCTCTGGGCTGAGTGAGCAGATAGATCCCTCCACTGGTGAAATCACAATGTCAGCTTAAAAACAAGACCAACCAAACTACTTCTCCCAGGAGACCTAGGGTGATTTCCCTAGAGCTCTGAGAAATTCAAAGATTGGCTGAGAGTCATACAGTCAGGCTATGCCTGGACTAGAATCCGGGTCATATGACTCCAAGGGCACATTTTTGCTTATGATGCCAGGCTTGCCTCTTAACATTTGAGCTAGCTTCTAAATTCCACTTTCATAAGTACCCACTACATTGTGCTAGGTTTTTGTGGAATATAGATCAATATAATTTGATGCCTTTATGCCATTTAAGGATAACTTGGAAATTCCTCCTTTTTAAGAATATAAGCACACACAGCCTGGGTCCTAAAGTCCCTGTGACTACACTGGTGTGTAGAAAACTTCTAAAGAAAATCTCTCTACCAATAATAACAGTAATAAACTATTTTACTACACATATGTAGAGAGATACATATAGCTAACTTAAGGTTTGCAAAGCACTTTGCAAATATGATTTCATCTTCACCAAAACCTTGGGTGCTATTATTAGCCTCCTTTTACAGAAGGCAAACAGAATTTAAATGACTTGCTTAAGGTCACACATATAAATGTTAGGGACAGGGTGGGATCTCAGGTCTTTCTCTGTTCCAAATCCAAGGTGCCACCTAGTTGGTGTTTGAACACTGTACTTTCTCTACAGGCACAACATATATTTCTTTTTTAATTTTTAAAGTTTATTTTATTTTTAGTTTATGGAAAAAAACAAGCATTTCTATAGCACGATATAATGAAAAAAAGGTGAGCGCACATGGAACTACAAATCTATCACGTACAACTTGCTTTGCTTTCAAAATATATAATAAAATCACCACTTAAATTTCTTTTTTTCTTTTGTTTTCTTCTTTTTCCAACTTTTTCCCACACCTTTTAGATGGCAACCAATAGATGCAAACATACACATACATATACACATACACATATACATACACACACATACACATACACATACACATAGGCATACTCATATACATACACATACACATACACATACACATATACATATACATATACATATACATATACATATACATATACATATACATATACATATACATATACATATACATATACATATACATGTACACGTATCAGTTCTTTCTCTGGATGCAGATAGTGTCCTCCTTCAGGTGTCCTTGGTAGTTAATTTTGTTATTTATAATAGTCAAAATGATTTATTCATTCAAAGCTTTTCTTCAAACAACAATGTTGTTACTGGATACAACTTTCTTTTGATTCTACTCATTTTGCTCTTCATTATGTCATGCAAGTGTATACATGTTCTTCTAAGATCATTGAGCTCATCATTTCTTATAGCACAGTAGTTTTACATCACAGTCATGTACAACTTGTTAATCCATTCCTCAATTGGTGGACATCCCTTCAATTTCCTGTTCTTTGCCACCACAAAGAGAACTGCCATAAATGTTTTAGAAAATATAGATTCTTTGCCTTTTTCTCTAGTTATTTTTGGAAACAGACCTAATAGTCATATTGCTGGATAAAAGGGGACAGGCAGTTTGATAACTCTTTGGGCATAATTCCAGATTGGAGAGTATGTATTTCAGAGACAAGTCTTCAATTACTCAAGTCTTTCTAGCTCTGGAATCAGCTCTATATGCAATGAGCCCTTTTACCTTTTATTCTCCCATTGAGGGAGATAAATATGTGCCATTACTGTTATGATCTGTTACAAAATTTGTGAAAAACAATGTTAACCCATCCTACAAGATTGCAGTAAAGTATTCCACTAGACTGGAGTAACAGAATTTAACCTTTGAAGATATCAGGAGAAGAAATTCACGAAGTCTAGTATCTCATAAATGATGACTGATTTATAATATTTTTAAAATGTTTTCAAGAATCACTCATGCTCCTTCAACAATGGGTTTATTGCCAACTTCAAGACACTGAGCTCAACCATAAAGGGAGCAAGCACTGCTCTTTAAAAATCTGCTCCCTCTGCCCCCAGCCAGTTCTTTCTTTTAGGAGTTTGCATTCTCCTTGGGAGATATGATATGCAGATTGATAAGCATGTCTTGGATAATTTGGAGTGGGGAGAGAATATTAACAAAGCAAAAGAGAGGAGAGAGACTGATTCCAATTCACAGCAAATCTCAATGTGCTGTTTCACAATTAACTTTACAGAGTTACAACAGACCTAGTAAGAGACTAAGCTCAACCATTCATTCAATGACCATTTTTTTTTCAAGGGCCAAGGACATGGCCCTGTGTACTAGAGCAGAAACCAAGGGGAAATTTGAACTAGTAAAAATCTTCTAAAACTAACCCAGAAACTATTCCCTCAGCTGAAGGAATAAAACTCAAATTTATTCAAACCACAGAAAAACCACACAGAAGCTTTCTCATCCTCCCCATTGAAAAGTAAGTGAATTTCAGCCAGGCTTTGAGGACAAAGATCATGTTACTTACTAAAAGAATTCCTCTCTTCTGGTGCTGGGTTGGTGGCCATCTTCCTTGGAGAGACAAAAGATCAGGTCCAAATAGTAGAAAGTAATGCATGAGCACTGAGGTTTGGGACATTTGCACTGTCCCCTCAAGTTCTAACCCATAGAAACCAAGAGCCCTGCTTCCTTTTATTTTCTGGAGAAGCTCTCTGAAGGCAGCTTCACCATTTATATAGGAATAAGTACCTCCTGGAAAGGACTAAGCCTATTAGGTGGAATAAAACCAAGATTGGCATGAAAGGGAGAGGCCTCTTATCTTAGTACTCAGGAAAATTAGGTGTCAACTTGAACTTCAATTGTAATCTTCTCACCCAACAATTGAAACAAGTTTCCTAGAAGGAAAGTCTATATTGGCCAAAAGAAACCAAATAAACCTGGTAACAGGGAAGCTGTAAGAGGCTAAAACTACAAAGTGCACAGTGCTTGCTAACTTGACTTATTAGTTAGAGGAAACTTCTTCACTGGGGATTTCCCCTAGATCAGTGCATTCCCAAACCCAGCCTCTATAGTTCTGAAGCCTTGTTTTACAAGGATGGAAGCTTAATAAAGAGAGCTATGTGGGAAAAAGACAAGGCTTCATTGACCTTAAATTCTACCAGACCCTAAGCCATGGGTTCCCAAAGTGGTTGATAGTGCCCCCTGGGGGGCACTGGAATAATCCAAAGGAGTGGATAGCCTCCACTGCAACCGGGGGGTGGGGGGGGGAGGGGGGAGGTGCGGCATTGAATAAAATGAGTAGACTATAGAAGCATAAGGAAAGAAGAGAAGAGAAGAAAATTTTGAAAAACCATTCATACGTGTTTCATCTGTTGTGTAACAGAGTTAAATTCATAGTGATTATATTATTTTCCAAATAAACACACAAAATGCAAGTTATAACCCATCAGTGGTCAAGTCCTCCAACAAGTCTTAATAAGCAAGTGTTGGCAGGTGAACATGTTGTGAACAGTTACACGATGCAATATTGCATCATCAAAATTTCAATGTAGGAAAAACCCCCACAAATTTACAATAAATTATTAAATTTAAGATGTGTAATTTTAAAAATTTTATATTTTTTGAAATGACACAAATTTTAAGAAGAATTGTTAAAGGGTTAAAGAAAGTAAATTTCCAGGGTGGGGGGTGCTGAGTAATTTTTTTTTTGAAAAGGGGGTGGTACTTCTAGGGCTATATCCCAAAGAGATCACACAAGTGGGAAATGGGCCAGTATGTACAAAAATATTTATAGCAGTTCTTTTTGTGGTGGCAAAGAATTGGAAATCAAGGGGATGCCCATCAGTCGGGGAATGGCTAAACAAATTATGGTACCGTACTTCCCCATGTATAAGATGAACCTAATTTGGGGGCCTGAAATTTGAAAAAAAAATGTACTACATAAAGTTATTGAACTCAAGTTTTATTCATCTGCTCATAGCTTTCAGGCATCTTTCGGGCAAGTCTGGTGCATGTATACATGCTTAGTCTATTCTGTTTGATGAGCATGAAGCACCAATTGTGTCCTTTGAAACCAGTAACTTCTTTTTATCAGCAATTCTTCTTGCCTCATGATGAACCATCTTTGTGGACACAGGAATTCCAATTGTCCTTTGCTCTTCAATCCATATCTTCAAATATCTCTCTAAATCGGGCCATTTTGCTGACTTGCCTCTCATGGCCTTCTTCTGCACTGGCATTTTCAGTATGGTTTCTTCTTCCTGTAGCCAGTCTTGGATTGTTTTCTCAGTTGGAGGAGGACCAAACTTATGTTCAGCAGCATGATTTCCATTCACTTTTGCAAACTGGGTCACTTTTAACTTGAATTCAGCACTGTATGAAAATCTTTTCTGAGCCATTTCTGGGCAGAACATGACAAAATGTAACTAATATAGTGGTAACAAAGGTGAAACAATGAGTGTGAAGACAAGTGGGGAAAAGGGCATGAAATGCAAGTAAAAAAATCTACAACTGCTGTATAACATGCACCCAGTTTTTAGACCTCAACTTTTTTGGAAAAGGGTGCATATTATACATGGGGAAATATGGTATATGTATATGAATACTATTTTCCTATAAGAATGTAATATATAATGTAATGTAATAGAATGTAATAGAATACTATTATCCTATAAGAAATGAGGAGCATACAGACCTCATTATAACCTGGAAAGACTTATATGAACTGATGCTGAGTGAAGGGAGGGGAGCAGAACCAAGAGATCATTATACACGATTACAGACACACGATATCTGTAAGGACTAACTTTGATAGACTTGACTCCTCTCATCAATGCAAGGTGCAAAGACAGCTCCAAAAGACTCATAACCAAAAAAAAAAAAAAACCGCACATCCAGAAAAAGAATTACGGAGTCTGAATTGAGGCGAACTATTTGCTCTCTTTTTTTTCCTTCTTTTTTGGTTTCATTTCTTCTTTCTCATGATTCATTCTACTGGTTATAATTCTTCTTTACAACTGGACTGCTATGTAAATAAGTTAAATGTGAAGGTATATGTGGAACCTACATTGGATTACATGCTGTCTTGGGGGGGAAGGGGGGAGGAGAGGGAGGGAGAGAAAATTTCGAACCCCAAAACTTGTGGAACTAAGTGCTGTAAACTAAAAATAAAAAGTAAACTTATAACTAAAAAAAAGAAAAAGAGGTGGTAGAACAAATAAGTTTGGGAACCTCTGCCCTAATCTGATGGTCCCAAGATGGCAAGGCACTCTCCCTCCAAAAATTCTTCTTTCCTTATCACTGCACTCCTCTCACCCAGCTGACTCTCAAAAGAATATGAGCAAACTTGGCTTTTCTTCCTAATTCAATAAAATACACAATTCTTAAGTGACAGTTTTAATAAGTATTTACAAGGTGCAGGGACTACAACAATGTCACTGCCTGACCAGGAGGCTTGCATAGTAGTTGATAGGTTTTTAGTCCAGTTTCAGTGGCCTTAGGGAATAGGGATCCCCCTACTCTTAAAATGACCTAGAAACAATTGACCCAATTGAAGGAATGCAGCCCAAGCACATTCATTCAAACTCTGAAAATACCATCCTGACCCTATACAAACAATTAAATATGACAAATGGGAACAAAGAACCCATGGAAACAAAGACATCTCACTTAGCAGAAGAAAGCCCCCTATCTTCTGGAAGTAGGTTGGGGTCCATCCCAACTGCAAAGACCCTCACCAAATAGCAGTGAAGGCACAGCCTTCTTTTGTGAGATAATTCTATTCCTTTTCTCCATTGGCCAAGTGATATCCAACAAGAACCCCACCTCCTTTTATTGTCTCCAGAACTTTCAATCAGTATGTTTTTCCCCACTTCTCTCTGAAGAGAACTGGAGAACCTTGAGGTCCAGAGACTTCTTCTCCATCCACCCCTTTCAATTCCACACATAATTAAGCAATGGTTTCATAAATATGACCAAAGTTCAGGGACACTTTTTTGTGTGTATGTTACAAAGATAAATCATTAAATAAACTCCCTGCCCCCCAAGAGGTTCTATTCTAGTGAGGGCAGGGGCTGGGAGGAATCCAGAGAAAACTTCTACACAAGTAAATATAAAGTACATACTAAGCAATTACAAGAGGGAGCTTTGGTTTTGTCTTTGGATCCCCAAACTTACTGTAGGTACATAGTAGACAGTCAGTCAATAGGCATTGAGGAAGTGCTCACTGTGTGCCAGGCCCTGGGCTGACTGCTGAGAGTATAGAGAATGGCTTTTGCCTTGAAGGAATGATCCCTGTTTCTGAAGGAACTCACCTTTAACCTAGAGAGAGGGATGGGACCTGTGACTTCACTGGTATCAGGATCTCCCGGGTAAGGAAACCGGCTCTATCAATGGAAGTTGGTGCTTCTCTTCCCATCCTCTATAAATTGCTATTGTATAGGGTTGCTTAAAGCCCTGAGAGGTGTCTTGGCCAAGGTCACACAGGCTTGGTTTGTGAAGTCTGTTGGCAGCCCCAGCCAGGCCACCAAAATGACTTTTCAAGACTTCACTGTCAGCTCCAAAGAGTTCTGTCATTGAACTCAAAAGTATCAGCCTCAGTTTACATCCCCCATCATTCTTTTCATGTGCCAGCAAGCTCCTAAGAGTTCCCCCAGTTTCAAGAGGGCATCTCTCTAAGCATGCCACCCCCCAATGCCATAAAAATTAAATCTGAAGAAACGGAAAACCTGAAAGGGAAATGGATTTTCTTTGTTCATACTTTAAGGGAGAAGTAGACAGAGACATTCATTCCTTATCTTCTGATATCAATAGAGTTCAAAGCATTCCACTGAGAAGTTTTGTCTTTGAAAGAAACCTACACTGGCCAAACTGGCTACTGGTCAGGGTGCTCCCTCCTATAGTCATTTCAGTGACTAATTTTGTTTGCACATGGCTTCAGAATGTGTTTGCTGAGTTCTGTTTGCTTACTGTTTGTCTCATTGGCTATCTAGGATTCCAAGCTCTTTGGAAGTAAGGGTGGGTTTAGTGACCACAGATCTGGGCCAGAACCACACTGGACTTATGGCGGTGAATAGAGGGCTGGATAATGATATCAGGAAGACCCTGGTTCTTATTAGCTGTATGACCATGGGCAAGTCATTAAACTCTTCTGAGCATCCGTTTCTCCATGTAAAAAAATACCAACACCTGTCAGATGCAGTGCGCCATTGTGAATGGAAAGCTGGCCTCTGAATTGAAAAGATCTTGGTCCATGTCCTGCTCCTCCAACTTAATGGCTGTGGCACTCTGGCCAAGTAACTGGAGCTTTCTGTGACCTAGGCCTCTTTTTAAGAGTCTTGTTTGCAGAGATCTCCATCTGCTCAGGTAGAGGCAAGGTCTTCAATCTAAGTTCCATAACCTTGTGAGATCAGAGGTAGTGGTTAAAATTACAAATCACATATACCTACTTAGTACCTCCCAAGTTGTTATGAGGATCAGGTGAGATAAAGTAAGTAAAATGTTTTATAAACTTAAATTTGTGTATGTTTTAATGATTCTTTTTTCTTCAAGCTGAATGAAGCCCTGTCATGTTTCCCACACCAGGCCTCTTTATTCAGCTTCCAGCCTGGTAAACAAGGCTTCAGAATTGCAGGGATATGGACTGGACTTGGGAATTCATTGATGTAGGGGAATTCCCCGATGAAGAAATTCCTTCTAACTAACAAGGCAAGTTAACATCTTCTCTACACTTTATAGTTTTAGCCTCTTATAGCCTTCCTGTTAGCAGGCTTATTTAGGTTCTTTTGGCGAAAGCCAACTTTGTTGTTGTTATTCAGTCATTTTTCAGTTGTGTCTGACTCTTCATTGCCATTTGGGTTTTCTTGGCAAAGATACTAGAGGTGTTTGCCATTTTCTTCTCAGGATCATTTTACAGATGAGGAAGCTGAGACAAACAAGATTGAGTGTGACTTGACAAAGGCCATACAACTAGTCAGTGTCAGAGACCAGATTTGAACTTAGGAAGACAAGTCTTCCCAACTCCAGGCCCTGCCTTCTATCTATTTGGCCATCCAGCTCTCCAATATCAATTGGCCTTCTTAGCAAATTGTTTCAGTTGTTGTGGGGGGGGGCACAATTGAAGTCCAAGTTAAAATCTAATTTTCCTGAATACTTAGATAAGAGGTCCCACCTTTCCATGTCCACCTTGGTTTTAGTCTGCATAATAGACTTGGTCCATTGTAGAAAGTACTTATTCCTATATAAATGTTGAACCTGCCTTCAGAGAGCATCTCCAGAAAATAAAAGGAAGCAGGGCTCTTGGTTTTTATGGCTTGGATCTTGAAGGAACAGTATAAATATCCCAATCCTCAGTGCTCCTCCATTACTTCTTACCACCATTTGGATCTGCTCTTTTGACTCTCCAAAGATGGCTGACAACCCAGCATCAGAGGAGAAGAAGCTGGATTTCTTTAATAAGTAACATGCTCTTTGTCCTCAAAGCCTGGCTGAAATTCACTTGCTTTTCTATGGGGATGATGAGAAATCTTCGGTATAATATATCTATGATTTCAATGAATTTTGCACATCATTCCTTCAGTTGAGGGGATAGTTTCTGAGTTAGTTTTAGAAGACATTTACTAGTTCAATTTCCCCTCAGCTTCTGCTCTAGTGCACAGTTCCATGTCCTTGGCCCTTGAAAAAGGGTCTTTGAATGAATGGATGAGCTAAGTCTCCTACTAGGTCTATTGTACAGATAATTGTGCAACAGTATATTGAGATTCACTGTAAACTAGAATAAATCTCTCTCCTCTCTTTTGCTTTGTTAATTCTCTCTCCCCTCTCCAAATTATGCAGGACATGCTTACCAATTTGCACATTATATCTCCCAAGGAGAATGCAAACTCCTAAAAGAAAGAAGTGGTTAAGGTGAGGAGGGGGGATTTTGGAGGCAAGGGTGCTTTCTACTCTTAGAGTTGAGCTCAGTCTTGCAGTTGGCAACAGATTTGTTGCTGAAGGCACATAAATGATGCTTGAAAACATTTAAAAAAAGATTGTTAAAGCAGTCATTATTGATGAGATACTAGACCTGAGTCTAGTCCATTTTTCTGAGATTTTCTTTTCCTGGTGTCTTGAAAAGGTTATATCCTATTATTTCAGTTAGTGGAATACTTTACTGCAATGTTGTGGGATCGGTTAACATTGTTTTTCAGAGATTTTATAACAGATCATGACAGTAATGGTACACATTGATCTCCCCAGAGAGGGGGAAAAGCAGAAGGCCTCAGTGGTTATAGGCCTGGTTCTAGGGTTAGGAAGACCTGACTTAATTAAAACTTGCCTCTGAAATATATAGGCTGGGGTAGAGAAAGTACCAACCTCAAACACCAAGGAGGTAGCTTTGTGAAAAGCGCTAGATTTGGGAGATAGGAAGATCTGAGTTCCCACCTTATTCTTGACACTTACTTTTGCTGGGCAAGTCACTTTACTTCAGCCTGCCATCTGCAAAATAAGAATAATAATGGTACCCAAGATTTTGGTGAAAGTGAACTGAGATGATATTTACAAAGTGCTTTGCAAACCTTAAGCTAGTTACATAAATGTTAGACATTATAATGGCTTCTTATTGTTATTATTGGCAGAGAGATTTTCCTACTGAGTTTTCTACACATCACTGTAGTCACAGGGACTTTAGGACCCCTGGTGTGTGTGTTCGTATTCTTAATAATAGAAAAGTTTTTTAAGGAAAAATTCCAAAGTTATCCTTGAATAGCTTAAAGACACCAAAATGTATTTATCTGCTTTCCACCACAACCTAATAGTAGGTATTTAAGAAAGTGGAATTTAGAAGCTAGCTCAAATGTTAAGAGGCAAGCCTGGCATCATGAATAAAGAACTACCCTTGGAGTCATAAGACCTGGGTTCTAGTTCTGCCTGTGACATAGCTTAGCTGTGTGACCCTGAGCCAATCTTTGAATCTCTCTCAGAGCTCTAGGGAAATCAGCTGAGGACTCCTGGGAGAAGTACTTTGGTTGGTCTCGTTTTTAAGCTGACCTTATGATTTCATCAGTGGAGGATCTGCCCACTCAGCCCAAAGTAGGAAGAAGAGTAAAGGGCAGGATTTGAATTCCCATGTTCTCACCTCCAGGGGCAGCTGCCTCCCAGCATCTGCACCAGGCTTTTCAATTCTGTAGCCCCTTCTCAGGCACCTCCACCTTGGAGCTAAGTTACAGATAGGACACAGATAAAGACATAGGGGAGCCTCTAAGCTACCTAGGGGCTATTCAGTTCCATAAATACCATGGATGTATTCTTTACATGATACTTTGCTAGATAATCTATAAACTAAGACAAAGTGTCTCTCCCCTCAAGGAACCTGTGGGCTCCCAGTGTAAAAACCAGGCTCATATATTTAGGCAGAAGGGATGTGAGAAGCCATTGAGTGTATTGCTCTCATTTGATCAAAGATGAAACTGCGGCCTACAGAGAGGAAGCCACCCAGGTAGGAAGTGTCAAAGGCTGGTCTGCACCTGAGCTCCTCTGACTCCAGAATCAGATTGTTTCCATGGGGTCAGGCTTCCACGACACAGAGAAGTACATACAAAGTCATGTCAAAAGGTAGAGAACATTGTCTGAGTGTGACAGTATAACAGGAGAGGTGGTGGGGAAGAGATGTGGTACTTGAGCTGTCTTTAGAAAGAAAACAGAGAGTCTGGAAAGTGGAGATGGAAAGGGAGTATGACTCATACCTAGGGGAAAACTTGAGTGAGGGCAAAGAGGCAGGAGGTATAACACACAGAAACAATCTCAGTCTGAACTGGGATTTAGAGGTGGAGAGGCTTTGATGGTAACCTAAGCCAATCCCATCATTTTGGAAATGAGGGAACCGATTCTATAACTGATAATTCATATAATATGGTATAACTGAAGGAGAGAGGGAGTGAGGGCTGAGGAAGAGAAGAGCATTGCCAACCAGGAGTGGGATGATGGAGAAGGCAGTCATCATGGAGGGGGTGGAAAGAGAGGCAGGATGTCAAAACCCAACAGAGGGAGCAGGAGATTTCAAGTATAGAGAATGCCTGAGGAAAGTTCCTGGGGTGGGAGAATGAAAAACTGATTATTCAACTTGAGCGGAAAATGTAGGGGAAAACTGGAAAGGTTCATTGGTTTGAAGGTGTTTCGAGCCCTGAATAGCAGGTTAAGAAATTTGGTCAGAACATCACCATAGATGGAGAAATGGAAAGAATTTTAGAGGTCAACTATTCCTACTACTTTTTACAGATAAAGAAACTGAGGCTAGAGCAGTTAATTGACTTGCAACCAGGTTTGGAGGCCCTTTGACTCCAGATGCACTATTATTCCTTTCCCCCTCTCTCTGTAGGCAATGAGGAGTGAATGAAATGTTCCTGGGATTTTTTTGGGGGGTGGGGTAGGGAAGGAGAAGGGAAGACATAATTAAATCCTATTTTGCCAGTTACAAGCAGAGTATATTTAATTAATGTGGAGGCAGGGTATCTATTTAGGAGGGTCTTGTAATAGGAAAGCCAGAAGTAATGAAATACTGGATTGCCCTGAAAGTAGTGGGATTAGAAAAGAGGGAAGAGATGCCAGGAATCTTAGAGACCAGAGAACAGACTTTCTGCAATACTCAGAGTGCAAGAAGAATAAAAGGAAGAAGCAGAGGACAAAGGCAGGGAGAAAACCATGCTAGGGAAACCAAGGGAGGGTGGATTGAAAAAGGCCAGCTGTGGCCACCTCTGCAGAGAGGCTGATTAAAGGCTCAGAGTTATTTATTCCAAATCTCATCTAGTAAGGGAAGGAAATCTCACCCTAACCCTAAAATCCTTTCCTCCTTTGCCCTTAGATTACAATTCTGAGCCAATTATGAGAAGAAAATGAACTGTTCACTAAAGAAAAAATAAACATTCTTAAGAAGGATTTTCAAAAGATCACCTATCCTGGAATTAAAGATAGAGAGGAACTTTCCAGGCTGACCAACATTGCTGAGGCTCTAATACATGCAAATCAAGAGCTTATATATATATATATATATATATATATATATATATATATATGCATATATATATATATGCTTTCTCATATGTTGAGATACATATATACACACACCATATATATATAATGTACATGTGTATGTTTATGTGTATATGCACACATAATATACATACATATACATATACTATATATGTGTATACATATACATATATTCAGATACATATGTGTATATATGTGTGTGTGTGTGTGTGTGTGTATGGAGTACTTTGGCAGGGGGTGGGGGTGGATCATAAGTGAGAGACAATTTTTTGTATGGAATAAGAAAAGATTGGAGAATGGGGATGCTTCCAGGAAGAGTATAGAGACCAGTGGGGTCAAGAAGGGTGGGGTGGGTATGTGGCCCTTGAGAAATGAAGTGGTAGGTTTTTTAAGTTTAATCAGATAAAGGAATCTGCCAAAAAGAAAATGTTTTGCCAACTTGTCCTACCAACCTGTTCATTAACTTAAGAGTAATACCATTTTAAAGAAACCAAAACTCACTCCCTTTTTATGACAAAGTAAAAATATAATAGAAGTCAGGTTAGTGGACATCATTACATTTCTTCTTCTCCCCCCCCATGTATGGTTTCAAAATAGAAAAGCCAGACAATCTGCACAACAAAAAAACAGGCATCTGAGATTTCCACCAGCTTAAGACAGATATACCTGGAAGATGTCTATCCAGGTCCAATTCTGGAAGGGGACTTTTCTGAGCAAGAACTTGCAATAACCCAGGTGCCCTTCCTGGGCAGGTGATTCTAGTGAGGAAGCTGGCCCAATAAGTGGATGCTCCTTTGAGAGGAGGAGTGCAGCTTCAGCCACTGAGGCTGCTTCTTTATATGGATATGTCATTTCCCAAAGCCATCACTTTGGCTCCTCCCAAACTATGAAACCATCAACCAAACTTCAACCTTGTGTCCTCCTGAAGCCAATGTCCCAGGGAGCTCTAGCTCTAGGCATCTTCCTGAGCCCTGCAGAGAACCCAAGGTCCAGAGGAGTATAATACACACAGCTCCTTTCATGGATGAGTGGAGCCACCACTGAATATTCGGGAGCAAGGCTGGACAGTGGAACAGTTATACTGAAATCACCCAGAAACTTTTGGGCATGCAGAGAAGCTTCCACTTCAGTTGCAGCAGCCACACCCCCAACAGAACTGCCCCCAGCAGCCCCACTCCCAGCAGAACTACTCTAAGCAGCTTCACCTCCACCAGCCAAAAGCTCTGCAGCCCTTGGTGCCCCAGCTCCCCACCTTTCAGAGACAACAGCTGACCTCATCTCAACATCAGTCAAAGGAACTTCAAGATCAGACACTGCCACCACCATTGGGGAAGGAGGAAGAGCAGTCATATGAATTGTTGTATTCTCTAAACCAACAAGAACTGCATTGCATGGATGTATCCAAGAGATACATTGGGCTTGTTGGGCTTGGATTTACATTGCTTCTTCCTGATGGACATCTAATTGTCCCTCAGGGAACTTATGCCCCTCAGGAACATCTTTCTGCCCCACAGGGACATCTGGCTGACCACCTGAGAGATCTGGCTGACCACCAGAGACACCTCATTGACACCCAGGGACAGCTGCCTGGCCACCCAGGGACATTTGACTGATCCCTATGGACACCTAGCTGACACCATTGGCAATCTAGCTGACATCCTGGGAGTTCTGATTGAGACACCAAATACCAGATCCAAAATTGTCAGGTTTCTAGATATCTGATTATCTATTTAAATGACAAAATTTTCCATATGTGAAGAATAGAGATCTTAAGTTATTTTTGGAATGCTGATACCATGGTGTGAAAGACACTGTAATACAATCCTTCATCTTTGTCAGTATACCCAAAGGACTCCCTGTGAGACTTGTTCAACAAAGCAAGACTCTATGTAGGGGAAGGATATTAGAAGCTAGATCAGGGGAGTCTCCTGTCTAAGGTGAGGGGACACAAGGAGCGTCACCTCATTGAGAAGCAACTGTCCTCATGGTCTACAAAAGCAAGCTAAGCTGGATATATGTAGGACTGTCATCTCTTTTTTGCCACCGTTCCTATCTGCAAGTCCTAACAAAATGACATAATAGGCTCCTAATAAATATTTTTAGAAGATATAGGTTCTTTTACCTTTTCCCTAATTATTTTTGGAAATAGATCTGGTAGTAGTATTGCTGTTTAAAAGGGTATAGGCAGTTTAATAACTCTTTGGGCATAATTCTGGATTGGAGAGCATATATATATCAGAACCAATCTTTAATTGTTGCCTTAACTTGACTAATATTGTCTACTTTTAAGCTCTCTCCCTCAGACTTAGAGTGAAGAGGGTTGGGGCTGGGTGGGTATGAAAAGGATTTCTCTTCCTTTATTTGTACCTGTTATGGTGGCTGGTCACAGGTGTGCATAACTTTGGGTACACTGATGAACACTCTTAGTTCCAGACTACTTTGTGGTGACTGGGGAAGATCTTCCATGGATCTACATGGATCCTAATTGCCCTTCCCACTGCAAAGAACTGAGTCTTTTTTCTTTAAATATATTTATTTATCTCATTAACTATTTCCCTATTACATATAAAAATGTTTTAACATTCATTTTTAAAAATTTTAGGTTCCAAATTCTCTCTTTCCCTTATCCCTCCCCTTCCTTGAGAAAGCGAGCAATTTAATATAGATTATAAAGATGAGGTAATGCAAAACTTTTCTGTATTAGCCATGTCCTTCACTGAGTCTTAACAATGGCCTTGAAACACAGGTCCTAAACATTCACCATCATTCCAGCGAATTCTAAGTACCATATTTCCCCATATATAAGATGCACCTAATTTGGGGGCCTGAAATTTGAAAAAAAATGTACTAGATAAAGTTATAGAACTCAAGTTTTATTCATCTGCTCATAGCTTTTAGGCATCTTTTGGGCAAGTCTGGTGCACATACACATGCTTAGTCCATTCTGTTTCATGAACATGAAGCACCAATTGTGTCCTTTGAAACCAGTAACTTCTTTTTCCTCAGCAATTCTTCTTGCCTCATGATGAACCATCTTTGTGGACACAGGAATTCCAATTGTCCTTTGCCCTTCAATCCATATCTTCAATTCCCTCTCTAAATGAAGCCATTTTGCTGACTTGCCTCTTATAGCCTTCTTCTGCCCTGGCATTTTCAGTATGGTTTCTTCTTCCTGTAGCCAGTCTTGGATTGTTTTCTCAATTGGAGGAGGACCAAACTTATGTTCAGCAGCACGATTTCCATTCACTTTTGCAAACTGGGTCACTTTTAACTTGAATTCAGCACTGTATGAAAATCTTTTCTGAGCCATTTCTGGGCAGAACACGGCAAAATGTAACCTAATATAGTGGTAACAAATGTGAAAAATTAAGCGAAAAGACAACAAGCGGGAAAGAGTGAAATGCAAGTAAAAGAATCTACAACCACTGTATAAGATGCACCGAGTTTTTTAGACTCCAAATTTTTCGGAAAAGGGTGCATCTTATACATGAGGAAATATGGTAGCTTGTTGAGTTGAGTTGTATGCAAGGTCCTTGAAACGAATGAGGGAGGATTGAGGCTGACACTTTCAAGCAGAAAGATTGAGAATTTTGGAGCTAACAATGCAGTCTTTCGAAAATGACTTTTGAGTTTGAAAAGATGTGGGAACACTGGAATACTAATGCATTGTTGGTGGAGTTGTGAATTGATTCTCCATTCTGGAGGGCAATTTGGAAATTTGCCCAAAGGACTATACCTTTTGTGCATGCCCTTTGATCCAGATATACCACTTCTAGATCTGTAACCCAAGAGATCATAAAAATTGGAAAAGGACCCCACATGTACAAAAATATAGCAGCTCTTTTTTTGGTGGTCAAGAATTGGGTATTGAAGGGATGCCCATCTACTTCAGAATGGCTGAACAAGTTGTGGTATATGAATGTAATGGAATACTATTGTTCCATAAGAAATGATGAGCAGGTGAACTTCAGAAAAACCTGGAAAGACTTGCATGAACTGATGCTGAGTGAAGTGTGAAGAAACAGGAAAACATTGTATACAGTAACAGCAACATTGTTTGATGACCAACTCTGATACACTTAGCTCTTCTCAGCATTTCAAAAATATAAGATAATTCCAAAAGACTCATGATGGAAAATGCTATCCACATCCAGAGAAGAAACTATGGAGTCTGAATGCAGATCAAAGCAAAACATTCTTTTTCTCATGATTTTTCCCTTTGTTTGTAATTCTTCTTTACAACATGACTAATGTGGAAATATATTTAATATGATTGTAGATGTATGGCCTATATCAGATTACATAATGTCTTGGGAAGGTGGGAGGGAAAGGAAAGGGAGAAAATTTAAAATTCAAAATCTTATAAAAGTGATTGTTGAAAACTAAAAATAAATAAATAGACTTTGGGGGGAATAAAGAAAAAAGAAAAAAAGAAAGAAAACAGCACTTGTATTAGACAGACTAGGGGCTGCCAAGAGGCTCCACTAACCCGGCCCTCAAAAAGAAGACTTGGTCTCTGACACAGACTATTCGTGTGGCCCTGGCCAAGCCATCTCTCAGGACTCTGAACAATAATATAAGACAGGAAATTTGAGGGTGAGAGGGGAAGGGTTAACTTGTATTGATAGAGAGAGCTTCCTCACCCAAGAGTGCCCGAAGCCAGTGAAGTCACAGGTCCCATCCCTAACACTAGAGGCAAAAGCTGTTCTTTGTACCCCCAATAGTTAGCCCAGGGCAGACAACAGTAAGCACTTTCCTAAATGCTCATTGACTGATTGACTACTAATTGCCTACACTAGATTAGGGAGAATCCAGGGACAAAAAATCAAAGTCTCTGTCTTGTAGTTGCTTAGTATATACTTTGCATTACTTGTATGGAAGTTTTCTCTTGACTTGACCTCTCCTCCCATTCCCTACCCCTAGCAGAATGGAACCACCTGGAGGGCATGAAGTTTAATTTGTGAGCACAACTTAAAGTCTCTTCACCTTGAAAACATTCATGTAGCAGTCACTAGGCACTGTCCCAAGCTTCCTACACTAGGGGCCAGGAGCGTAGTTACTGGCTTCCACTCTGGGGCCTGAGGTGCTGGCAGCTTGCTTACTCAGCTGGGGTGGCCTGGCCTGGTTGCTCCTGTTGTGCCCTGGGTTTGGGGGTTGGCAATGTTGCCTGCTGGGCTGGGACTAGAAGCCTCCCAGCTGGCATGCTGTGCCACTAGCCTGCTGATCCAAGACATTGAGGCCCAAGGTTGCTGATCTGTTGTGTGGCTAAGAGATTCCCTCTGGCTTGTCTAGACACAGTCTGCACTGGGCTTCCCTGCACTCCCCTTTTACAGAAGTGAGACAGACCTTTCCTAAAGTCCCAAGTTCTCTTGGGTTGTAAAATTATTTCGCTCTGGGTTTTATCACTCCAGAATTCTTTTAGAGGCTTGATTTAACAGCTGTTTCTGAGGGGAAAAGGGAAGAATTCAAGCAACTTCCTGGCTTCTCTCCTCCATATCAGCTTTGCCTCCTTTAAACCTCAGAATTCTCTTATTAATTTTTAATCTTGGAGGGTCCATTGGATCTTTTTACATTTCCACCACCTGAATATCTCTTTGCTTAGCTCCGAAATTGAAAGCTCCTCCTTGCTGAAATGGTGTGTACCAGCTACACTGAGCTGGAGCTAGTTTATCTGCAGCTCAAACTGGCATAGCAGCAGCAGCAGCAACCTTCAGAGAGAGATTTCCCTAGGGCTACCCATGCCTTTTTTGTAATCTTTTTAATGGCTTCTTCATCAAGTCTTTGCAGGTCTGGGTCCTCTGCATTCATGGCTTCTTTGGGAAGCAAGTCAGTGTACTTGCTATAATTGACCTTGTTCCCTGTCCAGCAATTGCATAAGATTTAGTTTTTTTCCTCTGCATCCACCTGAATGGCCAGTGCACTGGACATTTTCTTCTTTCTTCCAATATCCAATTGGAATTGGGCCACATGTATTTCTGGAAAGACACCTCCATCTCAAATCCTTAACCAACACAAGGTATCCAACCTTTTTGATACACATAAGGGGAAGGTTCTCTTCTTGACAAGATCAGTGCAGTCAGCCTTAATCTCTGTGATCTTGCCCTTTCCTGAGCCTCAAGCTGGACCTGAGAAATCTGAGTTGGAGCAGATAAGAGAGGGTCACAGCCATCATCTTCTGCTGCTTCTAATGCTCAAATTTGGCGAGCTCTTCAGCCAGTCTTGGCTCAGCCATAGCCCACCCCAGCCTCCCTTTAATCTAAGACTGGTTTCTTCAACCCCACAATCATTTTTTGTTATTTGATTTTTTTTTACAAAAATAGTTGTATACTAGTTAGAGAAAAAAAAAAGAAAAAGCCAAATCAAAGATGAACTTTGGGACACTTGTGTGACCTTCAGTGGGGCATGTGTCACTTAAAACACAGTAGAAGTGCCTGTGCAAATGACTGAAGAATGTGGACATTTCCCTGGGTTATAGTGCCCCCACACTCACAGCCAGATACCAAAGCCTAAGCTCTCCTGTCACTGGAGGCAATCATGAATGGCTGGTCTGTACAAACTGCTACCCTGACCTAGTCTGGCTATTTTATCTGTCCTTTGCCCACTATCAGAAACTAGAGCCATTGTTTAGTTACAAGAACTACATATCCTCAATGCTCCATTTGTAGGCAAGTTCCTCAATAGCTTTCTTGCTGGCAAGTCTAGCAAAACGCCTCTCCTCAAATCCATTGGACCTGTCCACACCATCCCAGCGATACCCAGGCCATATATTGAATCTGTTGAGGGGAGGTGCAGGGCCATTGTAGCAAGGCTTTTCTTTCTTATCTTTGTTCTTGGCCTTATTCTTCTTAATGAAGTTGGCCATGGGGTCACCTTCTCTCTCCTGCTCTCGGAGCATCTGATCCAGGTCCTCATGATTGATGTACCTAGCCAATGGCTTCTGCATCTCCTTTATTACATCCTCCACATTTTGTTGCTGCTGCCAGCTCTGGGCAAGGCCCTTTCCCCACTGAGCATACTGTTCATTTTTCTCAGACTCCTCTTCTTTTCGTCGTTGCTCTAATCTTTCCAGCTTCAAGTCCCTCTTGCGGCCAGACTTATCTCTAAAAATGGTTTCAGCATTTTGGAATTCAACTTCCAAATGTTTGGTTTCTTGGCCCTGCCTCCTGAGCTCTCTCCTTGCAGAAGACACCAGACCAGTTTTGGTCTCAGAAAATATCTTCATGGCCTTAGCTCCAGGAGGCTGACTCCTTCGGGGTGGAGAGAAATCTGAATCAGAAGACCTGGTTTTCTGCTTCCTTCTTGGTGGGGAGAGGTCTGAATCAGAGTCTTGTTTCTGCTTCTTCCATGGTGGAGTCAGGTGTGAATCAGAGGCCTGCGAAGCATCTACATCATGCCTTTGGTATTTCTTGTTTGAGAGGTTTGAATGGAATCTCCTGTGGCTAGGAGAAGACTCTCTGGAGTCATGCAGTTGTTTCCCTGGCCCAGGAGAGGAAGGTGATCGATTTTTATGTTGAGAAGATTCATCCCCATGTCTACTGTTCTTCTTCTTCAAACCTAGAGAGGACTTAGAAGGGGCTTTACTAGACAATGAATGATAAACCTCAGTAGCTAAATCTGACAGGTTAAGATGGGTCCTTCTGGGCAGTGATGAATCTGGAGAGTCATGACGGATCCTCCTGGGAGCCGAGGAGTCTGGGGAGTCATGATGGGCTCTCCTGGGGGGCGAGAGGTCTGGGGAGTCGTGACGGACTCTTATTGGAGGCGAGGGTTCTGGGGAGTCTTGCCGGCTCCTGGAAGCTGAGGAGTCTGGGGAGTCGTGATGGGCCCTCCTGGATGGAGATAGGTCTGGCTTTTGTTTTCCTAGGAGCTTCCACTTGTTCCCGGTCCGGAATGCCTCCATTTGCTTCACTTCTTCTGGGCGTTCATCAACGAATTCAGCCACCACAGGCAAATCTCCCTCATCTTCCTTTTCTTCTTTTTCTGACTTAGTAGAAATACTTGCCCAGCTCACATCATCGTCCACAATCCTCAGCCCTTTGCCTCTGGCACCAATCGCCTTCCTCTGCTTCTTGAGGCTCCGAAGACGAGACTCAGATCCCTCGTCGACGGGGGCCGACAAGTACCGCTTCAGATACTCAGCCTTGGAGAGTGACGGGGCAGCCGACATGGCAACCCAGGGGGATCTTTAAAAAAAAAAAAGTTTTGAAGCCTCACTTATGCTCCTGATTCAGCGATGCCTTTATTGCCCAGGGAAACACACAGCATTCAACCCTAAGGACAGATAGCACCCTCCTCCAAAAATCTGCCCACCCTTAATTAGCTTTTCCTTTCCGAGAGTGCAGTCCCTCCATTTATATCGGAAAAATACCTCTGCCAAATACCTCAAAGAAGCCTGGGTCCTCTTATACTCAAGAAAAGTAGGTGTGAACTCAGACTTCAATTGGAATCTCCTCCCAGCTATCCCCTTCCACCCCGACTCTAAAATCTGAAACTACAATTTACTAGAAAGGAAGTTGACATTGGCCAAAAGAATCTAAATAAGACTGGTAACAGGAAGATTATAAGAGGCTAATACTACAAAGTGCTGAGAAGCTGCTAACTTGTCTTATTAGTTAGAAGGAATTTCATCGGGGACTTCCCTAGATCAGTGAATTCACAAGTCCAGTCCCAACCCTACAATTCTGAAGCCTTGTTTTCCAAGGCTGGGCAGCTGAAGGAAGAGGGAAAAAGACAGGCTTCCTTCAGCTTCAATGCCACCAAACCCTCACCTGATGGCCCAAAGATGGATAGGTATTCTCTCTCTTGAAATTCTTCTTTCCTTATCTTTGCATTTTCCCCCAACTCGCCCCAAGAGAATGTGAACAATCTGGGCTTTTCTTCTCAATTCAATAGGATACACAATACTTAAGCGACTTTTTTGGTAAAATTTTTAACTTTAAACTTGAATACAAAATGAGAAAAGAAAAAACCATTGCTATGTTCACAGCAGACTTCTGTCTCAAGGTGTTAGCCTGGCTTCCCAGGGGCTCAGCCCGACATTGCTCCCAGATACGTACATGCAATGCAATTCTTGTTGGTTAGAAGAACAGAATGATTCATATGAATGCTCTCCCTCCTTCACCCATGGTGGTGGCAGCTCCTGTCTCATAGTTCAGGAGGAGAAAAAAGGATGACTTTGGGAAATGCCATATCCATATAAAACAAGCAGCCTCAGTGGCTGAAGCAGTCACTCCTTAGGCCAGCTTCCTGCTACCACAAAAAGTGCTACTACAGATATTAAATACCATTTCATCTGTCTTTGATCTCTTTGAGGTAAATGCACAAAAGACTTGAACAGTTTAGTCAATTTTCAAGCATTGCTTTCTAATTTAGTTAGGCCAGTGTATTCTTGGGTCTGTCTTCCTATATCTCTTCTGGTGGAAATAATCCATCTTCTTTCATTTTTGCCAACGTGCTGAAGGCTCTTGATTTCTCCACGCTGTGACAATGGAAAGTCTCTTTGAATACCTCTACACTAACTAGGTCCTCAATCTAAGACAGAGTTTGGCACATGACAGATTTCACCAGAACCCATCTGAAAAACTTGTACAAACTATCTTTTGAAAGCAGACTCACCTCCTAAGACTAAAATTCCTAATACAATCACAAATCTTAGAGCTTCCTGGGAAACTGTGTCATGGTTTTGAGTATCTTGAATATCAGATCCTTAATGGACTACGTATTTAATGTGAAGATTTTTTTTTCTGAATCAGCAGCTACCATTGCCCCAATTTAAATAATTTTGTTTATTCAAAACATTTTAAGTTTCATATAATGAAGGATCCATTTTTAGTCCCATAACTGTGAAAGGTGCTTAATCTGGTTCTCTTCTATGTTTTCAATGTTTAACATTCAGGTTTCCTATACATACCTTCATCTGCCTTTATTAGACATGAAAGAACTTTTGCAACTTTGAGTTGTCATTTTATTTATAGTGAGAGAGATTTTTTTTAGTATCTGGAGAAATGTGGATAGGTGATAGAGGACTGGATTCATTTCTAGAGAGCTGGGGAAAGTCTGGAGAATGGAGGGGCTTCCAGATGGAAAGTGGAGCCCAGTGAGGCCCAGCAGGGGAGGGGGATGCCTGGAGATACTGGCAGCACTAAAAGATCTTGGACAGGAAGAAGGGAGAGCCAAAGACATTTCTTTTCTCTGAGTTTAAGAAATAGAGAACAAATGGATATGTGAGTTTACATATTTTATTGAGAACTTTAAATACATTATCTTATTTAATCATCACAAAATGTAGCATTTGAAGAGGCCCAAAAAGAACATGCTACACATTAGTTTGGCCATTTTGGTGCATGGCTGCTTTCTCTTCCTGGTCTCCCACCATTATTGCCAATTGAGCTCTGCCAGGTTCAGCCACCTGCTCACAGGGGAGAGGCCACACAGTGCCTAGTACATAGTAGGCACTTTGTAGATATTCCCTGAATTCAGTCCATTTAAGTGCCTCCTCTGTGCCAATCATTGTGCTCAGTGCTTGAGGATAGAAAAAGAGGGGTGAACTAGTCTCTGCCCTGAAGGACCTTACATTCCACCAAGGAGACATCTTGGACACAGAGACATATGTCATAGCAATGCAAGGTCATTCCAAGGAAAGAGGAGGAGATGGCAGGTGGGTTAGAGAGGCTCAGAAATGCATCTTAGGAGGGGACATAGGGCTGATCTTGGAAGAAAACTAGGATGGAAATAAAGATCACCTCTGACTAATTTGTAATACTTAAAAAGATTTACAGTTTCCATTTCCTCTGCAATTCAACTAAATGAACCTCCTAGGCACTGTGCAACAACCCTGTGACTACTCACAACAGACTGAAAGATAAAAAGGTAGGGATGTGGCCCTCAAGAAATGAAGTGGTTGGTGGTTTTTTAATGTGTATTTCTCTTTTAATCAGATGAAGAAGTCTGCCCAAAAGAGAAAAGTCTTACCAGCTTGACCTGTCAAGAGCAATACCAGTTTAAAGAAACAAAAACTTACCTCTTTTTATGACGAGGAAAAAAACAAAATTAAGGTCAAGCTAATGGACATCATTACATTTCTTCTCTCCACTTAGGCATGATTTCAAAATAGAAATGCCAGACAACAGGAAAAGCAGGTATCTCTGGCTTCTATCAGCTCAAGAAAACAGGTGGGACAGGAAAATTCATCTCCAAGTGAGATTCTGGAAGAGAGCTTCTTTGAGAATAGGCTATCACCACCAGATACATCCAGGTGAGCCTAGTCAGGAAGCTGGCCCAAGGATAAGCTGCTCCATAGGGAGCAGGAGTACAGCTTCAACCACTGAGTCTGATTGCTCATATGGATATGGCTTTTCCCAAAGTCATCACTTTGGTTCCTCCCAAACCATGAGATTGTCAACTCCATTTCAGCCTTGTGCCCTCCCCAGGCCAATGTCCCAGGGAAACTCCAGTCAGTGTCTATCTTTTTGGCTCTGCAGGGAGCAAAAAGGCAAAAGAATCATGGCACACAGACCTCCTTTCATGGAAGTGCGAAGCCACCACTGCATGATCGGGAGTGAGGCTGGGCAATGAGATAGTTGTACTCAAACCATCAGCCACTGACTTTTCAGTATATACACCAACACCCACCTCAGCTGCAGCAGCCTCACCCCCAGCAGCCATCACCCCTGCTGCCCTCAGTGCCTCAGCCCCCCACCTCCCAAGTACAGCAGCTCATCTCTTCTCCGTATCAGTCACCACAGGCACATGGAAGTCAGATACAGCCATGGCTGAAGAGAGAAGAGCAACCATGTGAATTATTTCCTGCTTTTAACCAGAGAGAACTGCAATCCATCAGTGTATCTAAGATTGGGCTTGAGTCTACACTGCTTTTGCCTGAAGATATGACTGCCAACCTGAAAGATTTGGCTTCCCCCCAGGAACATCTGGATGCCCCCCCCCAAGAGATCTAGCTGCTTCTTGGGGACATTTGGCTGTCTCCCAGGGATATCTGGGTACCCACCTGGGAGATCTGGTTGATCTCTTGGAAGATTTGACAGAGACATCACATCACAGTCTGACCAGCTGAACTATCTAGATGCCTTATTGATTGTGCTAAAAGATGAATTCTCAAATAATTTGAGAAATAGAGACCCTTTACCATCATGGAAGAGTCACTATAATAAAAATCCTTCATCTTCCTTGTCAGCAAGAATAATAACTAACATGTATATAGCCCTTGCTCTGTAATAGACCCTAAACACTTCACAATTATGTTCTCATTTGATTCCCACAACAACCCTCAGAGTTAGTTGCTAGTCCTATCCTAATATTACAGATGAGGAAACCAAGGCAAACAGAGGGTAAGTAAATTGCCCAGGGTTACACAGTTAGTAAGTGTGCAAGTGTAGAAAAATACCCCCAAACTGTTAAAAACCAAAATAAAACCAAGGCTGGACAATGAGAGTTGCACTCAGTCCATCACCATGGGATGATGGGGAGTGTCTAAGACTTGTGTCTCAAGGTCATTATTAAGACTCAGTAAAAGACATGGCTAATATGGAAAAGTTTTGAATGACTTCATCTGCATAATCTATATTGAATTGCTTGCCTTTTCAAGGACGGGGGATAGATGAGGGAGGGAGAGAATTTGGAAGTCAAAAATTTAAAAAAAATGAATGTAAAACATTTTTACTTGTAATTGGGAAATATTTAATGAAATAAATATATTTAAATTTTTAAAAGTTCAATGCAGTGGTAGAGGTAATTAGGACCCATGTAAACCTCTGGATCTTCCCTAGTCACCAGAAAATAGTCTGGAAATGGAAGTGTGCATCAGCGCACCCACAGTACTCCATTTTTTATTTGTTAAACAAAGCAAGTCTGTAAATGGGGAAAGAATATTAGGGGCAGCTGAAACAGGAGGAGTCCCTGTTGTGATGGCAAGCAGAGTGGGACTTTTTGCTGTTTTTTCTTTTGGAGTTCTTCTCGGCACTAAGGCAATCAAATGCCTTTGATTGAGTCTTGCCTTTGTTTCATTCAAAAGTTTTTGTTTGAGTTGAGTCTTTGATGACCTGCTTAAGTCATAAGAAAGCCTAAGTTACATGAGTTTGTGTCACATAGTTGTGATGTTTTCTGACCCTGAAGAAGTGTGTGTGTGTGTGTGTGTGTGTGTGTGTGTGTGTGTGTATACTCTGAGGTTAGCATTTTGCTTTGGGGGCTCATTCATTGGAAGACTATTCCTGTGATTTGGCCAGACGAGACTCTGGGTAGCCGTTAAGGAGTCCCCTGGCTTTGAAAACCCAGATGCTGGTGCTTCTCTCTCCAGTAACTATGTATGTATGTATTCCCGTGGACAGATGGTTAGAAGCCCTGTCTGCTGATCTGTGTTATTTGCTCCGTTTATACAATTTCTGCCTGTAATTTCTGTTTGTGTTTTCTCTGAAGTTCCGGGTGCTTTTTCCCCTGAACTAAGTGAATGACATATGTATGTTTAATTAAAGTGAGATTGTAAACCTTTTAAAGTTGCTTTCTTTAGAAAAGCATATCAGATAGATTTAATTGGGGTGGAGCCAAGATGGCTACATGAAAACAGTGTCTTACTGGAGCTCTCTCACAAGTTCTGTCAGATTCCTATAAAAAAGTGAATTTGAGCAGATTTGAGAGAGTTAGAAACCGGGAGAAGTCTGAGTGGGG
>CM053624.1:47283716-47308344 GCA_028646595.1 Phalanger gymnotis | reverse complement strand
GGGGCTATGACACACACACAAACACAAAAGTCTTATTTGAGAGACCTAGACATGTTGGTGCTAAGTTCACAAGAATCAGCCTAGCCCCAGATGAACATATTCAACCTCAGCTTATGTTTGACGATAGTAAAAGGGATTGGTGGAATGGCTATAAGTCACAGGAACATAGGAAGATTGTGGAAGAATATGCCAAAGCTGACCTGGCTAAATGCACACTGAAAGTTCAGAAGCTACCAGAAGAATAAGTTTCAGGAAAGTCAATGGAACAAGTAAACTCCTCAAAACATCAGTGGGGAGAAGAAGGGCCAAATTCTCAGATGGAAAGAGACATAACAGTGAAAATGAGGATTAAGATAAGTAAGCAGAGGACATTGATACGCCTGGAAAAATTTGGACTCTAAAAGCCAAATTACAGTCCAGAATCTCAGGATTTGAGAAGACATTGGTAAATATTTGTGAAATTTAGATCCCAATTCTCCTTCCTATTGTCCAAAAACCAGAACAATGCAAGAAAATCCCTATGCCAGTGCAGGAAAGTATCCTGTGGAAGTTAGTTATGAAGGATACAATTTTGTTTGACACACGGGAGATACAATTTCAATGGCACAAACAGAGTTGTTTGCCTGGGAGACTTATTACCAAGGGTCTGAATGAAGTGCATCTCCAAGTAAATCTAACAAAAATGGAGATGTTGTTGAAATCATTCAAAGTCAAGGAAGAAGATTTCAAAGAACAACAGAAAGAAAGCATCTTAGACCAGTATGGAGGTCAAGACCACCTGGATGCTCCCCCTCCTGGGTTACTCTTAGCTCAAACAGAGGACTATGTGGAATATTCATAACATAGAACAATCATCAAAGGACAAGAACGAGCTATTGCCTGCTCTAAGTTTCAGAAGAATGTCAAAATCCACGATCATACATGCATCTGGGGATTTTATTTATTATTTTATTTTTCCCCAGGTACATGTAAAACAGTTTTCAACATTTGTTTCCAAAACTTTGAGCTCAAAATTCTCTCCCTTCATCCTTCCCCAATTCCACTCTTACTTTGAAGGCAAACAACTTGATGTAGGTGATACATATGCAGTCATGCAAAACATTTCCATAAAAGTCATGTTGTGAAAGAAAACATAGACCAAAAATAGAAAAACATCAAATAAAACCTCAAGGAAAGTAAAGTAAAGGTAGTATGCTGCAATCTGTATTCAGACACCATCAATTCTTTCTCTGAGGACAGATAGCATGTTTTATCATAAGTCCTACAGAACTGTCTTGGATCATTGTATTGCTGAGAATAGCCAAGGTATTCAGAGCTGATAATCTTATAATATTGCTGTTACTTTGTACACAGGACATTTCACTTTGCATTGGCTCATGTCAATCTTTCTAGTTGTTCTGAGAGCATCTGCTCATCATTTCTTTTGGCACAATGGTATTCCATCGTAATCACATACCATAATTTGTTCAATCATTGCCCCAATTGATGGGCACCAGAAACGACCAGCTATAAATAT
This sequence comes from Phalanger gymnotis, assembly GCA_028646595.1. Lineage (NCBI taxonomy): Eukaryota > Metazoa > Chordata > Mammalia > Diprotodontia > Phalangeridae > Phalanger > Phalanger gymnotis. The sequence continues at coordinate 47,306,828 of CM053624.1, read as the reverse complement.
TTTTGCACATGTACATCCTTTTCTTTTTTACTTTTTATCTCTTTTGAGATATAGACCTGGTAGTGTTGTTGCTAGGTCAAAGGGTATGCATGATTTGGGTAGAGTTCCAAATTGATCTACAGAATAGTTGAATCAGTTCCCAGCTCCACAAACAGTGTATTAATACCTTATTTTTCCCTCATTCCCTCCAACTTTGGTCATTTTTCTTTTCTGTCCTATTAGCCAAGGCATGCAGTAGTACCTCAGAATTGTTTTAATTTGCATTTGTCCAATTAATAGTTCATTAGAGCATTTTTATATGGCTATAGGTAGCTTTGCTTCATATGAAAACTGTTTATATCTTTGGATCATTTATCAATTGGGGAATGGATCTTATTTTTATAAATTTGACTCCATTCTCTCTATGTTTGAGAAATAAGACTTTATCAGGGAAAGTTTCTTCATTTTTTTTCAGTTACTGTTGTTAACTGTATTTTCCTCCATTTTATCCCCCCTCCAATTTATTCTCTTCTGTCTCTGCTTTCACACTGTCCCTCCTCAAAAGCATTTTGCTTCTGACTACCCCTCACTCAACATGCCCTTCCGTTTACCATCACTCCACTTCTCTCATTCCCTTCCCCTCCCACTTTCCTGTAGGGTAAGTTAGATTTCTATTCGCGAATGAATGTGTGTGTTATTCCCTCTTTGAGTCAATTCTGGTTAGAGTAAGGTTCACTCACTCCCCTTTCTTCCACTACACTATAAAAGCTTTTTCTTGCCTCTTTTGCATGACATAATTCACCTCTCTTCTACCTCTTCTTTTCTCTTTCTCCCAGTACATTCCTCTCTCACCCTTTAATTTCATTTTTTTAGACATTCTCCCTTCCCATTCAACTCACATCCTTGCCTTCTGTCCATATATATACTCAGGGGTCACAGATTCAGGGGACAGCTTTCTATCAGAAACGCAAGATTATTTTGATTCCAGACCGTAGCACAGAGATTCTTAATCCATTTTTTGTGTTATGGGCACTGTTAGCAGTCCAGTGAAGCCTACAGACTCCTCAGATAAATGATTTGCTTTGTAATCCTCATGTAATTTATTTCAGGCATGTAGGCTTCCTCAGAATAATGGTTTGAAAATAAAATGTATAGGAATACAAAGGAAATTAGTTATATTTTTCTTTTTAATTTAGCATTTTACTTGCATGTAAAAACACTTTTTGATATTTGTTTTTAAAACTTTGAGTTCCAAATTATTTCCCTTCCTCCCTCCCCACCTCCTGCCCCATTGAAAAAGCAAGCAGTTCAATATAGGTTAGACATGTGTAGTTACACAAAACATTTCCATAATAGTCATGTGAAAGAAGACATAGACCAAAAAACTCAAGAAAAATAAAGAAAGTTTAAAAAAAAGTATGCTTCAATCTGTATGCAGACACCATCAGTTCTTTCTCTGAGGATGGATAGCAGTTTTTGACATAAATCCTTCAGAGCCACATTAGATCATTGTATTGCTAAGCATAGCTAAGTCATTCACAGCTGATCATCTTACAATATTGCTGTTACTTTGTACAGAGTACATTTCACTTTGTATCAGCTAATGTAAATTTTTCCAAGTTAATCTGAGAGCATCCTGCTCATTTCTTACAGCACAAAAGTACTCCATCATAATTTTATACCACAACTTCTTCAGCCATTCCCCAATTGATGGGCATTCCCTCATTTTCTATTTCTTTGCCCCCAGAAAAGAGCTGCTATAAATAGTTTTGTACATATAGGTCCTTTTCCTTTTTTGCTTTTTAAGTCTTTTGGGATACAGACCCAGTAGTGGTATTGTTAGGTCAAAGGGTCTGCATAGAAACCAGTTAGATTAAAATAAAGATGTAGAGTTGGCTTTTTTTCTCATCTAAGTTCACAGGCCCCCTGGAGTCTATTCATGGATACCTCAGGGGTCCATGAAGCAGGAGATGGCTTTGTTAATTTAGTCACTCTCCCTTCTGACCTGATGTCTGCTGGAATAACTTTCAATGGCACTATATATATTCTAAGACAGAGGACCAGATTGATGGAACCTGATGTAACAGGAAGCAGCAGGCAGCTTGCTCTGGAGCTGGACCCTCCCTTCTATTGCTCTCCTTTGACCTTGCAGCTGTGAAGGGAGAAAGGGCTGGATGTCTCTCCTCCTACTTTTCTTTCCTCCCAGAGGAGCTATGGGACTCCCTTCTGGCTTTGCTTACTGACCTAGAGATGCTCTGACCAGGTAGTGTCCTGAGTAGCAAAGATCTGACTTTGTAGTTCTTCCCTGCACTCCTCACATCCCCTGTGGATGGCATCTAGAAATGCCCACCTGGGTCCAAGAAAAGTAATCCAGTTTATAGGTTTCCTTGTGTGCTTTATTGTTTTACTTTTTTAATAATTTAATAATTTTTTAATAAGCTATATGATTTTTTTGTTCTTGTGAGGAACTCCCTTGGCTGAGGCAGAAGAAAAAGTGTGAAAAAGTGATAAATAAAGCTGATAAGAGAAATGCCCAGGGGCGCTGAGAAGTTAGGTGAATTGACCAGGAATACACAGGTAGTACAAGGTGGAGAGAGAACTTGAACCCAGGTCTTTCCGAGTCTGAAGCCAGCTCTCTATCAACTTTGCCAGGCTGCCCCTGGTGGGTGTTATATATTTAGGATTGTTGTTATAGATTCAATTGTTACCATGTAGGATTTTATTATTGATAGTTTTGTATGTTGTCTACGGATTCCCCTGTTGGGCCATGGATCACTTGTGCTCAATAGCTCAACCTGGTGCTAGACTGGCAAATTCATTACTGAGCTAAGAATTTCCCTGTTGTCTCTATTCTGATGATCTCCATCAAGAATTTCTCTTCCTAGATGAAAATTATAGAGAGTTTTTTGTGTCATTTTAGGATCCTGGTTCAGAGGTGTCACCTCCCCAGTGTGGCCTGTGAAGCAGATGAAAAATAGAATTGGGAAATATTTAACAAAGGAAATAAAAATACAATAATTCAAAAACAACATTACGTTTTCAAACTAATTCAACATGCAGCCAACAGGTATCCTTACATATGGATCAGTGGCAAGTTGGGCACCACTGTTCTAGACCAAGGTTAAGAGATCTGAGGTGATCTGGCACCCAATTGAATTAGGGGTGCATCAACTCAGTGCCTGCTGAAAGTTGGGAGGCTGATCCCAGTTCTGCATTAAATGCATTTTTTTCAAGAGGGAGAGCCTATATTTACATAGGGTTTTAGAGTTAGAATGGGCTTTACTTCTAATATCTCATTTGAACTTTTTGAAGTAAGAAGGTTGGGGTTGTTATTCCCACTTTGCAGAAAAGGAAATTAGAACCAGAGAAGGGAAGGGATACTCCATAGCCTAGTAATTGGCAGACCTGGGTACATCCACAGGTCTTCCTATTCCAGTGAGCGTCCTACAGCATATTGATCCTCATGGCTTTATTGTCAGGTCCCTGAAAGAATGTTCACCTCTTTCTGACAGGACTGGACAGTCCTCAGGATTCTTTGGAAATTGATCCATTCATCTTCCTTGGAATTGTTTCTGCTGGGTCCAATTACTGGACACCAAGAATGACGTACTCAGATTCATGATTTTTCCCAGTGGGTTGGAGATCAGTATATATAATTTCATTGTTCCTTGTTGGCTGGAAAGGTAAAGAAAAAAGATTTGGGTAAGGAGGCTTAAAGGAGGGGAGAAGGAATTAGGTATTTCTTATTGGCGAAGCCAAAATCTATATGGATAAGTTATGTAAGTGCATATTAAAAAACAAAACAAAACATGATGCCTTCCTTTCAGGGCTGTCTTATTCAATGACCTTGGACATTGGAAGAGATGGTCTTGACCTAGAAAGTTTACAAGACTTGTCCAAGATCACACAGATATTGAGGATCAAAGGTTCTTTGAATGCAGGTCCCTTGACACCCAAGTCAGTGTTCTTTCTATTTTGCCACTGTTAGATCTCTTCCGTCTTTGGGCATCCTGGATTTTACGTCCTGTAAGTCTATGGGCCCCAGGTGGGAAGAAGAGCCAAAGAATTCCCAGTTTCAGAAGAATTACAAAAGAAAACTGGCTCTTTCTCTGACTCGTTTTGTTCCAACATCTGCATTCACAAGAGGATGGTTATGAAGCCATGTATAGCCTCTCAGCCCATACATCTACCAGCCAGAGGAACATCATAGATGACCTGGAAATCCCTTGAATCTCCTCCATTCCTTTTGCCAAATCTTCAACTTAAAATTTCTTCTTCTTGACCTTTGTTCCTCTCCTCCTCTCCCTCCCCCCATCCTATCCCTGTTAGGGACTCAGGCTTTTCTACTTCTAATTAGAAGACACAAACTACTTTGGACCCCTTCACCCAATGTCAAAGTGCTAAAATCTAGGGCAGGTTCCTATCTGGTCCTTAGGAGAGCTAGAGCCAGGACCCTGACTCTACCTTTTTATGTGACTTAGTCATCACCTAAGATGACAGATCATAAGAATTAAAGCTGGAAGGAGCTTAGAAGTCACATAGTCCAACCACGTTTTCTTACAGATGAAGAAATTGAGGCCAATGGAAGTGTATTGCTTTCCCCAAGGTCACAAGTCACAATTTCCCTAGGCTCTCATTCTACGGAGTGAGGGCCAGGATAGGGCCCATGCTGCCTTTCTCAGGATGAATTACTTAATATTCATTAACAATGAATCAATTATTATTCAATCTTTGAGGCACCATGTAATCAATCAGCAAGCAATTGTTAAGTGTCTGCTTTGTGCCAAGTTCTGTGCTAAGAGTTGGGAATATAAAGACTAAAAGAAAGCAGTCCCTGCCCCAAGGAGCTTACATTCTATTAGGGAATACACCATGTAAATGTATCATCACACCCACACATATACATGATAAATGAAAAATAAATTCAAGGTAATTAGGGAGGTTGGGCGTGGGAGATCAAGAAAGGCTTAGCATAGAAGGTGGTGCTTGAGCAGAATCTCTTAGAGCTAGGAAGTTTCTACAAAGTATAGAATGATGAGAAATTGCATTCCAGGCAAGTGGGATGATCAGTGAAGAAGCATGGAGAAGGCATCATCTGGGAAAAGTACAAGAAGGCCAGTTTGGCTGGCCCATGGAGTGGAGGACAGAGAGTCACTTCTGATGGACTGAAAGGTTAAGGCTGTAGAGGACTGTGAAAAGCTCACCCACCACCTGTATCACCTTGAGTAAGTAATTTCTTCTTTTCTAGCTTTAATTTCTTCCTTTGGAAAATGAGACAGTGAGATTAGTTGATCTAAGGTTCTTCCAGTTCTAAATTCTATGATCTATGGTGCTCCAGGATTTCAAAGACCAGTGATAGTGACTATGTAAAAGCCATTTCCAATGGCCAGGCTTCCCAGGCTCTGCCCCTTCCAAAAAAACAAACAAACAAACAAACAAAAACCTATCCCAAGTTCTTTATTAAGGTTACTGGAGAATGTCACTGAAATAACATGAAAGTCTGCACAGTGGAAGTAGCCAGATTTCTCTGCAGCCATGGGTGGTATCCTGACTCTGCATCAGAGACCAGGGAATCCATGAGTTTTATTGATACAGAGGCCAGAGGCCAGGGTGGGTGACATTTCAGGTCTTTGGGCTGCATTTACTCATCAGTCTTGTGATGTAGGGCTCTCATGGGAAGGTAGACATTAGATTCCTGTGGATTCCTGCTGGGTGTTAACTGAGCTCATGGAAGCAACTGGGGTCACTGGGGTTGGCTCTGTGACCCTCTGGTCTCTGCCCTGAAGGGAGCTAAGTGGGGACACAAGGAGTAATTAGGCAAGCTGGCCAAGGAAACAGGGAGGAAGGAGGAAGAAAGAGTGGAGGAAGCAGATTGGGTAGGAGAAAGGAAGTTGGGCCCTTGGCAGAGTAGAATAAAATGTGGATTGGTAATCTGGAGATCTGGGTTCAAGTCCTGACTCTGCTGCTGCTGCACAGCATGAATTTGGGCAGTCACCTTCCCTCTCTAGGACCTAATTTCCTCACCTATGAAAATAAATAAATCGATCAATCGATACGTAGGTAAACAAATGAATAAATAGGTAAATGAATAGATAAATGAATGAATAAAAAAGAGTTAGACTGCATGGTCTTCAAAGTTACCTCTAAGGGCAGCTTGGGGGCACAGTCATAGAGTGCTGAACCTGAGTTCAAATATGACCTCAGATACTAGCTGTGTGACCTTAGGCAAGTCACTCAACTCTGTTTGCCTCAGTTCCTCACCTGTGAAATGAGCTGGAGAAGGAAGTAGCAAACCACTCTAGTCTCTTTGCCAAGAAAACCCCAAATGGGGTCACAAAGAGTATGACAGGACTAAACTACAAAACAACAAAGTTACCTCTGGCTCTGATATTTTATTCTCTAAGGGCCCTCCTATCTTGGGCACTCTGTGATTCCTTTAATCTTCTAGCTTCCAACTTAGCAAACCCCCTGGGGAAGATGCTCCCCTTTGCTACACCCATGCCTGAGTCTGACCAGTGGGGAGTAAACGTGTTCAGTTGATAAAGCACCCCTGTTAATCAAAGTCCGTTGGAACAGTGAAGTGCCGAGCCCCTGAGCAGCCCCAGGGGCTCTGAGCAGGACCCCCGTGAGGTCAGCACCGTTGCACATGGGCTGCTGATTGTCACCATGGGATGCCCTGGCCTCCCTCCAGCTTGCCATTTTACATGACGCCTGTCACAATGGTACCTTTAGTCCAGAGAAAGAGATGGGGAAGGCTCTTATCAACAGAGCTGCCACTCTCCCTCCCCCATTCCCTTCCACAGTAAAGCAGTTGGGAGGAACACTGCCGTCCTAGTCAATAGACTGAGCAGGGGAAAGGGAGTGACTCCCCTGTTCTGAATCCTTGGGTAGCTGCTACTATATCCTATAGGAGTAGAGCATTCAGAGCTGAAATGTACAGAACACCATTATCTGGCAGGGACCTTAGGGACCAAATTGTCCAATACTTTAATTGTAAGAGGTGAAAGGAAGCCCAAAAAGAGGAAGGAACTTCACTAAAGTCATACACTGAGTCAGTGGCAAAACTCAGATTTAAACCCAAGTCTCCTCAAAATTCCCAGTATGATAAACATTATATACAATGAGGTTACTAAGTGCTGAATAGTCAAGTACATTTGAATAACTGAGTGGTCATGCAATGTCGAGACCTAATCAGAATCAACTAATTCTTAAATGTGAACTATTATTATTTTCAGGAAAGGTTTTCTGGAGGTAGTGCGTTTTCAAGGGGAAGGATTTTGTTGGATCAGGAGATAGACTTGTGGGTAGGAAAGTGGTAAAAGAGAGAGAGAGAGAGAGAGAGAGAGAGAGAGAGAGAGAGAGAGAGAGAGAGAGAGAGAGAGAGAGAGAGAGAGAGAGAGAGAGAGAAATGGATAGATAATCTCCACAGATATCTATAGAGATAGATCAGTAGATAGATATCTATAGACAATCTATATAGATATCTATACAGACAGATAGGTATAGATAGTATCAATAGATTATATAGATATCTACAGAGATAGATAGGTGGATGGATGGAGATGGACAGATTCATAGACAGACTGACAGATGGATAGATACATAGATAGATGATAGATAGATAGATAGATATGAACTCATTGGGTGTCCAGGTAATATCATAGACTCTTAGAAGCAGGGCTAGAAGAGACTATAGAAATCATCTAGCCGGTGGTGGTGCCTTGGCCAAGTCATTTCTTTCTGGGACTTAGTTCTCTCGTCTGAAAAATGAGATAGTTGGACTAGGTGATCAGTAAGGTTCCTTCAAGCTCTCACAGTCTGTGTTCTAAGGTATCTCCTAACTACAATTAAATATAGAGAGATAGACATCTGTAAACATATACATATATATACAGATGTAAGAGCGTACTATGTTTATTTCCACTTATTGTCTATTTCACTGAAAGTGAATGGCATCTTCCTTCATAAGTCCAAGTCTTTCCATGCTTTTCTAAATCACCTAGCTCATCATTTCCTGTACCACAGCAGTCTTCCAACCGAACCACATTCCATCTGAGAGATTGTCTATGAAAGTTTTCTCCCAATTTTCTTCATTTCTTCTATTCTCGACTGCAGAAGTTTTATTTTTACAAGGAAATTTTAATTTAAAATAATCAAAATGATCCATTTTCACTTCAACCATGCACTCACCTTATAATATGGTTTAAAGTCCAATACTACTGAATCTGCTTCCTTTTCATCTTTTCCCCTGGTTTCTTTGAAGTTCCTGACCTTTTGTTCTTCCAAAAGAACTTTCTTTTTATTTTTTCTAATTTCGTAAAACAATTTTTGGCAGTGTTTATTAGTTTAAAAAATTGTTTTTCATGTACTGCTCCCTTCATTCTGTGTCTGTTCATACAAGTCTTTCTAGGTCTCTCTGAAATCTTCCCTGTTATCTTTCTTACAGCATAATCATCTTCGATATTCCTTTATACTCATAAACCACAATTTGTTCCACCATTTCCCAAGGGATATGCATTCCTTATGTTTCCAATACTTTGCTACAGCAAGTGGGGTTGCTATCGACATTTGTGTACAAAGGCTATAGTTAGCAAAAGGGTGTGGGTGTGGTTAGAAACAAGCCTCCCCTAACTATCTCTACCTGAGGCCTATTAAATGGGAGGGGGTTGGGTGGGGAGATCTTTAATCACATTAACACCACATTATTCCATTTCTTGCCAGAACAGGAGAAGAGAATTCAGAACTAAAAAATAAAATTAAAAGAAAAAACTCTGAAAAATTTTAAAAAAGGAAGAAAAGAAATGACTTATCCTACATCTCTTCATATCACCAAGAGATGGGAGGCATTAGTCTTTAGCAGTTGTGATTGGTCATTTCTCTGGTCATAGTTCTTGAGTCCTTCATAGTTGTTTTCCTTTAGAATATTGTATTCATCATTTTTCTGCTCATTTCACTCTGTCTCAGTGTCCATCTAAGTTTTCCCAGATTTTTCTGAATTATGCCTTTAGACATTTTTCATGGTACAACAGTATTTCATTTTATTCATATCCCTTAATTTTAGGTCTCAAACACTCTCAACTGTGACAGGTTTTTGTGAAGGCTCACACATGGCAGACAGTTTGGGAATGGAGACTTGAAATCCCGTGGTTCCTGAAGGGAAAGGAGCTCCTGGGACATAAATGGATATTCCCTGAAACTGTGGTCTTAGAGAATTTCGGGGCATGATGAGAGGATAGTAATCCTATTAGTAGTGTTAGATCCTGATACTCAAGTGGCAGCTTGATTCTGAAATTAATATAGACTGCACAGAAGACCATCGAAACACACAAACCCCCAAACAAATCATAATCCTTTCCCCCCACTCAGCTTGGCCTTGGATGTGGTCAAGCACTCATGGACTCTACATACCCTTAATTGACAAAGCAAGATGAAGGATTTTATTAGAGTGTCTATTACCCCATGTATCCATTTTCCTTGAATAAGTCAAGATCCATAATCTTCGCGTTATTTAGAAATTGTCATTTAACACAAATGATAAGGCATCTAGAAACATGAGGTCCGTGGAACTGGCCTCTGGTGTCTCAGGCTGTTCTCCCAGGGGGGCAGTCAGATTTTCCAGGAGGGTAGCCTGATGTCCCTGGGAAGCAGCCAGATGTTCCTGAGAGGTAGCCAGATCTCCCAGAGAGGCAGTTAGATGTCCTTGAGGGGCAGCTAGATCTCCCAGGGGGGCTTTCAGATGTTCCTCAGGAAAAAACAAAGTAGATACAAGCCCAGCAGTTTTCTTGGATAGATGAATGGGATGCAGTTCTTGCTGTTTAAAAGAAGGGAACAATTCATTTGGCTGCTCTTCCTCTTTCACAAATGGTGGTAGCTGTGTCTGGTCTTGAAACACCTGTGGCTGCTGATGTTGATATGGGGTCTGCTGTTGTACCTGGCATGTAGGAAGTTGCTGGAGGTATGGCTGCTGTAGCTGATGTGGAGGCTTCTCTGCATACTGAAAAGTCATTGGGCGGTTAACTGGGTACACCTGGCCCAGTGTCCATCTCTGCTGTCCCTGCTGCAGCAGTGGCTTCACTCCTCCACAAAAGGAGGTACTCGAGTCATAATTCTCTGGCCCTTGATTTCCCAGCAGGTCCAGGGAAGATGCCAATTGACTGGAGCTTCCCTGGGACACTGTCCTCGGGAGGGCACAAGGTTGAAGTTCAGTTGATGGTCTCATAGTTTTGGAGGAGACAAAGGGATGGCTGTGGGAAACGCCACATCCATATGTAGAAGCAGCCTCAGTGGTTGAAGCCACACTCCTTTCAAAGGAGCAGCCACTCCTTGATCCAGCTTCCTGATTAGGCTCAACTGCCGAGGAAGGACACCTGAGTTTATTGGATACTGCAAGTTCTTGCTTAGAGAAGTTGTCTTCCAGACTTGTACTTGGAGATACATTTTCCAGACACCTCTGCTTTCTTGAGCTGGTGGAGGCCTCAGACACCCACTTTTTTGGTTCTGTTCCTTGTCTGGCTCTTCTATTTTGAAACCAAATCTGAGTGGAGAGAAGGAGAAATGTAATGATGTCCACTAATCAGGCTTCAATTATATTTTGTCCTTGTGATAAAAAGGAATAAGTTTTTGTTTCTTTAAAGTGGTATCATTTTACTACTAGGTCTGCAGTCCAAAGAGATTTAAAAAAAGCAGGCTGCAGGGGGAGGATCTATTAATAAGAAAATATTTACTGCAGCTCTTTTAGTGGTGGCAAAGAATTGGAAATGGAGGGAATCCCCATCCTTTGAGGAATAGCTAACAAGTTCTGGTATATGATTGCAGTGGACTACCATTGTTCTATAAAAAATGATGAGCAGGATGCTTTTAGAAAAACCTGGAAAGACTTACACAAACTGATGCAAAGTGAAGAGAGCAAAGTGAAGGAACCAGGAGAACATTGTACACAGTAACACCAACATTTTGCAATGATCAACTGTGACTGACTTAGGTATTCTCAGCAATACAATTACCCAAGACAATTCCAAAAGACTCATGATGAAAAATGCTATCCACGTCCAGGGAAAAAAACTGATGGAGTCTGAAGGCAGATTGAAGCATATTATTTTTCATGTTTTTTTTTGTAGTCTTTTTTCCTTTGGTCTATTTCCTCTTTCACAATATGACTAATGTAGAAATATGTTTCACATAAATTGCAATACATAGCCTATATCAAATTGCTTGCTGTTTTGGAGGGGGTGAAGATGAAGGAGAGAGGGAGAAAATTATGTAATTAAGAAAAGGAATCTCCAAAATTGTCTTCACATGTAATTGGGAAAAGACATTTCTCTTTTTGGCAGATTTCTTTATCTGATGATAAGAAAACCCCAGGAAGACATTGTCGAGATATTTGGAGACACTCTGTTTTCCAGAGCTAAGGCCCAGTAAGCAGATTGTGCACTGAGCTTGGCATACCAACAATTCTTTTTGCTCACCATCTGGATGACCTCAGCCACAGCAAAATCCCAGAATTGTTTCCCACAGCATCAGGTGGTCTCTGAGTTTAGACAAGCATCTGTAGTACCCATGTTCTGGTCATGAAGTCCTACTGTGAATCATATTTGTCACATTGTTATTGTTACCCCTCATTGTCAAGGCTACAATTCACCGTGGAGCCATATGTATAATAATTGAGATCTGCCTATGCTGCCTTGAGTCCTTCCCATTAGGGGTGGGGCTCTGGCACATGTGTTCTTATTTGCAAGCTGTTTTCATCATGTAACTGATTAAACTTCTGTTTCTGTCCTAACTGGTCTCTAACCTGTTCTGTTTGGCTCTGGCCATTCCCAGGTTAGAAGCCAGTTTTGTCCCAGATGACAGCATAAACTTAAAAGAAACAAATGAATACCAAGTCCAATGGACTCTATCCTCCATTTTCCAGATTTTTCTCACTCTCTGGAAATAAGTCCCCTCTAGTGCATGTCCCCCTCTCCAAAAGTTCTCCAGATAAAGATATTGCTCTCCCCGTTAATCAACCAGTCTAAGAAGTTAAAGTTGCAAAAGTTGTGTTCATAGTCATTTCTTACAATAAAATAAATACCTCTTATAAAAGCTAGAGGCTAGAGACTATATCACAGTGAGGTCAAATGGATATAAAACCTGAATTTAAAAATTTTTTTTCTAATTACGTGTAAAATTTTTTAGCATTCTTTCTAAAAATTTTAAGTTTCAAATTCTCTCCTCTCCCTATCCTCCTCTCATCAAGGAAGCAAACAAGTTGATATGGCTTATATATGTGTGGTCACCATATCAGTCATGCTATGAAAAAAAATACAGACCAAAAAGAAAAAAAAATTAAGAAAGTTTTAAAAGATATGCTTTGATCTGCATTCAGACTCTGTCAGTTCTTTGTCTGGAAGTGGACAGCATTTTCCATCATGAATCCTTCAGATTGTCTGGGATCATTGTATTGCTGAGAATAGCTAAGTCATTCACAGCTGATCATCGTGCAATATTGCTGCTACTGTATACAACGTTCTCCTGGTGAAAACTGAACGTTAAAGTTCACCACATGGAAACATAGAAGATATCCAGATGAAATATCTTTTACATTTGTGGTAACAAAAAAAGGGATCCTTTCATTATATAAAACTGATCAGGTTTTTACACAAACACAATTATTTCAATAAGGATAAGGACAAGTGATGATTGGGAAAAAAAAATCTTCACATCAAATATGTAGTCTGATAAGGGTTTGTTATTCAAGATGCCTAGAACGATGACATGATTTCCCTTAAAGCTCAAAGATCTATGATTCTACTAAGAATCCTCCTCTTAGGAGGTGAAGCTGCCTTCAGAAGATAATTTGTACAAGTCTTTCAGATGGGCTCAAGGGAAATATATTAAATGCCAAACTATCTCAGATGGAGAACCCAATGTAGAGGTGCACAAGGACTGTTCATTGGTACAGCCTGGAGGTAATCAAGGGCCACCAGCCTATAGCCAAAGACGAAAGAAGATTGATTAATTCCACATCAGAAGAGATCTAGGAAAACAGACACAAAAAAAAATGGAGCTCTATTTTAACTGTTCCAACTAATTTAGAAAATAATACTTGAAAATGAACTAAATTGTTTATATCTTTTGAATACTGCTGGCTATTTACCTCAAAGAGATCAAAGACTGAAGAAATGGTCCCATAATTAATATGTATAGCACATTGTGGTAATAAGAAATTGAGAAGTCATCTCAGTGTAGTTGAAAGAATGTCCCATGTGGAATCAGATCACCATGGTATTCAGATTACTGCATCAGAGCTCAGAGAAATCAGGGAAAACACCAAGAGACATCAGAACTCAGATTAATGCCATGATAAATATTGAATGATGATGACTCAGCAGAGGGGGTGAACCAAAGAAGGAGGCTTACGGTATCACATATGCTCAAAGTGTTGATTTGTTTTATTTTTTACCATAAAGGGTCTATTCGTTGCAGGTCAGAGGAAGTATTGGGAAATGGCAGTGATTTTTTTGTTCAATAAAATATTACATTTGAAACAAACCATAAAAACGGTTTCCTCCATTCTATGCATGAGGAATGATAGGAGGGCTTAGTGAAGGTGCTCAAATAGATATTAGCCTATTGAATTGGTGCATGGAAAGGAGAGGCAATGTAGGATTTTATCTTACAGATAGATTTAATTCTATCTCCACAAGAACTTTAAAGACTATAAACACACACACATATACAAATTGTCATTTCCATATCTATAACATATAGACATGAGCTCTCTACTTGCCTGTATTCGAGATTCAGGAACATTGATCAGCCTGGAAAGTTTCTCTCTTTCTTCTATCCCAGGATAGCGGATCTTTTCAAAATACTTTTTAAGAATATTTGTTTGTTCTCTATTAAATACTGTACGTTTTCTTCTTCTTGTCTCAGAACGGTAATCTAAAGAAAAGGGAGGAAAAGAATTGGAGAGTTAGTTTACAGCAACAGGAGCATTTCCTTCCCTTAGTAGATCAGGTTTGGAATAGATAACTCTGAGCCTTCAATCAGCCTCTCTGCAGAGGTGGCCACAATTGGACCTTTTTCAATCCACCCTCTCTTGGTTTCCCTAACATGGTTTTCTCCCTACCATTTGCCCATTGCTTCTACCTTTTTTTCGTTGCACTCTGGCAATTGAAGAAAGACTCTCCTCAGGTTTCTACTGTGTCCTGGCATCTCTTCCCTTTTTTCTATTCCCACTACTTCCAGGCCAATCAAATTTTTCATTACTTCTGGCTTTCCTATTATAAGACCCTCCTAAAGAGACTCCCTTCATCCACACCTATCCAATACACTCAGTTTGCCACTGGCACAGCAGAATTTAATTGTCTTCTTTTCCCCTCTCCTTGCCAAAATTCCAGGAACCTTTTATTCATTCCTCATTGCCTATAGAGCGAAGGAAGAAGAAACAGTGTATCTGGAGTCAAAGGGCTTTTGAACCTGGTAGCAAGTCAAGTAACTACTCGGGCCTCAGTTTCCTCATCTGTAGAAAGGAATGAGAATAGCTGACGTGTAAAATTTTTTCCATTTCTCCATCTATGGGGATCTTTTGACTAAGTTCTAAGTTAACTTGCTATTCAAGGACCTAAATAATTTTTAACCAGCCTACTTTTCCAACTTTGTCCTATATCCTCTAGTTTAACTGAACAACCAGTGTCTGATTCTTTCACGCCAGTGACTTTGCTCAGTCATTCTCTATACCGGGAATCTCCTACCTCTATGTTGGGGTTTGACATCCTCCCTTGCTTTCCACCTCCTCCATGATGACTGCCTTCTACACCATCCCATTCCTGGTTGGCAATGATCTTCCCTTCCTCAGTCCTCATTCCCCCCCTTCTTCAGTCATATCATAGTTTTACCACATTACATAAGTTATCAGCTACATCTTAGGTTCCCTCATTTTGAAAATGATGGAATTTGTCTGGATGACCATTAAGCTCTCTCTCAGTTCCAGATGTGTGATCCCAATGGGTCACCCATTCAGGCTGTGCCATAGGCAAAATCTGAACACAGGTCTCATGACTGCAAGGGTAGGTCCTTATTCATGATGCCATGCTTGCCTCTCAACATTTGAGGTAGCTTCTAAATTTCACATTTATTAAATAGCCACATGGCACAGTGGAGAGGGTGCTGGACCTGAAGTCAGAAAGATTCATCCTCTTGAGTTCAAACCTGGTCTTAGACAATTACTACCTGGGAAAGTCATTTAACGCTGTTTGCCTCAGTTCTTCATCTATAAAATGAGCTACAGAATTCAGTGCTAAACCACTCCAGGATCTTTGCTAAACAAACCCAAATGGGGTCACAAAGAGTTAGATATGAAAAATCAGAAATGACTGAGCAATAACACATTGTGATAGGTTGTTGTAGAATGCAGACAAACATAGTTTGCAGACAAACATAGTTTGATGCTGTTAAGCCATTTGAAGATCTTTGGAATTTTTCTTTAACAAAATCCTACACTCTTAAGAATACAAGTACACACACACACACAAACACACAGGGTCCTAAAGTCCATGGGACTACACTGGTGTGTAGAAAACTCAGGAGGAAAATCTCTCTACCTATACCAATACCAACACCAATACCAATAATGATAATGACAAACTATTATGATAGCTAGCAAATAGAATCTCAGTTTATCCTCACAAAACTCCTGGGCACTACTATTATCCTCATTTTACAGATGGCAGACACAGATGAAATGACTTGCCCAGAGTCACACAGCTAAGTAAAGTGTTAGGGACTGGTTGGGAGCTCAGGTTTTCCTGACTCCCAAATCCAGCATTTTCTATAGTAACCCAGTTGGTGTTTGAGCTTGGTTCTTTCTTTACCTCAGCCCATATATTTTAGAGGCAAGTCTTTAATTATTCAAGTTTTCTTAACTCTGGAAACAGCTCTATGTCCAATGAGCCCTTCTATTCCCCACTCTCCCAAAATCTCTCCCATTCTTAACCAATTTTTTTTTTTTTTAGGATTTTACATTCTCCTCCGATGATATAATATGCAAATTGGTAAAAATGTCTTGGATGATTTGGGGACTGGAGAGAATATTAACAAAGCAGAAGAGAGGAGAGAAGTTGATTCTAGTTTACAGTGATTCTCAATGTACTGTTTCACAATTAGCTATGCAGGGTTACAATAGACCTAGTAAGAGACTTAGCTCAGCCACTCATTCAATGACCCTTTTTTCAAGGGCCAAGGACATGGCACTGTGCACTAGAGCAGAAGCTGAGGGGAAATTTGAACTAGTAAAAGTCTTCTAAAACTAACTCAGAAACTATCCTCTCAATTGAAGGAATGAAGTTTAAATTCAAACCATAGAAATACCATAGGGATACTTTTCTGTCACCCACAGAAAAAAATAAATGATTTTCAGCCAGGCTTTGAAGACAAAGAGCATGTTACTTACTAATGGAATCCAGCTTCTTCTCCTCTGGTGCTGGGTGCTTGGCCATCTTCCTTTGAGAGTCAAGCTATCAGATCCAAATGGTAAGAAGTAATGGAGGAGCACCGAGGCTTGGAATTTTTATACTGTCCCTTCAAGCTCCAATTCATAGAGACCAAGAGTTCTACTTCCTTTTATCTTCTGGAGACGCCCTCTGAAGGCAGGTTCACAATTTATACAGGTAGAAGTACCTCTTACAAAGGACTAAGTCTCTTAGGTGGGCTAAAACCTAGGCGGGGCCTCTTAGTACTCAAGAAAAGTAGGTGCTAACTTGCACTTCAGTTTTGCTTCCCCCACCTCACGCCCAACAACTGCAACAACAATTTGTTAGAAGGAAAGTTGAATTTGGGCAACTGGATGATCAAGTATATAGAGAGCAGGACTTGGAGTCAGAAAGACTCATCTTTCTGGCTTCAAATCTGTCCTCACACACTTACTAGCTATGTGGCCCTGAGCAGCTCTAACCCTTTTGCCTCACTTTCCTCATATGTAAAAGGATCTAGAGAACTAAACGGCAAACCATTCAAGGATCTTTGCCAAGAAAACTCCAAATGGTGATGAAGAGTCAAACACAAGTGAAAAATGATGGCATAACTACAATAACAACAACAAAGATGACACTGGCCAAAAGAACCTCAATAAGACTGACAACAGGACACTTAAGAGGCTGAAAGTACCAAGTACAGAGAAGGTGTTAATTTGCTTTGTTAGTGAGAAGGAATTTCTTCATAGTGCTAAGTGAATTCCCAAGTCCAGTCCCTATCCTCACCATTCTGAAGCTGTGTTTTACAAGTCTGGAAGCCAAATGAAGAGGGCTGGTCTGGGGACATTGACAAAGCTTCATTCAGCTTTGAAGAAAAAAGAATCATTAAAAGATATAAAACAATTTAAAGTTTTTAAAACATCTTACCTATTTTATCTCAGGCAGTTCTCATAACAACTTGGAGGTGCTAGATGGGTATTATGAGGTAGTGATTTTAAACATAACTTGTGATCTCACAAGGTTAGGGAACTCAGACCGAAGACTTTCTCTCTATCCAAGGAGATGGGCATCTTCTCTGCAAATGAGAATCGTAGGAAGTGACTTAGGTCCCAGAAAAGTCTGACTTGGCCAGGGTCCCACAGTCATTAAGTTGCAGAGTGAGGACATGGGTCAAAGTCTTCCTAATTTAGGGGCAAGTTCTCCTTGCAGAGTAGCACACTGCATCTCACAGGTAATTTTATATCCTTCTTATACATGGGGAAACTGAAGATCAGAGGAGTTAAATGACTTGAACATGGTCATACAGCTAGTAAGAACCGTAGGTCTTTCTCATACCATATTCAGCACTCTATTCACTGTCACAGGTCCAGTGTGGCTGTGGCCCAGGTCTGTGGTCTAAAGAGTTGAGTGTCCCATGATATTCCAAAATGGGACTTATGCCCAGAATGTTCAACAAACAAGCACAAATATTTATTCATCTCCATCATGTACAAGACTCTGCTAAATGTTGATGGAGAGTCAGAGGCATTAAACCCACCCTTACTTCCAAGGAGCTTAGAATCCAAGGTGGGAAATGAGACAAATGGTAGGCAAACAGAATTCAGCAAACATTCTCTGAAGCCATGTCCAGACAAAATTAGTCTTTGAGTGACTATGGAAGTGGATGTTCTCACTAGTAGCCATATTAGCGAATGTAAGCTTTTTTTAAGGACAGAACTTGGTAGCGTGATGACCTGAGATCTAGTGATAGCAGAAGGTAGGGGACAAGTTGTTTGCCTGTCCCTTGAAGTATGGACAAAGGCAAATCCCTTCCCCTCTCAGTGTCTTTGGCTGTAAAACCTAGTGGGATTTAGAGAGAAGGACCTTAGAGAGATGACCTCTTGGAATTGGGGGAACTCTCAGGAGCTTGTTGAGTTGAGTTGGACATATGGTGCATGAAATGAATGATAGAGGATGGAGGTTGAGACTGACACTTTTGACTTCAGTGACACAATACTTGGAAATTACAGTGTGTTGAAGAGGATGTGGGAAAATTTGGACACTAATACACAATTGGAATTGTGAATTGATCCAACAATTCTGGAGAGCAATTTGATCTATTTCCAAAGGGCAAACAAACTGTGTATACTCTTTGATCCAGCAATACCACTACTAGGTCTGTATCCCAAAGAGATCATTAAAAAAGGTAAAAGGAGCCACAAGTACAAAATATCTGTAGCAGCTGTTTTTTGTGGTGGCAAAGAATTGGAAACAGGGGATGCTCATCAAGTGGGGAATGGCTGAACAAGTTGAAGTATATGAATGTAATGAAATATTATTGTGCTATAAGAAATGATGAGCAGGCAGACTTCAGAAAAAAAATCTGGAAAGACTTACATGAACTGGTGCAAAGTGAAATGAGCAGAACCAGGAGAATATTGTACACAGGAACATCAACATTATACAATGTCCAATTTGGACTGACTTAGCTTTTTTCAGCAACACAATGATCCAAGACAATTCCAAAAATTTCTTGATGAAAAATGCTATCCGCATTCAGAGAAAGAACTGACCTGTTGGAGTCTGAATGCAGATTGAAGCATATTATTTTCATTTTATTTTTGTGTTTTTTTTCCTTTTGCAAACTAATCCTTTGGTAAACTTTCTCCTTTCACAACATAATTAATACAGAAATAGGCTTTACATGATTCCATATCTATACATATTACATACACACATACACACATACCTACATATATACACATATATGTGTGTGTGTATATATATATACATATACGTATATATGTATATATGTATAACCTACAGCAAATTCCTTAGGGAGAGGGAAGGGAAAGGAGGTAGAGAGAAATTGTCTTTACATGTAATTGGAAAAAATTTGTGTTGGCTGCATTGGGGGCTGCCAATAGGCTCCACTAACCCAATGCTTAAAGGGAAGACCTGGACTCTGTCACAGACTGTCTCTGTGGCCCTCACCAAATTGGCTGTCATGGCTTTAATCAATACTGTAAGATAGCAATTTGGTGGTGGAGGTGGGGAGGTAAGGGTAGGGAAGTGCCAATTTGCCTTGGAGAGGGAGCTTCCTCACCCAGGAGTTCCTGATGCCAATGAAGTCACAGGTCCCATGCCTATAAATGTAAGCTCCTTTAGCAACAGGGATCAGTCCTTCAAGGCAAAATCCATTCTCTGTACCCCCAGCAGTTAGCCCAGGACCTGGCCGCAGTGAGCACTTCATAAATGCTTGTTGACTGACTACTATGTGCCTACACGTGGATTTCAGATTCAAGGACAAAACCAAAGTGTCCCTCCTGTAATTGCTTAGTATATGCTTTGTATTTACTTGGATAGAAGTTTTCTCTGAAGTCTATCCCTCCTTCCAGTCCCTGCCCCTAGTAGAATGGAACCTCCCAGAGGGCAGGGAGTTCAATTTTTTCTTAGCATACACAAAAATCCCTCGGTGTCCCAGCCCTTTGGTCATACTTATGAAACAATTACTTAATCGTATGTTGAATTGGATGGTGGTTGGGGTGGGGGGTGAAGAAGTCTCTGGACCCCAAAGAGCTCTTATTCTCTTGGAAGAGAGGTGGGGGAAAGCTCACTGATGAAAAAATAGAAAGTTCAGGAGAAAATAAAAGGAGGTGGGGCTCCTGTTGGATATCACTTGGCCCATGGAGAGAAGGCATAGGATTATCTCACAAAAGAAGGCTATGTCCTCACTGCTATTTGGAGAGGGTCTTTGGAGTTTCTTTAAGGAAGATGGGCCCCAGCCCACCTCCAGAGGATGCATTCTTCTGATGAGTGAGGTGTCTTTGTTCCCATTTGACCTCAAGGAGTGGGGCTCCCAGGGACAAAGGGGAAGCCAGGCTAACTAGACCTGAGCCAGCAGCAGGGCAGCAGCCAGAAGAAAGTACAGATACTTGAGCTTCTCCCAACTAGGAAGCTGTAGAAGCCTCCCTCACTCATAGTGCTTCTTTAAGTTCAGCCACTTGGTCCTGAGGGAGCTGCAGAGATGTCTGAGTTGTCTCCAAAATGTTCCTGCTCTGCCTTAACTACTGGAAACTGCTGCCCAGTCAGCAGAGTTCCCAGGGTGAAGATGTCCTGACCTACAAGGTCAGTTACAACGGTAGGTTGTGCTACTGTCATATCCCACAAGGCCATGACAGCCTCTCCTGCTTTCATCAGACCATTCACTTTGTTGGGCATCTTTGGGCCCAGCCTCCTGTCCATCTGTACTGCTAGCCAGAGATGGCTGCTAGAGTAATATGGGTAGAGAATGACAAACTGAGGTCAGAGAAAAAGCCATTTTTCATTACCCATTTCCCTAAGTTTATGTTGGAGGAAGGATCTAAGGAGAAAAGTCTCCAATTTGGGACCCAGGTTTCCCCATGCTTGCCTCTGCAGGGGCAGAGTTAGTGCCCTGGTGGTTCTCCCACTGCTGCACTGGTGCCAAGTGCCTTGGTATTTATCAACAAAAACAATAGCATAATTGTGATAAATTGTTGTGGAATAAATCTGGTGCCTTTAAGCTACTTAAGGATAACTTTGGAATTTCTCCTTAACAAACTACTACACTCTTCAGAATACAAGCAAACATGGGAGCTGATATGTACAGCTCTGGCTGGTTGCCTGCAGAACTCCCTCCCCTGCCCCCAACAGCTGCCCTGAATATCCAAAAAACACAAGCTTGCCAATCTTGTGTCTGGCCCAAAGTGCAGAGACATTGGCAATCAACATGAGAGATGGACAGGTCCAGAACATGGTCCTGAATATTACCCACCTACCCAGGGCTTCCTGGAAACTGTCTTCTGTGCAGTCACATCCAAGGAGGAAATGAAGGGATATGGAACTTACTTCATGGACTACCTAAAACAGTATCACATCAAGCGTGGTCTCCTCTACTTCCTCACTGAGGTCTATGGTACAGCATCATCCATTAGTTCAAAAAGCCAGGGACTGGGTCCATCCCCAAGGACATGAATGTTTCCATCAGTCCCTGTCTGGTTTACAGCCAGGACCAGGAAAGGGCCACACTGATGGAGAAGAACTACAGGATTCTCTGTAGGAGATTGCCTCCATCTCCAAGAAGGGAAAGGAGCTAATCATGAAACTGACTGATTACAAAGAGGTTTTGATTCAAAAGTAGAGCCCAGGGGCAGTTAGGTGGCACAGTGAGTAGAACACCTGCCCCTGGAGTCAGCAAGACCTGAGTTCAAATCCTGCCTCAGACACTTAACCTGACATGCTTACTAGCTGTGTGACCTTGGGCAAGTCCCTTGATCCCAGTTGCCCTGCCCTCCCCCCTCCAAAGAAAAAAAGGAAAAAAAAAGAAAAGTTAAATTCAGGGTTCAGCTGTTTCAAGGAGTGACTAGGTCAATTCTGGTGCAAATTGTCCCAGAAAAGGGAAGGGAGGCCCTGGGGAAGGGGAAGTCACAAAAAGACCACTTTTAGACAAATCTTAAAATCCTGAGCAGATCCAACCCCACCCCAGTGCCTTGACCTCCATTGTGGTGCTGGAGAAATCAGTTATTGCTAAGGAGAACCGTGCCCCCAGCCCCTAACTAAAAACCTCAGTTTGCATAAGAAAAACAGACTAAGTTCCTGCCATTTGGCATTCAGTGGGTGTCTTTGGGCCCCATGACTGTTCTGGGGAGTGTGGACTGGTTGGCCAGGGGAGGGGCCTGATGCTAGAAATCTCTTTCTGTTTCCTGAGCGGGCCAAGAGATGTCTCTATCTTGTGTCAACAAACCCAGCTGGAGCATCCCTTGGTCTGCCTATGGCCTTGAAGGATGAAGGCCTTAGCCTCAGACATTCTCTTGAATTATGTGACCGTTCCTTATTCTTATCTTATGAGTCCTGTTGTGGGATATGCTGCATTTACAATCTATTCAGTAGGTTCCTCTTCATGTATCATGATCATAAAAGTGAAATAACAAAGGCTTGCCAAGCCTGCTAAAAATAACATATGTAAGTTTCAAGAGATAATTAACCACTGTACCTAGATTTTCTGTATAAATACTACTTCTTCACCCCAGCTTGGGGCCATTTTGATTTGGGCTTTTAATTGCCCCTGAACGGATGCCAGCTAATAAATTCTCCATTTAAAACTTATACTCTGTGGCGTGTCTCACTCGCTCACGGTACAACACCATGAAGCTCCCAAGGATGGCAGAGGCTTCAGATTATTAGCAGGTCCTGCTGTTCCCTATGAACAGAAGACTGAGACAGAGTGTTTCCTAAGTGGGTAACTAGGGGATTCCAACACTCTTGCTGCCAGGTACAACATGGCCACTGAGAGTATTGCCATTGGGCCAGTGCCCCAAACAACTTCTTTTTTTTCAAGCTGGGTGTTCCTTCTTGCCCGCACTGCTCCTTTCAGCACAGCTGGGTCTGGTATTCCTCATCAGCAGAGGTTCCTGCAATCTTCCTTGACTCAAACGAATGACTCCCCTCACTATCCCAGAGTGAAATGTTCCAGTGGCTGGGACTGAGGCAGCCTCTCAAAGCAACTAACCCCAGGCTTGCTACTAGTTTTTTTAAGCAGCTTGCCTGCTTGTTGTTAAAATGGAACCTAGCCTGAAGGTGTTTACTCTTCACAGGGACCAAACCTGGTCCTGGGGTTTTTCTTCAGATCTTCTCAAACTGTCTCAGGAAGATCCTGGTTGTGCCCCTGTTCTTCTTTGTGTTC
>CM053624.1:47265586-47283216 GCA_028646595.1 Phalanger gymnotis | reverse complement strand
GGGGTTTCACACCTGATAGGGCTTTGGGCCTGGGGCTTAGCGTTTAACAGGTGAAAGTACTTTCACCATAAACAAAAGCCAAACTCCTTAAGCACACCCGTTAAACTAAGTCCATTTTGCCTTACTGGCACACTTGGCCAGGGTCCCACAGTCATTAAGTTGCAGAGGTAGGATATGGGTCAAGGTCTTCCTAATTTAGGAGCCAACTTTCTGTAAATCCAATCACAGCAGAACACCTGAAGACTGCTCCTGTGTCTAATTTTAAGGGTCTAGTTATATTATATAATGAAATCTCTATTCAGAACTAAACATTGTTCAGGGAAGTAAAACATAATATTCATAGCAACATCCTTAAGCAAAACATATAATTATACACGTATATACATATACATATATATATATCTTTTGACACGCAGTACATCATATGACACATGGCATATATCATTGCATTGAATAGCATTCCCCAAAACACTTGATTACACAAGCATGGGGTCCCAGGTTAGGATCTTCTCTAACACAAGCTATCATCCTTAAGGGGTAGCAGAAAATACAAACACCATCCACCTCTAGGTCACAGTAAGTTATACTCTCCTCAGTCAATACAGAGTATCCAATAAAGTCCTCTTTTATCTTGGGTCAAGGCTGACTTCTACACCCCATGATTCCTGCTCTATGGGCCTACCACTCCCAGCTCTTGCCTGGTCTCACAAGGAGGCAACTCTCTGCTCTTGCTACTTGTCTCAGCTCCCAGGGACTGTTCCACTCCATGTTCTTCCTGCTTCTGCCTGATAGTAGTCTCCAGGGGCCCCTGCCCAAAAGTTCTGTTTCTGACAAAGCAAATTTTAATAGGGCTACAACAATATTCACACATATTATCAGCAACATCATCTCAATTCATTCATAAAGACCAACAGACAGGGCTTCTACCCGAGAAATTAAAACAGATCAACAGACAGGACATCTGTCTGAGAAATTGATACAGACGAACAGACAGAGTGCTGGCATCACAAATATTCTTTCTGCTAGTCCTCCCCACAAGCAAGTTCCTCTAGCTGCCCACAAATGCTTCTGTCTCTTAGCTCTGCTTCTCTCTTCACTCTCATTCTCCTTCCAAGCAATGCAATTGCTAATCAAAGACTCTTGACTCAAACAAAGACTCTTGATTCAATCAAAGACTCTCTATTCAAAGCCTCTTGATTCAATTGAAGGCATGACTCAATCAAAGGCACTGGATTGGTTTAGTGCTGAGAACGCTAAGAGAAAAAAAAAGCAAAAAATCCCACTTTTCTTGTCATTATACTCTCCATCCGTAGTGGCACACTGCATCTCACAGGTAATTTTATTTCCTGTTTATATATATGGGGAAACTGAGGCTCAGAGTAGTTTAATGACTTGTCCATGGTCACAAAGCTAGTGAGAAGCATGAGTCTTCCTGATACCATATCCAGCACTCTATTCACTGTCATAGGTCCATTGCAGCTTTGGCTGAGATCTGTGGTCTAAGGAGTCCAGCGCCCCATGATATTCCAAAATGGGCCTTCACAAAGACTTGTACCCAGAATGTTTAACAAACAACCAGATATTTATCTAACACCATCATGTGCAAGAATCTGCTAGATGCTGGTAGGAGAGTTAGAGGCATTAAACCCACCCTTACTTCCAAGGAGCTTGGAATCCAAGGTGAGAAATGAGACAAATGGTAGGAAAACAGAATTCAGCAAACATACTCTGAAGCCCTGTCCAAACAAAATTAATCTTTGAATGAGTATGGAAGAGGATGTCCTCATCAGTAGCCATATTAGCCAATGTAAGCTTTTTTTCAAGGACAGAACTTGGTATTGTGATACCCTGAGCTGAAGTGATAGCAGAAGATAGGGGGCAAGCTGTTTACTTTTCTCTTGAAGCATGAAGAAAGGCAAATCCCTTCCCCTCTCAGTTACTTTGTCTGTAAAGTCTGATGGGATTTGAAGAGAAGGACCTTAGAAAGATGACCTCTTGTAATTGGGGGAACCCTCAGGAGCTTGTTGAGTGGAGTTGGATGCATGGTGCTTAAAATAAATAATAGGAGACTGAGGCTGAGACTGTCACTTTTGATTTCAATGACACAATACTTTGGAGATGAAAGTGCATTGGAAAGGATGTGGGAAAATTTGGACACTAATACTCAATTGGAATTGTGAACTGAACCAACCATTCTGGAGAGCAATTTGGATTTATGCCCCAAGAGCAATCAAACTGTGCATACCACCCTCTGATCCAGTAATACCACTACTAAGTCCGTATCCCAAAGAGACCATGAAAAGGGAAAAGGACCTACATGTACAAAAATATCTATAGCAGCTATTTTTGTAGTGACAAAGAACTGGAAATTGAGGGGATGCCCATGGAATGTAATGAAATATTATTG
Source organism: Phalanger gymnotis (assembly GCA_028646595.1). Classification (NCBI taxonomy): domain Eukaryota; kingdom Metazoa; phylum Chordata; class Mammalia; order Diprotodontia; family Phalangeridae; genus Phalanger; species Phalanger gymnotis. Next base: position 47,280,809 of record CM053624.1, on the reverse strand, counting down.
GGGTAGAAGAAATGATGAGCAGGCAGATTTCAGAAAAAACCCGAGAAGACTTACATGAACTACTGAAATGAGCAGAACCAGGGGCATATCATACACAGCAACAGCAATGATCAACTATAACTGACTTAGCTTTTCTCAGCAACACAATGACCAAGAGAATTCCAAGAGTTCCATGATGGAAAATGCTATCCACATTCAGAGAAAGAACTGATCTGATGGAGTCTGAATGCAGATCGAAGCATATTATTTTCACTTTAATTTTTGTGTTTTTTTTTCTTTTGCAAATTATTATTTTGGTAAACTTCTTTTATGACATGATTAATATGGATATAGGTTCTACATGATTGTGTGTGTATGTGTGTGTGTGTATGTATATGTATGTATGTATAACCTGTCGCAAATTGCTTAGGGAGGGGGAAGAGGAAAGACTTAGAGAGAAATTGTCTTTACATGTAATTGGAAAAAATATAATGCTGCTAGAGATTTTAAAGATGGCATTTGTGCTGGCTAGACTAGGGGCTGCCAATAGGCTCTACTAACCCAGTCCTCAAAGGGAAGACCTGGAATCTGTCACAGACTACTTCTGTGGCCCTCAGCAAATCAGCTCTCATGGCTTTAAGCAATGGGAGGCAGGCAAGGGTAAGGAAGTGCCAGATTGCCTTGACAGAGGGAGCTTCCTCACCCAGGATTTCCTGACGCCAGTGAAGTCATAGGTCCCATGCCTATCACTTGATTGAAGGTAAGCTCCTTCAGTAATAGAGATCATTCCTTCAAGGAAAAAGCCATTATCTGTACCCCCACCAGTTAGCCCAGGGCCTGGCACACAGTAAGCTCTTCTTAAATGCTTGTTGACACTACTATGTACCCACAATAGGATTGGGGACTCAAAGACAATACCAAAGTCTCCCTCCTGTAATTGCTTAGTATATGCTTTGTTATTTACTTGTGTAGAAGTTTTCTCTGAACTTTACCCCTCCTTCCTGTCCATGCCCCCAGTGGAATGGAAGATCCTAGGGGGTAGGGAGTTCAATTTTTTTTCTTAACTTACACAAAAAACAGTGTCCCAGCACTTCGGTCATATTTTTGAAACAATTACTTAATTGTATGTTGAATTGGATGGGTTTGGGGGTGAAGAAATCTCTGGACTCCAAACGGTCATATTCTCTTGAGAGAGAGGTGGAGAAAAGCATACTGATGAAGAAATACAAAATTCAGGAGAAAATAAAAATAGGTGGGGCTCCTGTTGGATATCACTTGGCCCATGGAGAGAAGGAATAGGATTTTCTCACAAAAGGAAGTTGTGCCCTCACTGTCATTTGGAGAGGGTCTTTGGAGTCTCTTCAAGGAAGATGGACCCCAGCCCACCTCCAGAGGATGCCTTCTTCTGTTGAGAGAGGTGCCTTTGTTCCCATTTGTCATATGGAATTGTTTGCATGGGGTCAGGATGGTATTTGCAGAGTAGGAATGAGAGTGCTTATATTTTAACTCATTAAAAATTCTCCCACTTTCTCTTCAAATACTCACTACCTTTACTTTGGTCCTTAAAACATTATCAGTGATGGAAAATGCTCTCCATATCCAGAGAATAAACTTTGGAGTCTGAAGACAGATGGAAGTATACTGTTTGCTCTCCTTTTCTTTTGTTGCTTTGTTTTTTCTTTCTTGTGGTTCCTCATGTTAGCTCTAATTCTACTTTACATCATGACTGATCTGAAAATATGTTTAATGTGAATGTATGAGTCGAGCCTATATCAGATTGTCATCTTGGGGAGTGGGGAGGAAATGGAGGGAAAATTTGAAACTCAAAACCTTATGGATGTGAATATTGAAAAGTAAAAATAAGTAAATTAATGCTATAAACAATTATCATTGAATGAGTGAATGAATCAGGTATAAGTTTATTGTAACCCTGTGAAATAATTCGTGGAGACAGGGTATCTCCTAAGCAGGTAACTAGGGCATTCCACTACTCTGGCTGCCAGGTATAACACAGGTCACTGTGAGTACTGCCATTGGGCCAGTGCCTCAGACAACTTCTTTTTTTTCAAGCTGAAAGAAGAGAGAACTCATTGATAAGGAGAGGAACCCCCACCAGGTTCCTCAATCTTAATACCAGATACTAGACCTTGGCTGCTCAGCAAAAGGAGAGATTTACAGATTCACTCAATTTCCCCTCCCAATGTTTCAGGTTCAGTTTCTCTGCTCAGACTTCCTCTTTCTCCTAGAACCTTCCTGTATCCCTTAGGCCTGTGGTCTTGGACCTTGAGTTCCCCATCCTTCTCCTCAACTCTCTAAAATTGGGTAATGGGCATGTAGAGAGAGAAGTTCTTTCATGACACCTGACTGTCTTGGGATTCTCTCTTACTCTACATGCTAACTCAGACCCCTTGCATAATCCTAAAGTATAGCAGCGCTACTGCCTGGAAAAGAGGCTGGAAAAGCAGGTGACAGGCTCCAAGCCCAGTTTCAGGAGCCATGGGATAGGACTCTCATTACTCCATAGCTGACCTCCCTCAGACACAGCCTTTATCCCCGCTCCAACTCTGAGCATTTGATGTTTGAGGCCCAGGGGAAAATTGCTGTGTTGGGAAGGTTAAGAATGGTGGAGAGTATCAGGTTGTAGATATAGATGGCAAGCCCAGCCCCCTTCTCTACACTCTCCTTTCCAGCCATTGTATCATCTTTTTCCTTACAGGGATTCTTTCCCCTTGAATTTACTCCATCTGAGGAACAATAATGTTCTGAAATTGTTTTATTGCATTTGTTTAAAAAATGTTAAATTAGTTATTATAGATGAGGCACTATGCCTGAATGATTTTCTTTTACTGGTGTCTTGGAAAAGGTACATACTATTATTCCCTAACTGAGAATAGTGCAATATTGTGGGAAGGGTCAACTTTGTTTTTCAAAGATTTAATTATAAAGTAAAGAAAAAGGAAGAAGGACTAATGGATATAGAACTTACAAATACAAAGAAAATCCATCTTCAGAATAATGAAAGTCAGTAGGTAGACATTTTGGCCAATACAGATTTTGCTGAAGCCATAATTAGCCATTAGCAATGAACTCATTGACATCAGAAGATAGGAGAGTAGGTCCCAGGGCTTCATCTCCCTTAAAGTGTGACCCAACCTGCAACCCTTCCTGTCTCAAGCCCTCAGTTTCTTCAGCTGTGATATGAGGTGGGATTGGGGGGGAGGCTAAGAGAGGTGAGTTCTTGGAATTGGGGAAACTCTAAGTAGCTTGTTGAATTGAGCTGGATGCATGGTAAGGGAAATGAGTGATGGAGGCTAGAGGCTGACACTTTAGAGCACTTTGGAGCTGACAGTGCAGTCTTTTGAAAATGGCATTTGTGTTGGCCAGACTGGGGACTGCCAACTGGCTCCACTAACCCAGACCTCACAAAAAAAATCCAGTCTCTGCCACAGGCTTTCTGTGTAACCTTGGACAAGTCATCTTTTAAGGCTTTGAGCAATACTACAGGGTTTTCTTAAAGTCTGGACACATAAGCATATTTTCAAGAAATGAAATGAATGAAATTTTCAACCACATTTTATTTAATTGGAATATTAACAAATAGCATCTACAATATGATTTTCATTATTTGTGATGCAAAGGTTGATGCACTTTGCAAGATTCACATGCACTCAGTGCAATAACTCCACATTGCTGTCAATTTTCCTATGTGCCCAGACTTTAGGCACACCCTGAGTAAGATGTCAAGTTAGGGGTGTGGGGGAATGGGAGAAAAATGCCAACTTGTATTGACTGGGGGAGCTTCCTCACCCAGGAGGTCCTGTTGCTAGTGAAGTCGAAGGTCTCATCCTTTGGTCCCATCCTTATCACAAGGTTAAAGGTGAGCTACTTCATAACAGGGATCATTCTTTCAAGGGAAAAACCATTTTCTGTATCCTCAACAGTTACTCAGGATCTTGCACACAGTGAGCACTTTTTATATGCTTGTTGACTGACTGAGTGCTATGTGTCTAAACTAGGTTTGGAGGATCCAAGGACAAAACCAAAGTCTTCCTCTTGTACTTGCTTTGTATATACTTTGTATTTACTTGTATTTACTTCTCTGGACTCCACCCCTTCTTCCCCAGTAGAATGGAACCTAAGATCAGGGGGTTTAATTAATTTGTGGGCACAAAGAAAAGTCCCTTAACCTTTTAAATACTTATGAAAGTGTCATTTAAAAATTTTGTATTTTATTGAAATGGGAACAAAAGCCAAGGTTGTTCACATTGTGTATCTGTAAGGCAAATGTCACAATATCAATGGTGACCATGAATATGCCTGTATAGTTCTGTATCACAGAATATAAGAGACTCTCCATATAGAAGGCAGAAGAAGCAAAACATTTATTCAGACATCAGAAGATCAAATCCCCAAAACCATAACTCCAATTCCACATAGAAGCAATTTTATCCCCAAACCAGTAAGTCCACTTCATTATAACAGCAAGGAAATTAAAACACAATATCACAGCAGAGAGCCAAGCCACATCCTGTAAACTTCCTCTCTAATGGTGTCTTCCCATAAACACTCACAAATCCTAGCTGTGTGCTTGCCTGGGTCCTCTTCCCCTGCAGTTCTGGGAGCTCTTGATATTCTCAGGGCCCTTGCAGTCCTGAGCTTAATGGCTACCCTCAGATAATATATACCCCTTTTTAGGCCTCAAGGGCTTCAAACCTCTGGTGACCTCATTTGTAAATAGGTGTGGGACTGGGTCTTCACACCTCTCAATTAGCAAAAGTTATGGGCCTTCCTACAAACTTTCCTACGAACCTTAACTAGCTCCACCAGAGTCCTTAATATTAAGGGGATTAGTAGGCAGGGAGGATCTTTAATTTAATTATCACCACCCATTCTCTTGGGAGTAAGTTGGTGGGGGGTGATGCAAAGATAAGGAAGGAGGAATTTTTGGAGGGAGAGTGCCTTGCCATCTTGGAGCCATCATCTAACAGTCTGGTGGAATTTAAGCTCAATGAAGCCTTGTCTTTTTCCCAAATAACTCTCTTCATTTAGCTTCCAGTCTTGTAAAACAAGTCTTCAATATTGTAGGGGATAGGGACTGGACTTGGGAATTCTCTGACCTAGGGAACTCTCAGATAAAGAAATTCCCTCTACTAATAAGACACATTAGCAGCTCTCTCCACTTCTTGGTTTTAGCCTCTAATAGCCTTCTTCTTGCCAGCTTTCTTTAGGTTCTTTTGGATAATATCAACTTTCCTTCTCCCAAGTTATTGTTTCACTTGTTGGGTGGGCCGGGTGGAACCACAACTAAAGTCCAACTTAACACCTATTTTTCTTGAGTAATTAGGTAAGAGTCTCCACCTCTCCATGCTCACCTTGGTTTTAGCCCACCTAAAAGACTTAGTCCTTTTTAAGAAGTACTTATTCCTCTACAACTTGTGAACCTGCTTTCAGAGAGTATCTCCAGAAAATAAAAGGAGGCAGGGCTCTTGGTTTCTGAGTTAGATCTTGAAGGGACAGCATAAAAACCTCTGAGCTCCTCCATCAGTTCTTACCATTTGTATCTGATGTCTTGACTCTCCAAGGAGGATGGCCAACAACCCAGCACTAGAGGAGAAAAAGCTGCATTCCCATAGTAAGTAACATGCTCTTTGTCCTCAAAGTCTGGCTGAAATTCACTTACTTTTCTCTGTGGAAGATAGGAAAGCTTCTGCATGGTATTTCTATGGTTTGAATGAATTTTGCACATCGTTCCTTCAGTTGAGGGGATAGTTTCTGAGTTAGTTTTAGAAGACTTTTACTAGTTCAAATTTCCCCTCAGCTTCTACTCCAGTGCACAGTGCCAAGTCCTTGACCCTTGAAGAAATGGTCATTGAACAAATGGCTGAGCTAAGTCTCTTACTAGGTGGATTGTAACTATGTTCTTTGTGTAATAACACATTAAGATTGGCTCTAAATTGGAATGAGTCTCTCTCCTCTTTTCTGCTTTGCTAATACTCTCTCCATTGCCCAAATTATCCAGGGCATACTTATCAATTTGTATATTACATCTCACAAGGGGAACTGGCTAAGGGGGGAGGAAAATAACATGGGGGAGGGTGTGTTCTACCTTTACTTAGCTTAGCATCTTGCAGTTGTCAGTAAATGCTCTGTTGAAGGAGCATGAGTGATGGTCAAAACATTAAGAAAAATGATTATTAAAGCAGCCATTATTAATGAGACATTAGACCTGGTGGTTTTCTTCTCATGGTGTCCTGAAAGGGTTATATCCTGTTACTCCACTTTAGTGGAATACTTTGCTACGATATTGTGGAATTGGTTAACATTGTGTTTCAGCGATTTTTGTTATAGGTCATGACAGTAATGGTACATACTTATCTCCCTGGAGGTGGGGGTTGGGGAGGCAGAAGTCTCAGTGGATATAGAGCTGGCTCCAGAGCTGGGAAGACCTAAGTAATTAAAGACTAGTCTCTGAAATATATCCTCTGCCTGTAGAGAAAGTGCCAGATTCATACACCAACTAGGTGGCTCCTTGGATTTGGGAGTCAGGAAGGCTGAGGCCCTTCCCTGTTTCTAACCCTTATTTGTGTGACCCTAAGCAAGTCACTTAAACTCTATCTGCCATATGTAAAATGATGATAATAATAGTACCCAAGATTTTGGTGAAGATGAACTGAGATCATATTTGCAAAGTGCTTTACAAACCTTGAGTGAGCTATGTCTAGATGTGTATATTATAATTGATGTTATTATTGGTAGAGAGATTTTCCTCAGGAGTTTTCTACAAACTAATGTAGTCACAGGGACTTTAGGACCCTGGGTGTGTGTGCTGGTATTCTTGAGAGTGGAGTAATTTGTTAAGGAGAAATTCTCAAGTAATCCTTAAAATAGCTTAAAGAGACCAAATTGTATTGATCCACCTTAACCTAACACAACGTAGTAGGCACTGAAGAAATGTGGAATTTAGAAGCTAGCTCAAATGTTGAGGGGCAATCCTGGCATCAGGAGTAAAGATCTGCCTTTGGAGTCATATGACCTGGGTTCTAGTTTTGCCTGTGACATAGCCTGGCTGAGTGACTCTGAGCCACTTTGTATCTCTCCTTGCTATAGGGAAATCAGCTTAGGTCTCTTGGGAGTACTTTGTTTGGTTGACCTAGTAAGGGGAGGAAATGATCCTGTAACTCTCCAAAACTTTTCTTCCCTTTTCTCCTAGAACGAGTTCCTTCCTCAAGAAGGAAACGCACGCTATTTACAAAAGAACAGATTGGTATTCTTGTTGACTATTTTGAAAAGAACCACTATCCTCATATAGGAGAAAGAGAAGAACTGGCAGCAAGGCTCAACATGGATGAGTCAAGAATACAGGTGAGATGAGAACTGATGTCTCAATGTTAACATGTGTGCCTGTGTGTGTCTTTAAAGTTCTGGTATAGAGAGCACGAAGGCTCTTACAATGGCTCTCCTTTCCATATCCCAAGTCAATAGACTAATATCCATTTGGGAATCTTCAGTAGGTCTTCCTGCATTTTCTCATTAGGGAATGGAGACAATCCTTGGGTTCCTTTTTTCTTGAAGGTGATATTTGATTATAAAAAATCACTGCCATTTCCCAATACTGCCTCGTACCTCCAACAAATGGAATCTTCTCTGCCAACAAAGGACAATTAAACAAAAGAAACCAACATATTGAGCATGAGATACCTTAAGACTCCTGCAGTTCACCATCTCTTGATCAAAAGCAGGGAAGCCTACTTTCTCCTGAGTCTTCTTCATTCAGTATTTGTCATGGCATCCCAGATGTCTTTTGATTTCTCTGAACTTTTCATAGTATTTTTATGATACAATACTTGATTCAATTTTTATGCCATCAGTTTTTGGAAGTTCTTGGCTTAGTAGGCCAAGCTTCAATGGATCACAGATTTAGAGTAGGAAAGCAACTCAAAAGTGATGGAGACTTGCCTAGAGAAGTCAAAGTGACTTGCCTAGGTGATGCAGGTAGAAAGTGTCAGAACTAAGATTTGAACCCAAGTGCTGTATATATTCTCTCCTGATCTTCCTTTGTAGTGTAGGTGTTCTGACTTCACCCAGATCCTTCTTTTTGGTGCCTAGAGCTACCTCTGTTTCCTGTTACAACCAAAAGTGCTGCTATAGATCTTAAATGTGACATCATTTTCTCTGTCTTTGATCCTTTGAGGTAAATGCACAATAGTGGTAGAAAGATATTGTAGGGGCCAGAATTTCCTCTTCTGGGGAACCCTGTACATCCCCCATAACTGCGGAATGTTCTTTTTATACCAAAGGAAGAGGCCAAAGACTCCAGAATGATTATAGGTTATTTAAGCAATTTAAGGAATTTACATTTGGGGCAGTATGATAAATGGCTGCCAAGATATTAATCATCCTAGGTGTGGGGCAGTAGTCAGACCAATCAGTGTATCCTTTGTAAGGACCCCCAAAATCCCAGTGGTAACTATAGAAAACACAGGAAAGAAGAGCTAGGGAATGCATTGCTACTGATTGGAGGATAATTTTGGTTTTCTGCTTAGTATTATGCCTGGGAGTTAAACCAATGTTAGGCCCAAATATAAGTTAGTGTATGTGCCGGTCACATATGGGTCATAATATTCTTGTTATAGCTTTCATAGGTCATAGAATCTTAAGTTTTGACTCAGTGTTTAAAATATAATTTTGTATCTAAGTTATGATTTTAAACATGTCATCATGTTCTGGCTTCCATCTTTCACAGAATTTAAGTTTTTATGGTTTTTTACTTTTTACTTTAATTTATGGCTTTTGCCCAACCAGGATAACACAGATATGAACAGTTTAGTAAATTTTCAAGCATTGCTTTTTAATTTAGTTGAGCCAGTTAAAATGGAGCTCTAGTGTATTCTTGTGTCTGTCTTCCTAGATCTCATCTGATTTGGAAAGAATACATCTTCTTTCATGTTTGCCAATGTGCTGGTGGCTCTAGATTTCCCCAGGCTGTGCCAATGGAAAGCCTCTTTGAATACTTCTACACTTGGGTCTTTACCACAAGATCAAGTTTGGCATATGATTGATTTCACTGGAGCCTATCTGAAAGACTTCCAAACTTTCACACTCTCTTTGGAAGCAGACTCACCTCCTAAGAGTAAGATTCATAATAGAATCACAGATCTTAGAGCTTCCTGAGCAATCATGTTATTGTTCTGGTTATCTTGAATATCAGACCCTTATCAGACTACATATTTATTGTGAAGTTTTGCCCTGCCCCCAAATCAGCAGCTATCACTGTCTCAATTTAATACATTTTTTATTTAAAAAAATTTGACTTTCATATGATCTCTCTTTACTCACATAACTGAAAGGTGCTTATTCTGGTTCCCTTCTATGTTTTCTATATATAACACACAAGTTTCATATTCAACTCTCGTCAGCCTTTATGTGAGGCAATGTTTGTTAATATTATAAAATGAGTAGAAACAGAACTTTTGGAACTTTGAGTTGTCATTTTATTTATAGTGAGACATTTTTCATCATCTGGAGAGGTGTGGATAGGCAGGAGAGGAAAGAATTCATTTCCAGAGAGATGGGGAAAGTCTGGAGAATAGAAGTACTGCCAGAGGGAAGGTGGAATGCAGTGGGGCCCAGCAGAGGAGGGGGATAACTGAAGACACTGGGAGCTCTAAAATAGCTTGGACAGGAAGAAAGGAGAGCCAAAAACATTTCTTTTCTCTGAGTTTAAGAAACAGCAAATTTATGTGGTACCTGGCACACAGTAGGTACTTTGGAGATAGTCCCTGAATTCAGTCCATTTAAGTGCCTCCTCTGTGCCAGTCATTGTGCTCAGTGGTGGGGATAAAAGAGAGGAGTGAACTAGGCCCTGCCCTGAAGGACCTTAGATTCCCCCAGGGAGACAGCTTGGACACAGACATACATCATATCAGTATGATGTCCTTCCAGGGAAAAAGGAAGGAGATGGCAACTGGGGCAGAAGGGCTTAGAAGTGCCTCTTAGGTGGGGACATTGGGCTGAGCTTGGAAGAAAAGGAGGAAGGCCATCAAGATAACTTCTTGCTAATTACACTATTTAAAAAGATTTACAGTTTCTATTTCCTCAGCAATTCAATTAAACAAGTACCTACTATGTTCTAGGCTAAGCCTGTGACTACTCACACCAGACTGAAAGATAAAAAGGTAGGGATGAGGCCCATGAGAAATAAAGTGGTAGTTTTTAAAAAAAATGTCTACATCTTCTTGAGGTTTTCTTTTAATCAGATGAAGAAATCTGCCCAAAAGAGAAATGTCGTACCAGCTTGTCCAGTCAAGAGCAACATCAGTTTAAAGAAATGGAAACTTCCTCTTTTTAAGAGGAGGAAAAAATAAAATTAAGGTCAAGTTAATGGACATCATTACATTTCTTCTTCTTCACACTTAGGTTTGGTTTCATAATAGAAGAGCCAGACTACAGCAATATCTCACAATACTGCCTTCCACTTGCTCAAGAAAACAGACGGGATGGGAAAATCCATTTCCAAGTGAGATTTTGGAAGAGAATGACCTATCACCACCAGATACATCCAGGTCTCCTCCCTGGCCAGGTGAGACTGGCCAGGAAGCTGGCCCAAGGAGGAGCTGCTACAAAAAATGGAAGAGTTTGACTTCAACTACTGAGGCTGCGTACTCAGGATATAATATTTCTCAAGACCATCACTTTATCTCATCCCAAACTATGAGATCATCAACTGAACTTCAGCTTTGTACCCTCCCCAGGCCAATGTCCCAGGGAAGCTCCTGCCAGTGTTTATCTTCCTGGGCTCTGCACTGTACCCAAGGGCCAGAGAACTATGGCATGCATACAACCTTTCATTGTCAACAGCAGAGATGGACAACAGGACAGTTGTCCTCACACTATCATCCACTAACTTTTCAATGTGCACAGGAGCCCCCTGTTCAGCTGCAGCAGCCACTCCTCCAACAACCACTCCCCCAACAACCACACTCCCAGCAGCCACCAGCCCTGATGCCCTTGGTGCCCCAGACTCCCACCTTTCAGGTACAGCAGCTGACCACATCTCTCCATCAGTCACCACAGGAGAATCAGAGGCAGACACAGCCACCCCAATTGATGAGGGTGGAAGAGCAGCCAGATGAATTGTTCCCTCCTCCTAATGAGCAAGACCTGCAGCCCATTTATCTATACAAAAGAATTGTTGGGCTTGGGCCTACAATGCTTCTCCCTGATAGACATTTGCCTACCCACCCAGGAGATCTGGATACCATCTTGAGAGATCTGGATGACATTCTAAGAATTCAGACTTTCTCTCAGGGGCACATGACTGCTGAGACAGTAAATACTGTGTACAAACAGATCAATGACTTATTGTCTGTGTTCAATGATTAATTCTTGAAGAACATGAGGAACTTTGTAACCTGTGGTCTGATCTAGCACTATCATAGTGCTTGTGACTCTAAGTCACCCTGGCATGGATATTTCTTTCTTTCATGGCTTGTAAACTCACTTGTAAAGTGGAGAAGAATAAAAGGATGTATTAGAAATTGGAATCTAACAACATCTTGTTCACAAGATTCACATCTGAGACAGAAATATTCTTACAAAATTATAATAAGGGGCTAGAAGAGTATGCTTCAGGGGATCCAAAACAGGTAGGGATAGACCAGTGCATTGTAAAAATAGACTTGATTAAAAGAGATAAATAGGGAAAGATAATAAAGGTATTTTGCTGCTTAAAAGTATCAAAGACAATGGATTAATATCAGCCTATATGTGTGTGTATGTTTAATATGCATTTAATTACATAGTACCTAAGTGCTTAAAGGAAACAGTCATTGATTTACAGGAAATCTAGACAGTAAAACTCTCATTGGGGAACTCAGTGTACTGCTTTCAGCTTTGGGACAAATCTAACAAATTTTTGGAAGAAAGATATTGGAATTTGGAAGAAAGAAAGGAAAAGTTAGGTATGATTGTTCTCTGGTGATTATTGTGCCCAACATCTTTCTCAAAATTGACCATGTATTAAAGCATAACAATCTCACAGGCAAATGCAAAAAAGGAGAAATTTAAAGACATCCTTTACAGAAGACAGAATTAAATTTATATTAAATGCCTTTTAAAAAAGAACTACTGGGTCAACAATCAAATCATAAAAAGCAGAATTTTATCATAGAAAATTACAATGAGAAAACAAATGTTTAGTGAAGAATGTCCATCATTACTGTTATTTGATGTAGTTCTACAAATGCTAACTATAAAACAAAAGAGTAATCATCAAAATTATTTGATTCAAGACTAGACAAGGGATATTCAGAAAGGCAGAACTCAACAACCCAGTGTTTGATAAAATGGAAAACAAATTATCTAGGAAAAAAACTCCCTATTTCATAAAAACTTCTGGGAGACCTGGACAGCAGTCTGGCAGAAATTAGGCTTAGGACAGCATCTTATACCAGACGCCTTAATATTAAAAATCATACAAAAAAATCTAGAAGTGAAATAAATCACATGCCTTTCACAGCTCTAGGCAGGAGTTGGATTATTAACTAAACATGTGAAAGAGGCAATTATAAAAGATAAAATAAATAACTGAATACTTGAAACTGAAAAGCTTCCATACAGACAACATTAAGATATCAAAGATGATAAGGAAAGTGGTAGATGGGGGAAAAAAATCTTTGCATCAAATTTTTCTGAGCAGGGTTTGGTATCCAAGATGTATAGTTAACCAAAACATATAAGGTAAATAGCCATTTCCCAATAGGTAAATTATCATCGGATATGAACAAACAGTTCTCAAGAGAACTACAAAGTATTCCCAACCACATGAAAAAGTGTTCTGAATCACTAATAAAAGAAATGCACATCAAAACAACCATAAAACTTCATCCCACACTCTGAATGGCAAAAATGATGACACTTGCAACAGACAATAGTGGAGGGGATATTGTTGGTGGATCTTTGAAATGGCACAGTCATTTTGGAAAACAATTTGAAATTATGCAAATAAAGTACCTGAGTATAGATTTAAACTCTAGTCTTCTAGACCCTACACTCTATCTACTAAGTTAATGTAGCCTCCTCTGGGCACACTGGTGTGCTGTTCATGGGGCTATGAAATCCACTAGCCTTTTTGAAAAGCCTTTTACACCTAAAACCCCCAGGCCCAATAAACTATGTATGCCTTTTGACCCAGCAATACCAATGCTAGGTCTATACCCACAGATCAAAGAAAATGGGAAAGTCCTCCTGTGTACACAAACGTTGACAGCAACTCCATTTGTTATAGCAAAGTACTGGAAACATAAGGAATGCCTATCCACTGGGAAATGGTGGAACAAATTGTGGTTTATGAGTATAAAGGAATTTTAAGATGATTATGCTGTAAGAAAGATGGCAGGGAACATTTCAGAGAGACCTAGAAAGACTTGTATGAACAGACACAGAATGAAAGGAGCAGGGCATGAAAAGCAATTTTTTTAAACTAAGAAACACTGCCAAAAATTATTTTACTAAGTTAGAAAAAATAAAAACAAAGTTCCTTTGGAAAAACAAATGGTCACGAACTTCAAGGAATCCAGGGGGAAAAGATGCAAAGGAAGCAGATTCAGTAGTATCGGACCTTAATATTGTAAGGTGAGTGCATGGTTGAAGTGAAAATGAATAATTTTGATTATTTTAAATTAAAATTTCCTTTTAAAAATAAAACCTCTGCAGCCAAGAATAGAAGAAATGAAGAAAATTGGGGGGAAACTAGCATAGACAACCTCTCAGATGGAATGTGGTTGGGTTGGAAGATTGCTGTGGCGCAGGAAATGATGAGCTAGCTGATTTAGAAAAGCATGGAAAGATTGGACTTATGAAGGAAGGTGCTATCCACTTTCAGTGAAATAGACGACAAGTGGAAATAAACATAGCACAGTATTACCTCTCTGTATGAGTGTCTGTTTGCATATATGTGCATGTGTATAGATGTCTGTCTATCTACATTTAATTGTAGTCTTCTGGGGAGGAGGGATGAGGAAAATAAAGCAAAACGTACACAGTAGAGAACAAAAATAAACCTCTGAGCATGCAAAGAAAAGCTGGAAGCACTGAAAATGTCTCATGTTTATTATACAGGTTTTCATAAAACGGAAATTTATTATTTTATTTATTTATTATGGAAACTTAGTTATATTAAATCCTCTCCTATGTTCTGCTGCACACACAGCAATTTTTCTTATTTTGTATTTAAGGTTAAAAGAAAATTTAAAACTTAAAAAATAAAATAACTAAAAATCAGTAAATATTGTAAATGTAAACAACTTTCAAACACTCAAACCAATTGCTCAATTAAACAAGCAACCTTGATTGAGAGAATGGATGAAATGAATGCCTTTTTCAGGATGCTTCCTGATGGGGATGATGGTCTTAAAGTACAGATAGAGGTATGTTTTATACATAGCCAAAGTGTGGGTTTACTTTCCTTGAAATGCATATTTGTCACAACGGTTGAGGTTTTTATTTTTTCCTTTTTAATTTTTATGAAGAAGAGGGAAGGAAAAGTTTGGGGCTAGCCATATTACTGTCAAAAAAGTGGAAAAGAAAGAAAATTGGGTCACTGAACCATTCTTTTAAAAAATGCATAAAAGTAAATAGTAGAGAGTTTTGAAGAAAACAGGTGAGCCAGAGGTCTTCGAAAATAATATGTTGAAATCATTACATATTTAAAAGGAAAAGCAAAGCTGTACATTATTGAAATTTGCAACTCATTTTAATCCTCATTATCTGATATGTGGAAATGCTCATTTTCCTTTGCATGTGTTAGGTGTATAATTTCTTTAAAAGAAGAAGAAATTGGGTCACCATGACCAAAGAATTAAACTGTTGACCAAACATAATGGAAATGAGCCTCTTCACAATTATGTGGCTCCTTGAATGACAAATAGTCTCGTGTCCAGGAGTGTTTCCACAATCTGGCTAGAAGTTCTGTGGGGGTGTAAGATCCACCCACAGCCAGCACCCAGAAAGCTGCCAGCATGCCGCAAAAACACAGGTTCTTTTGATCTACCTTAATAAGGAGAGCAAGGTGAAGGAGTTGGCAAGCTTACTTTAATTCAGCACACAAATATCATTCACTTAGTTCAGGGGAAAAAGCCAGCACCCTGAACTTCAGAGCAAAATACAAGCAAATTACAAACATCAACAGACAGACCTTGTCTGATTCAAATCCCAATACATAGTTACCAGAGTTCAACAAAGTCTC
>CM053624.1:47245906-47265086 GCA_028646595.1 Phalanger gymnotis | reverse complement strand
CTGATAGAAAGGAACATCCATCCCAGGATGAATTATAGAGTCACAGGCACTGTTTTAGTGCTAGATCACACCACAGGATACAAAAGTCCTCATATTGTTCAAGGATTAGTCATTGAACACAGACAATAAATCGTTCATCTGTTTGTACACAGCATCTATTGTCTCAGAAGTCATGTGTCCCTGAGGGAAAGTCAGACCTCTCAGAATGTCATCCAGATCTCTCAAGATGGTATCCAGATCTCCTGGGCGGGCAGGCAGATGTCCCTCAGGGAGAAACATCGTAGGCCCAAGCCCAACAGTTCTCTTGTATAGATTGATGGGCTGCAGATCTTGCTGGTTAGGAGAAGGGAACAATTCATGTGGCAGCTCTTTCCCCCTCATCAATGGAATTGGCTGTGTCTGACTCTGATGCTCCTGTGGTGACTGATGCAAAGATGAGGTCAGCTGCTGTACCTGGAAGGTGGGAGTCTGGGGCACCAAGGGCAGCAGGGCTGGTGGCTGCTGGGGGTGTGGTTGTTGGGGACATGGTTGTTGGGGATATGGCTGCTGCAGCTGACCTGGGGGTTCCTGTGCACATTGAAAAGTTAGTGGATGACAGTGTGGGGACAATTGTCCTGTTGTCCATCCCTGCTGCTGACAAGGAAATGGTGGCTTCACTCCTCCATAAAAGGAAGTATGCATGCCATGGTTCTCTGGCCCTTGGGTAGCGTTCAGGGCCCAGGAAGATACACACTGACTGGAGCTTCTCTGGAACACTGGCTTGGGGAGGGTACAAAGCTGAGGTTCAGTTGGTAATCTCATGGTTTGAGAAGAGATAAAGTGATGGTCTTGAGAAAAGTTATAACCTGAGCAAGCAGCCTCAGTGGTTGAAGTCAAACTCTTCCCCTTTTTGTAGCAGCTCCTCCTTGGGCCACCTTCCTGGCCAGTCTCACCTGGCCAGGATGGAGACCTGGATATTTCTGGTGGTAATAGGTCATTCTCTTCCAGAATCTCACTTTGAGATGGATTTTTCCATCCCATCTGTTTTTTTGAGCATGTGGAAGGAAGTATTGCTGGCTTTGGCTCCTGTCTGGCTCTTCTATTTTGAAACCAAATCTAAGTGGAGAGAAGAGGAAATATAATGATGTCCATTAGCTTGACCTCAATTTTATTTTTTCCTCCTATTCAAAAGGGGAAGTTTCTGTTTCTTTAAACTGGTGTTGCTCTTGACTGGACAAGCTGGTAAGATATTTCTCTTTTGGGCAGATTTCTTCATCTAATTAGAAGAAAACCTCAAGGAGATGTACACATTTTTTAAAAACCCACCACTTCATTTCTCACGGCTGTCACCCCTACTGTCTTATCTTTCAGTCTGTTGTGAGTAGTCACAGGCTTACTGCTCAGTGCCTACTACATGTTAGGTGCTTATTGAATTGAATTACTGAGGAAATGGAAACTGTAAATCTTTTTAAATAGTGTAATTAGCGAGAGGAGGTTATCCTGATGGCCTTCCTCCCCTTCTTCCAAGCACAGCCCAATGTCCACTCCTAAGAGGCATTTCTGAGCCCCTCTGCCCCAGCTGCCATCTCCTTCCCTTTCCCTGGAATGACCTCATATTGATATGACATATGTCTCTGTGTTCAAGCTGTCTCCCTGGGGGAATCTAAGGTCCTTCAGGGCAGGGCCTGGTTCACTCCTCTCTTTTATCCCCACCACTGAGCACAATGACTGGCACAGAGGAATCACTTAAATGGACTGAATTCAGAGACTATCTACAAAGTGCCTACTGTGTGCCAGGCACTGTATAAATTTGCTCTATTTCTTAAACTCAGAGAAAAGAAATGTCTTTTGTTCTCCCGTCTTCCTGTGCAAGCTATTTTAGAGCTCCCAGTGTCTTCAGGCATCCCTGTGCCCTGCTGGGTTCCTCCTTCCCTCTGGAAGTACCTCCATTCTCCAGACTTTTCCCACTTCTCTGAAAATTAATCCTGTCCTCTCCTGCCTACCCACACCTCTCCAGATGATGAAAAATGTCTCTCACTATAATTAAAATGACAACTCAAAGTTCCAAAAGCTGTGTTTAAGATTTAAAAAGATTGCCTCCCATAAAGGCTGGTGAGGGTTGAATATGAAACCTGCCTGTTAAACATAGAAAACATAGAAGGGAACCAGATTAAGTACCTTTCAGTTATAGGAGTAAAAGGAAATCATTTCATCATAGGAAACTGAAAATTTTTTTAAATAAAAAATGTATTAAATTGAGACAGTGATCACTGCTGATTTGGAGTGGGGAGGGGCAAAACTTTACTTTAAATATGTAGTCTGATAAGGGTCTGATATTCGAGATAACCAGAACAATAACATGATTCCTCAGGAAGCTCTAAGATCTGTGATTCTATTATGAATCTTACTCTCAGGAGGTGAGTCTGCTTCCAAAGAGAGTTTGAAAATTTGGAAGTCTTTCAGATAGGTTCCAGTGAAATCTGTCATATGCCAAACTCAATCTTGTATTAAAGACCCAAGTGTAGAGGTATTCAAAGCGGCTTTCCATTGGCACAGCCTGGGGAAATCTAGAGCCACCAGCACATTGGCAAACATGAAAGAAGATGGATTATTTCCACACATCTGAGGAGATCTAGGAAGACAGACAAGAGAATACACTAGAGCTCCATTTTAACTGACTCAACTAAATTAAAAAGCAATGCTTGATCATTTACTAAAGTGTTCATATCTGTGGTATCCCGATTGGGAAAAAAAACCATAAATTAAAGTAAAAAGTAAAAAACCATAAAAACTTAAATTCTGTGAAGGATGGAAGCCAGAACATGGTGACCTGTTTAAAATCATAACTTAGATACAAAATTATATTTTAAATATTTTAAACATTGAGTCAAAACTTAAGATTCTATGACCTATGAAAGGCATAACAAGACTATTGTGATCCATATGTGACCAGCATATACACAAACTTATATTTGGACATAACATTGGTTTAACTCCCAAGTATATTACTAAGCAGAAAACCAAAATTATCCACCAATCAGTAGTGATGCACTCCCTAGGTCCTCCTTCCTTTATTTTCTGTAGTTACCACTGTGATTTTGGGTCTTCTTACAGGGGATTCACTGATTGGTCTGACTACTGCCCCACACCTAGGATGATTAATATCTTGGCAGCCATTTATCATACTGCCCCAAATGTAAATTCCTTAAATTGCTTAAATAACCTATAATCATTCTGGAGTCTTTGGCCTCTTCCTTTGGTATAAAAAGAACATTCCACAGTTATGGGGGATGTACACAATTCCCCGGATGAGGAAATTCTGGCCCCTACAATATCTTTCTACCACTATTGTGCATTAACCTCAAAGGATCAGACAGAGAAAATGGTGTCACATTTGAGATCTACAGCAGAACTTTTGGTTGTAACAGGAAATAGAGGTAGCTCTAGGCACCAAAAAGAAGGATCTGGGTGAAGTCAGAGCACCTATACTACAAAGTAAGATCAGGATGGAGTATACAGAGTACCTGGGTTCAAATCTTAGTTCTGACACTTTCTACCTGCATCACCTAGGCAAGTCACTTTGACTTCTCTAGGCGAATCTCCATCACCTTTGAGTTGCCTTCCTGCTCTAAATCTGTGATCCATTGAAGCTTGGCCTACTAAGCCAAGAACTTCCAAAAACTGATGGCATAAGAATTGAATCAAGTATTGTATCATAAAAATATTATGAAAAGTTCAGAGAAATCAAGACATCTGGAATCAGATCACTGACATGACAAATACTGAATGAAGAAGACTCAGGAGAAAGTAGACTTCCCTGCTTTTGATCAAGAGATAGTGAACTGTAGGAGTCTTAAGCTATCTCATGCTCAATGTGTTGGTTTCTTTTGCTTAATTGTCCTTTGTTATCAAAGAAGGTTCCATTCGTTGGGGGTAGGAGGCAGTATTGGGAAGTGCCAGTGATTCTTTATGATCAAATATCACCTTCAAGAAAAAAGGAACCCAAGAGTTGTCTCCACTCCCTAATGAGAAAATGCAGGAAGAGCTACTGAAGGTGCTTAGCCTGTTGACTTGGGATATGGAAAGGAGAGCCATTGTAAGATCCTTCATCCTCTCTATACCAGAATTTTAAAGGTACACACAGGCACACATGTTAACATTGAGACATCAGCTCTCATCTCACCTGTATTCTTGACTCATCCATGTTGAGCCTTGCTGCTAGTTCTTCCCTTTCTATTATATGAGGATAGTGGTTCTTTTCAAAACAGTCAACAAGAATACCAATCTGTTCTTTTGTAAATAGCGTGCGTTTCCTTCTTGAGGAAGGAGCTCGTTCTAGGAAAAAAAGAGAAGAAAAGTTTTGGAAAGTTACAGGAGTATTTCTTCCTCTTACTAGGTCAACCAAACAAAGTACTCCCAAGAGACCTAAGCTGATTTTCCTATAGCAAGGAGAGATTCAAAGACTGGCTCAGAGTCACACAGCCAGGCTGTGTCACAGGCAGAACTAGAACCCAGGTCTTATGACTCCAAGGGCAGATCTTTACTCCTGATGCCAGGATTGCCTTCCACATTTCTTCAGTACCTACTATGCTGTGTTAGATTAAGATGGAATAGACTTTTCCTTTCTCCTTGCTCTGGTTCCAGGTAGTCTCTGCAGAGTCAGGATCTGGGTGCTGTAGAAAGAGCCCGGGAGTTTGGGGTGGGCAGAAGAGGAAAAAAAAAAGGATGATCTTTAAGGGAGAGGGAGCCGGGAGGACGGCATGAGGACCCCGAAGCAAGCCCTGAGGCCTCTTCTGTCACCGAGTAGGAAATTGAATCCATCAGAGGTCTGGTGACATTGGGGGACACTCACGGCGGCCCAGAGGAGGACTGGGTGGGAGCTGGAGGAGGGCAGAGGGGGCCGAGGGGGCCCCGAGGGCAGAGGGTGCTCGCCGCCGCCTGTTTCGGCACTTGGAGCACCTGACGCCGGAGGAGCTGAAGAAATACAAGCTGTACCTGAAGGACCACCCTGGGGCAGCGTGGAGGGGGCCGGTAGCACAGAAACGGCCGAGTTCCTGGTCAGTTCTTTTGGGAAGCAGGAGGCCTGACAGCTGGCTCTGAGCACCTGGGAGATGGGCCTGGGGGAGCTGTGTGAGCGAGCCAGGAAAGAAAGGCCAAGACTGAGTACAATTCCAAGAAGGAAGAAAAAGCAGGAAGAAGGGGAAGATGAAAAAAATAAGTACCAAGAACAAATGAGAGAGAGATTCCACCTCATGAGGGACAGGAACTCTTGTCCTGAGGAGCATGAGCTCTCTCAGTACTGATTCACATAGCTGCTGCTTATTAGTGAGTACCTTTACAAGGAGCAGAAACATGAGCTCCTAGTACAAGGATGGAAACATTCTAGAGTCATGGAGGAATAAGGAAAGTTTACAGACATGTCACCTTTATTTGATCCTGATCAAAAAACAGAGAACTGAAGCCATTAAGAGAAAGAGAACTCAGTTTTGCTGATTTAATTGCCAATGACTGACCTGGCTAAAGTGACAGAGATCATGTCCCAGCCAGAGAGACATCTATTCATCATTGATGGTTTAGATGAACTGAAATTCCCTTGTAATGAGCACAGATGTGATCTGTGCAAAGACTGGAAGCAGCAGAGGCCAGTCCCCATCCTACTGAGAAGTTTACTAAGGAAAACCATGCTCCCTGAAGCCCATTGCTGCTTACTACAAGACTCACTGCTCTGGGAAAGTTTACTTCTTTGTTAGAAAATCCATGTCATGCAGACATCCTGGGCTTCTCCGTGGAACATAAGGAGAGGTATTTCTGCAAAATTTTCAGAGATGAAAATTTAGGTAGAAAAAAAATTTTACTTTAGAAGAAGGCACACTGTTCACCATGTTCTCTGTTCCCTTGATGAACTAGATTGTCTGCACTTCCATGAAACAACAGATGGAGAAAGGACAAGAACCTGTCCAGGCTTTGAAAACTAACACTGTCCTATACGTGTCGTCTTTCCTATTTAATCACAATTGATGACAGGAACTTTGTATCTCAGCACTTGAGAGTTCTATGTTGCTTGGCTGCTGAGGGGATCTGGGGCAGTAAACTGCTATTTGAGGAGAAGGACTTGAGGAGACACGACTTAGAGGCAGCTAATGTCTCTGTCTTCTTAGGAACATTTTTCAGAAAGACAGTGACTCTGAAAACTGCTACAGCTTCATTCACTTGAGTTGCCAAGAGTATTTTGCTGCCCTGTTTTCTGTGATGAGCACAGACAAAGAAGGGGTGAAGAGCCCTGACTCCTCCATTCCAGATGTCAAAAAACTTCAGCAGGAGTGTAGGCAACACGATGCCAACTTTATGGTCCTGGTCATACACTTCTTTTTTGGCTCCCTCAATGCAGAAACAGCAAGGGAGCTGGAAAGGAAGTTCAGATGTAGAATGTCAGCAGAAATCAAGCTAGTGGGTTGAGGGAGAGACCCAAATAGATTATGGAGAATATGATTTTGTAATGCCTGATTTCTGAGAATGGTCTTCTCATATATATAAGCCTCAAGATGCTGACTTTACAACACAGGTACTAGTTAACATCTAAGAAATCAGAATAAAAGTTTACCACCAGTGTAAAAAAAAAAAAAGATTAAGATGGAATACAGATCAATACAATTTGGTGCCTCATGAAGGATAGCTTGAGAATTTCTCCTTAAAAAACTACTCCATTCTCAAGAATATAAGCACACACACCCAGGGTCCTAAAGTCCCTGTGACTACATTAGTTTGTAGAAAACTCCTGAGGAAAATCTCTCTACCAATAATAACATCAATAAATTATAATATACATGTCTAAATATAGCTTACTTAAGGTTTATAAAGCACTTTGCAAATATGATCTCAGTTCATCTTCACCAAAATCTTGGGTACTGTTATTATAATCATTTTATATATGGCAGATAGAGTTTAAGTGACTTGCTTAGGGTCATACAAATAAGGGTTAAGAACAGGGTAGGACCTCAGCCTTCCTGACTCCCAAATCCAAGGAGCCACCTAGTTGGTGTAGGAATTTGGCACTTTCTCTACAGGCAGAGCATATATTTCAGAGACTAGTCTTTAATTACTTAGGTCTTCCCAGCTCTGGAGCCAGTTCTATATCCACTGAGACTTCTGCCTCCCCAAACCCCACCTCAGGGGAGATAAGTATCTAACATTATTGTCATGGCCTATTACAAAAATCTCTGAAAAACAATGTTAACCAGTCCCACAAGATTGTAGCAAAGTATTCCACTAAAGTGGAGTAACAGGATATAACCCTTTCAGGACACCATGAGAAGAAAACCACCAGGTCTAATCTCTCATTCATAATAGCTGCTTTAATAATCATTTTTCTTAATGTTTTGACCATTATTCATGCTCCTTTAACAGTGCATTTATTGCCAACTGCAAGATGCTAAGCCCCACAGTAAGGGTAGAACATACCCTCCCCCACCTTTAGCCAGTTCTCCTTGGGAGATGTAAGATACAAATTGATAAGCATGCCCTGGATAATTTGGGCAATGGAGAGAATATTAACTAAGCAGAAGAGAGGAGAGAGATGGATTCCAATTTACAGCCAATCTCAATGTGCTGTCACACAATGAAAATAGTTACAATCCACCTAGTAAGAGACTTAGCTCAGCCACTTGTTCGATGACCATTTCTTTAAGAGCCAAGAACATGGCACTGGGCACTGGAGTAGAAGCTGAGGGGAAATTTGAACTAGTAAAAGTCTTCTAAAACTAACTCAGAAACTATCCACTCTACTGAAGGAATGAAGTACAAATTCATTCAAACCATAGAAATACCATGAAGAAGCTTTCCCATCTCCCCCAGAGGAAAGTAAGTGAATTTCAGACAAGCTTTGAGGACAAAGAGCATGTTACTTACTAAAGGAATTCAGCTTCTCCTCCTCTGGTGCTGGGTTGTTGGCCATCTTCTTGCAGAGTCAAGAGATCAGATCCAAATGGTAAGAAGTAATGGAGGAGCACTGAGCCTTGGGATTTTTATACTGTCCCTTCAAGTTCCAGCTCATAGAAACCAAGAGCCCTGCCTCCTTTTATTTTCTGGAGATGCTCTCTGATGGCAGGTTCACAAGTTATAGAGGAATAAGTACCTCCTAGAAAGGACTAAATCTATTAGGTGGGCTAAAACCTAGGTAGGCATGGAAGGGTGGGGCCTCTCATCTAAGTACTCAGTAAAATTATGTGTTAAGTGGTAAGCAGGGTGTGACTTTTTGCCTTTGTTTTTGTTTAGGAGTGCTTCTCAGCACTGAGTCTTGCCTTTCAAATGTAATGGAAAGCAAAATGGGATTTCTGTTGTCTTTTTTTGAGTGCTTCTCAGCACTAAGGCAATCAAGTGATTTGATGAGTCTTGCCTTTGTTCCAATCAAAAGTCTTTGATTGAATTGGGAGTCTTTGATGACCTGCTTAAACCACTAGAAGGCTTAGGTCACATGGGTTTGAGTTGCACATTTGTGATGCCCTCTGACCCTGAAGAAGGGTATGCATACTAGGGGGTTAGCATGTTGCTTTGGGGCTCACTCACTCACTGGAAGAGTGTCTTGTGATTTGACCACACAAGACTCTGGGTAGCCCTACTGTGCTCAACGGCAAGGAGGGAGTGAGAGGAAGATGAATTCCCCAAAGAAGTTACCCTCATCCTGTACCACCCATTCTTGGGATGTTCTTGTCAGAGCTCCAAAAACTCATCAAAAAAGAATCATTAAAACACAGAACAACTGGAAGTCTTTAGAATACTTAGCCTACTTTATCTCAGGCAGTTCTCATAGAAACCTTGGGAGGCAGTAGGTGAGCATTGGGGATTTGTGATTTTAAACACAATCTGTGATCTCACAAGGTTAGGGAGCTCAGATTGAAGAACTTCTGTTTACCCAAGCAGATGGACATCTCTGCAAAGGAGATTCTTAGAGCCCTAGGTCACAGAAAATGTCAGTGACTCACCCAGGGTCCTCAAAGGCCAGCTCTCCATCCACAATGGAGCACGGCATCTCAAAGGCAGTGTTATCTCCATTTTTATACATGGGAAAACTGAGGCTCAGAGGAGTTCAATGACTGGCCCATGGTCACACAGCTAGTAAGAACCAGGATCTTATTGATACCCTATCTAGCCCTCTATTTACTCTCATAGGTCCATGTGGCTCTGCCCAGGTCTGTGGTCTGAGGGGTCCAGTGCTACAGGATATTACAAAATGGGCTTTCACAAAGACCTGGGCCCAGAACCTTCAACAACCTGCCAGAGACATGCATTCATTTTGACCATGTACAAACACCACTAAATGCTGAGAGTCAGAGATATTCAACCCACCCTTATTTCCAAGGAACTTAGAATCCAAGGTAGGAAATGAGACAAAGGGTAAGTTAAACAGAATTCAGTAAACACATTCTGAAGACATGTATGAAGAAAATTGCTGTCAAGGCAGGTTTTTTCAATGCCCTGAACTCAATTGATATCAGATGATAAGAGACAAATATCACTGTCTACTTCTCCCTCATGGTATGACCAAAGGCTAATCCTTTCCTCCTTCTGTCTTCAGATGTAAAATTTGGTGGGTTTTGGGAGGAGAAGGGTCTTAGAGACATGACCTCTTTGGGGAAACTCTTAGGGGCTTGTTGAGTTGAGTCAGACATACGGTGCATTAAACGAATGATGCACAGCAGAGGCTGAGGCTGATACTTTTGAGTTCAATGACAGAACTGTTTGCAGCTGACAGTGCAGTCCTGATAAATCGTTTTGAAAAGTTGGCCAGATAGGCGAAGAAGGAGACCTACCAAATTCTTTTTATGACACAAATATAGTACTAATATCTAAACCAGGAAGAGTGAAAACAGAGAAAGAAAATTATAGACCAACTTCCCTAATGAGTATTGATGCAAAATTTTTAAGTAAAATATTAGCAAAAAGATTACAGCAACTTATCACAAGAATAATACACTATGACCAGGTAGGATTTATTCCAAGAATGCAAGGCTAGTTCAATATTAGGAAAACTATCAGTATAACTGAGCATATCAACAACAAAACTAGTAGAAACCATATCTCAACAGATGCAGAAAAAGCTTTTGACAAAATACAACACCCATTTCTATTAAAAACACTAGAAAGCATAGGAATAAACAGAGTATTCCTTAAAATGATAAATAGCATCTACCTAACATCATCAGCAAGCATTATATGTAATAGGAATAAGCTAGATGCATTTGCAATAAGATCAAGAGTGAAACAAGGATGTCCATTATCACGCCTATTATTCAATTTGCTACTTGAAATGTTAGCTTTAGCAGTAAGAGAAGAAAAAGAAATTGAAGGAATTCAAATAGGCAAAGAAGAAAGTAAATTATCACTCTTTGCAGATATGATGATTTACTTAGAGAATCCTATAGAATCAAGTAATAAAGTATTTGAAGTAATAAATAACTTTAGCAAAGTTGCAGGATATAAAATAAACCCACATAAATCCTTAGCATTCCTATATATTAGTAACAAAGCCCAACAGCAAGAGATAGAGAAATTCCATTTAAAGTTATTATATACACTATAAAATATTTGGGAGTCTACCTGCCAAGACACACCCAGGACCTACATGAACACAATTACAAAACACTTATATACACAAATAAAGTCAGATCTAAATAAATGGAAAAACATCTGTTGCTCATGGTTAGGCTGAGCTAATATAATAAAAATGACAACTTTACCTAAATTAATTTATTTATTCAGTGCCACACCAATCAAACTACCAAAAATTATTTCATAGAGCTGGATAAAATAATAACAAAATTTATCTGGAAGAACAAAAGGTCCAGAATATCAAGGGAATTAATGAAAAGAAATGCTAGGGAAGCCTAGCCACATCAGACATTAAACTGTATTATGAAGCAGCAGTCATCAAAACTACTTGGTACTGGCTAAGAAACAGAGTAGTGGATCAGGGGAATAGGTTAGACACACAAGATGCAATAGTCAACAACTATACCAATCTACTCTTTGATAAACCCAAACAATCCAGCTTCTGGGTTAAGAATTCACTATCTCACAAAAACTGCTGGGAAATTCGGAAAACAGTATGGCAGAAACTAGGCATAGACTATATACCAAAATAAAGTCAAAACAGGTTCATGATTTAAGAATAAAGTCTGATACTATAAGCAATTTGGGAGACCAAGGCACAGTTTACCTGTCAGATTTATGGAGAAGGGGAAGAATTTCTGATCAAACCAGACAGACAGAGCATTATGAAATGTGAAATGGATAATTTTGATTATGTTAAATTGAAAAGTTTTTGTACAAAAAAAGCCAATGCAACAAAGATTAGGAGGGAAGCAGAAAATTGGGAATCTTTACAACCAGTGTCTCTGATAAAGGCCTCATATCTAAAATATACAGGGAATTGAGCCAAATTTATAGGAATACAAATCATTCCCCAATTGAGAAATGGTCAAAGGATATGAACAGGCAGTTTTCAGAGGAAGAAATTAAAGATATCTCTAGGCATATGAAAAAAATGCTCTGAATCTCTATTAATTAGAGAAATGCAAATCAAAACAATTCTTAGGTACCACATCTCTCCTGTCAGATTAGATAACATGACAAAACAGGAAAATGATAAATGCTGGAGAAGATATGGGAAAATAGGAACACTGTTACATCGTTGATGGAGCTGTGAACTAAGCCAGCCATTCTGGAGAGCAATTTGGATTTATGCCCAAAGGGCTATAAAAACGTGCATACCCTTTGACCCAGCAATACCACTTCTAGGGCTGTATCCCAAAGAGATCACACAAGTAGGAAATGGACCTGTTTGTACACAAGTATTTATAGAAGCTCTTTTTGTGGTGGCAAAGAATTGGAAATCAAGGGGATGCCCATCAATTGGGGAATGGCTAAACAAGTTGTGGTATATGAATGTAATGGAATACTACTGTGCTATAAGAAATGAGAAGCAGATGGACTTCATTATAACCTGCAATGACTTATATGAACTGATGCTGAGTGAGGGAAGCAGAACCAGGAGATCATTATACATGATTACAGACACAAGGTATCTATAAGGACTAACTTTGATAGACTTGACTCAGCTCATCAAAGACAACTCCAAAAGACTCTTGATGGAAAAAGCTATGCACATCCAGAAAAAGAATTGTGAAGTCTGAATGCATATTGAGGCAAACTTTTTGTTCTCTTTTTTTTATCCTTCTTTTTTGGTTTTGTTTCTCCTGTCTCATGATTCATTCCATTGATTATAGTTCTTCTTTACACAACTTAACTACTGTGTAAATAAGTTCAATGTGAAGGTATATGTAGAACCTATATTGTATAACATGCCATCTTGGGGGGAGGGCAGAGGAGAGGGAAGGGGAGAAAATCTGGAACTCAAAAAGTTGTAGAACTGAGTGTTGTAAACTAAAAATGAAAAATAAAATTTAAAAATACAACTATTTTCTTTTATCAAATAAAAAAAGAAAAAAGAAAAGTTGGCCAGACGGGGGGCTGTCAACAGACTCCACTAACCCAGCCTTTGAAGTGAAGAAAGACCTGGTCTGTAACACAAATCATTTGTGTAACCCTGGCTAAGTCATTTCTCAGGGTTCTAAGCAAGACTATAAGATAGCAAATGGGGGGTGGAGGTGGTGAAGATAAAGGAAGGTAAATGCCAACTTGCACAGAGGGAGCTTCCTCATTGATGTCATTTTCATTTACTTTAATTTTTAGGTAAGAAGAATTGAATTTTTTTTCGATTTTTAAGACTTGTCTTTTCAGTAATTTATTTTTCATATGTTTTCATGTTTCACCTTAAGGGTAAACAAAGGTTAATGAATTTGCTCAAAATCTCACAGCTAGTAAACATCTAAGACTGTATTTGAACTCAGATCCTCCTGATTCCAGACCCAGTCCTCAATCCATTATGCCACTGAGCTGGTTTGAACTTGGGAGGTGTATGTTGTATCCTGAGAGGATGGCTCAGTGACTTGTAAGCAGTAGTTGGCACTGTTTTAGGGGCTTATGGTGATGCTTGAAATGGACTTTAAAAAAAATCAATTTTTGGGAAGGCTCTTGTGTTGGGTGCTTCTCTTAGCACCACCTGGCACTAGAGGAGGCTTTGGCAGAGCTCTCAGAGGCCCAGGCCTTGAGCTTCTGACCCTGCAGTCACTAACTCCTGTCTCAGTCCCTTGCCTGGGCTCTGGTCTCAGCAGAGTCCTTAGGAAGTAGGGTGCACAGGGCCAGAATAAACCCAGCTCAGTCAGGTCTGAGCCAGAAGCAGCACACCAGCCAGAGGAGGGCATATAGGTTTGTGCTTCTCCCAGCCAGGAAAGCTGAAAA
This sequence comes from Phalanger gymnotis, assembly GCA_028646595.1. Taxonomy (NCBI): domain Eukaryota; kingdom Metazoa; phylum Chordata; class Mammalia; order Diprotodontia; family Phalangeridae; genus Phalanger; species Phalanger gymnotis. The sequence goes on along the minus strand of CM053624.1, from coordinate 47,251,751 downwards.
ACTCGGGAGTCCTCTTGGCCTACACCAGTCAAGCTTGTTTGAGTTCAAGTACCTGGTCCTGCTCGAGCTGCACAGATGTTTGAGTTCTCTCCAGAATGTTCTTGCTCTGCCTTAGCTACTGGAAACTAGAGACTACTGCCCAGTGAGCAGAGTTCTGAGTGAAAATGTAGTGACCTACAAGGTCAGTTACACCAGTAGGCTGTGCTACTGTCATATCCCTCTAGAGTTGTGAGGGTCAAATTACAAAACGTCTATTAAGTATCTGTTTTTGGCGTGTTTTTTTGGCAGGGCAGTTGGGGTTAAGAGACTTGCCCAAGGTCACACAGCTAGTACATGTGTCAAGTGTCTGAAGCCAATTTAAACGCAGGTCCTCCTGACACCAGGGCTGGTGCTCTACTCATTACACCACCTAGCTGCCCCCACCCCCACGCTACTGTCATATCCCATAAGGCTATGACAACCTCTCCCGCTATCAGACCATTCACTTTTTTGGGCATCTTTGGGCCCATCCTCCCTCTGTCCACCTGTACTATTACCCACAGATGGCCGCTAGAGTAACATGGTGTAATGGTAATCAGGGAAGGACTTTTTACTATTCTTCTCTTTTGGGATGCTAAGGCTATGGAATGTCTTTAATGAGTGGCCTTTGTTTGAATGGGGCGGGTAAAGTGGGATCTTTTTTGTCTTGGAGTGTTTCTCAGCACTAAGACAATGGAAAGTCATTGATTTGTGTATGATGTGGTGGCGTGGTGCTGGTGGTTGAGGAACTTTCCCACACCCTAAATGCTAAGTTGGCCCTAGCCCTAAGAATCCTGAACAGGGTATAAGAGCTCTGAGGTTGGTGTGACTTTTGTGGGGCACACTCATTGAAAGAGTATGGGTGACAAGACTCTGGGCAAGCTGTTGAAAAAAAAAAACCCGGGCTTTGATAATCCAGGTGTTAGTGCTTCTATGGTAACTATGTATTGCTATGGATAGACTGATTTGTGTTGTTTGCTCTGTTTATAATGTATGCTTGTAATTTCTGTTTGTATTTGACTTAAAGTTCAGGGGGCTGATCTTTTTCCCCCTGAACTAAGTGAATGATATATGTATGTTTAATTAAACTGAGGTCGTTAACCCCTCAAGTTGCTTTCTTTAGAAAAGCAGATCAAAAAGACTTGTGCTAGCAGCCTTCTGTATGCTCATTGTTGGTCTTCCACCCCCAAAACACCTGCTAGAAACGTTGTTACATATTGTAATATTAACGTATGACCTTTTTTCTGTTTTAGAATGCTAAATTAAATGCTTTTGATTAAGTCTTACTAGGTGCAATGCTCCAGGCACACACCCTTTTGCTAACTAGGTACTAAGCCCCTAGGCTCACTCTTTTGCTAATTAGGTGGGAATCCTTTGGGCCCTGAACAGGATATAAAAACTCAAAGGTTAGCATTTTGTTGGGAGCTCTCACTCATTAGAAGTGTGGGTGTGGAGACTCTGGGTAGCCATTAAGGAGTGAAATGGACAGACCGAGTGACACAGACCAAGCAAAATTAGAATATATTGAGCATCATTTATTAGCCGGCTGGCGACTGTCCCATAGACTGGAAATCTAGAGGGGAGCAGCCCCGAGCCGTGAGCAGGTGCAAGCAAGCCGTTACAAAAGCAGGGTATTGTGATTAGCAGAGCGTATCTAGTTTTGCCCATCTGGGGCCACACAGGGTCTTGAACAAGACCCGGGATTTACGCCAAGTGTTTGTTCCAGGGAGCTGAGTTTGATCTGGGGTCACAGAGCTCCAGTAAGTGGAGTGTTACTGCACGCCCCTGTGCAAGGGGGCATTTCAGGAGCACCACCAGCTTTGAAGAAACCCAGATGTTTGGTTTGGGGGCTCCCACTCACTGGAAGAGTGGCGTGTGACTCTGGGCAAGCCATTCTAACTGCCCCTCCCTGACCCCTGCCTTGCTAACCCAGATGTTGATTTGTATTCGGTCTGTTTGTTAATTTGTTTGTATTTGCTCTGAAATTCAGGTTGCTGGCTTTTCCTCCTGAACCAAGTGAATGATATTTGTATGTTGGATTAAAGTGAGATTGTTAACCCCTTAAAGTTACTTTCCTTAGTAAAGCAGATCAAAGGACCTGTGCTGGCAGCTCTTCTTGCTGGTCTTACACCCTGCAGCAGCTGCTAGCCAAATTGTTACACATATGGGTAGAGAATGACAAACTGGGGTCAGAAAAAACCATTTTTCATTACCCATTTCCCTAAGTTTATGTTGAAGGAAGGATCTAAGGGGAAAAATCTCCAATATGGGACACAGGTTTCCCCATGCTCACCTCTGCAGGGGCAGAGTTAGTGCCCTGGTGGTTCTCCCAGTGCTGCACTGGTGCCAATTGTCCCATTATTTATCAGGCTGGCCACAACAGCTCCCTTGCCTGACCCCAGGAGGGGCAGTACGCATGGCAAGTGAGGAAAGAACATCCTCCCCCACCCCCACCCCACCATGAACCTGAGCCTGGAGAATGGAAAGTCCTGGAAGGTGCAAAGCCAAGAGTAATGAGGAGAAATTCCCATGGAGGTGGTCAATGAGCTGATGTTGACCATCACAGACCCTGCAACATGCCCAGGCCTGAGACCAGTATGTTGTCAACTAAGGCTTGAGGAGACTTTCTGGGATCACCGAGTTCTATGCCATAAGAAACTGACTGGTTCCAAACGCCAATAGGTAGGTACAGCTCTGGTTGACTGCCTGCAGAACTTTTTTTTTCCCCACTGCCCTCGAATATCCAAAAAGCACGTTGCCAAGCTTGCATTTCACCCACAGCACAAGAGACACTGGTCCTCCTAAAAGATGGACAAGTCCAGAATCTGCTTCTGAACATTCTCTACCCACCCAAGGCTTCCTGGAAATTGTCTTCTGTGCAGTCACATTCAAGGAACAAATCAAGAGATATGGAACTCACTTCATGGACCACCTAAGAGTAGCACATCAAGCAGAGTGCCCTCTATTTCCTCATCTAGGCCTGTGGATACATCATCATGTGTTACTTCAAAAAGGTTTTCCCAAGGACTTCAAGGTTTCCAACAGTCCTTGCCCGGCTTATATCAAGGATTATGAGGCCATGCTGATAGCACTGAATCACAGGATTCTCTGTATGAGCTTTCCCACATCAAGTTTGTAGGGTGCTTTGTATACCTAACATGTTTGAGGGGGATACTCCATATCCCTCACTTTCAGGTTCACCGATTCCATTTCCAGGGGGAACATGTGCCCAGCTTCTAGGAGTAGCCCAGTGGTTCTGTCATTGTCATAAACAATCAGCCAACAGACACAATTAGCTCTTAGCAAACACATTTATTAAAATGGAACAGTAAGAACAAAACAAAACATGCCTCCCATGAAACTGAGTTGCACCTCCCACAAATACAAACAATATTTTTGGAAAGAATGGGCTCAAACATAAAGTACAAGGATAGCGAGGCATATGTCTATCAAGAGTTGTGGCAAAGGAAGACTCAGCCCACTTGGTACTAAAGAGCCTGGAATTCCTTTCTCTCTCCATTGAATCTTCATACACCTTCCCTCAGGGTCAGTGCCTCTGCTGAGTGGGTTGCTCAGCTGGGGCTCTAGGGTCTTTTCCTCTGCAGAGCCTGCCTAGACTGCCAGAGTTTTCTCTCTAAGTCAACAGCTTGCTCTCTTCTCTGCTTCCAGGGTTCCCATTTGTATCCCCTGGACTGAACACTGACAGTAGGCTTCAACAAGCGGTCAGTCACCCTTTGCCTGAATACTTCCTTTTAGCACTGGCAGCACATTCCACTTTTGAGGAGCTCTAATTTTTACAAAGTGTTCCCTGAAACTGAATCAAAACTTGCTTCCTTGTCATTTCCACACACATCTTCTCTAAGCTACTCCTAATTACTTCAATTAGTCCTCCTCATGTGACATGGCTTCCAGGTCCTTCTTCTTCCTGGTCACTCTCTTTGGGCATGCACCAAGCTTGGCAACAACTTTCGTAAGTGTGGAAAAACTGAATCTAATAATCCAGACCTAGAATGTTTGACTTCCACAGAATAGAGGGCAGGAAGTCACAGACTTCATTCAGGAATTACAAAAGTTTAAGCTAAAGCTGTAATGGTTTTTGGCAGACACAACACTCTGACATTTTAAACTTGCAATCAATTAAAAAAAAAACTGATGTCTAGCTATAGGTACTATAGTCTAAACTTGTGAATTTGATTTTCTAAAGTATAGAATTTTACATTCAGAATCCCAGACTGTCAAACCTAGAAAAAGCCTTAGAGATCAACTAATCCATTTTTAAAGATGAGAAAAATGAAGGTCTTGATCTTATTAAATTTCATTTTATTAAATGTGATTCATAATTCCAGGCTATCAAGATTTTTAATGCCCTCTCTGTCTGCCAATATATTAACATCCATAAATTTGTTAAATATAACATCCATGTTTCTTCTCCAAATTGCTGACAAAAATGTTAAATGAAGAGGAGTTAAGGATAGTCTCAAGGCATTCCACTGGCCACCTTTATCCACACTAATCTATTAATTAGTTTCTAAAAGAAAAGAGCAATGATAGGCTAAAGGACACTCAACTTTGTGTCTGCTTCCTGTGCAGTTTTGTATCATCTCCTTCAAATAAAGGAAAAAAATCTCAAAACAATCCTGATCATGGAGGGTAATAGCAACCAACACGAATGTTCAAATGATTCCTGCTTCAATCTCCATTTTTTCAGTAAATAGGGGAAGGTCCAATGCCTCCCTGCCTCTCTAAACTAAACCTATCCTCTCCCTCAGCCACAGAGACTGTCAGTAAATCCTCCTTCTATATGAGGGGTTTGTGTACTAGCAAGAGGGCCACATCTGAAAGGTGGTGAAAGCATACCTCCTCCTCTTCCTTCTCTTCCTCTGGCTCAGCAGATTGTCCCTTGTGTACAGCCCCAGTCTCTGAAAAAAAAAAGAACCATTGAAGGACAATTGTAAAACCCACAATTCCACATATTTCAGACTGAGCCTCCATCACCTGACACTTTTCTTTCAAGATTCACTATACAGAAACATGCACCCCTTTTCTTCTTGGGTTTGCCAATCAGAGTTCTGAATTCTTGCCTTCTTTCAACAAATGCCAAGTCACCATCTGTTAAGCACCTACTATGAATGAGGAAGATGAAAATACAGCAGTCCTTCTCCTCAAAGAGTTTACAGTCATTTGACAGGAGGAACAGAACCTGCACACAGAGAAAGCAATTCACAGCAAACTGGGGGGAAGGGGTGGACAACTATCCCTGCCAACTATGGCAGGGATCTCTGCTTTTTGTATGTCATAGTCCCTTCTCAGAGTAGTTATTTGCTAAATATCTAACTGCTTACTTACCATCATTGTCCAAAAGTTTCTGAGCATCTTTATCTGCTTCCCATTTTCCAGTCACAAAGCAATCTCAAATACTGTTCATCACCTCACATAAAAAAAAAACAAAAAACACAGTATTTAGATTGTGCACACCAAACGCTTCACATAAACTTTCTAGCTATCAAACAGCAATACGGTTTACATCTGCCTCTGGTTCTTATTTTCCCAAGCAATCTGACATCTGCTCTCTTTTGTCCTAAAGGCTAAACTTCTCTTTGAAGCCTGCCACAAGCACAGAGCTCAATACAGAACCCATGACCCTAGGCAGCAAGGAGGGAAGAAGCTAGCCCACCAAACGGAGGAAACTGAGGCAGAGGGATGTTAAGTGACTTACTCAAGCTGGAATCAGTTATGGTAATGCTACCAATCCCACAACTTGTCCAACATCACACAAACAGACAACACAAAGGTGTCCTTGCTACATTTCTAATTCCAATCGATAAAA